>WAAD01009599.1:35897-58676 GCA_013389945.1 Fregata magnificens
GGGGGGGCACCCCCCAAAAGGTGCAGGAGGGACGGATCCATCGGCCGCCCCAGGAAGGTCCCTCCGAGGGGCGGTGGGGGGGCGCGGGGCTGTGTGTGTCCCCCCCCAACTCCCCGCAGGGATGCGCTCAAGAGAGGCCAGAAGTGGTACGGTTACAAACATCGGGAATTTTATTTAAAAAAAAAAAAAAAAACCAAAAAAAAAAACCAAAAACAAAACACAAACAAAAAAAACCAAACCAAAAAACCATCACAAGCTTTAACATCGTTACAGTCCGTCGCCGCCCCCCGGGTTTGCGCGCAGCATGCTCACGAGACGGGGGGGCCGCGGGTTTAGTTTTCGTTAAACAACCGTTTTTAAAAGAGGAGGAGGAAGGGGAGCAAAAAAAAAAAAAAGATAACTCGGCACGCGACCCTTGAACTTGGTTTTAATGTTTCTCCACAAACGGTGAAAAATACTAAAGTACAGACGAGGAATAATCATAATGTTGTGGCCAACATTATAAATATGGAATTATAAATTTAAAACATTTTCTGGTTTTAAAAAATAAATCTGGTAGTAAATGCAGCTCCACGGGGTCCGTCTTCTAGTAGGGCCGGTCTCTGCGCTCCTGGCGGTGCTCGCCCCTGCGAGCGGAGGGAGAGGCCGGGTCACTCACTGCACCCCAGGGTCCCTCCCCGGGCCGGGGAAGGGTCCTCGCCCCCGGTGCCACCCCGTCCCCTTCCCCCGGCGACCAGGGTGCCTCCGGCTCCTGCGTCAGGGTTCGCCCCCTCCCCGGCAGAGCCCCGGCCACCCCCCCCCGCCCGCTCTCCGTACGTACTTGTCCATCTTTCCCGGTCCTCCGCGCCGTCCGCCTCGGCCTCCGCCTCCCATCTGCTCCATCAGGGGTCCTGGGGGGCCCCCGGGTCCTCCTCCTCCTCGCCGTCCGCCTCCTCCATAGCCACCTCGATCCATACCCCGGCCTCCTCTGAATCCACCTCTGTCTCCACCGCGGCCACCTCTGAACATGCCACCGGGTCCCCCACGGTCCATGAGGCCACCTCCTCGCCCACCTCTCATCCCCCCGGGGCCACCTCTACTGCGGTCTCCACCTGGGAGAGAGGAGAAGACTCTCAGAGCACCCCGAGGGCAGAGCCAGCCCACTCCGGACGCTCCTCTGGCCCATCAGACCCTGCCCCAACGAACCTGGCACATCCAGCTCCGGCACTAAAAACGGGAGAAGGTCTAGGAGCGGTTGGGAACCCCGAGGGCAACCAACGCTGCAGGGGAGCGCAGCAGGCACACCTCACCCAGCTTCTCTTCAAGAGCCGGGAGAGATGGGGCTCGTTAAGCAGGCACTGCCTAACGAGGCGAAAGTGGCGCTTTGGGGAACTGAAGTGCCGAGGACAGCTCCAAGGAAGAGCCGCCGCAGTTCAAAAAGAGCTGGAAAGCGTGAGAGGAACGGAGGGCAGAGCGGTCCCAGCCTCCATTTCGCAGCTCAAGGAGGGACAAAGCCCCAGTAGCTCTTGGGCATGGAAAGAGCCACTCCCCGAGCAGTCCCAAACCGGGCCTCGGGCAACTCGCTGGAAACCCGGCTGCCTCCCGCCCCACCGTGAACTCCACCACGCACGTACCTGGAGGGGGGAAAGGGGGTGGAAGAAACCCTTCTGGTTTAGGAGCCTTGCACTGGTTGCACTCCGTTCTCCAGGCAAAGTTCTGGTTTCCGCATCCCCTGGGTAAAAACACCAGTTAGCAAAGACCGGAAAGGCATTCCTGGCTAAGGAACCCTCGGAAGTGCTGCTTGGCCGTTGACGGAAGAGCACAAGGAGAGGAGACAGAAAAGCTGGTCAGCAGGACCTGGAGCAAGTCAGCTGGGCTGCTCGTTCAGCCACAGGCCCCCAGGCAGCAGCGACACCAGCCCTCCCTCCCTGCTCTGGATGGGAGAAAGGAAGTTCCTCAGAAGGCCCGGCAAGTTATTTTAGGAAAGGCCTATTTATCCCGGCCAGCACCTCAGACAAAAGGGCCCCCTTGGTGCTCTGATGTGAGAGACGGCTGTTGTCACCAGGCGGGAGGGACTACGGAGGTGCCAGGCTCATGTGGAGCTGCTGTGACGCGTGGAAGATGCCGGCAGCGCGGGATACTTACGGATTGGGACACTGCCAGTCGCCAGCTCGGTGCTGGACGCTCCCGCCGGAGGGGTTTCCCCTGGATCCCCGCGGTCCTCTCGAGGAGAAGCCACCCCTGTCTCCACCTCTGCCTCCCACCCGGCCCATGGGGCCGCTCGGGCCGCCAGGCCCCCCTGGGCCACCGGGCCCCCCCGGACCTGCAAGGAAGGCTCTGTTAACGTCAGGAGGCACCGGCCACGGCTGGAGGACAGGGCGCAGGTGGGCAGGCGCTGCACCCCTGGCCGTGCCCTTCGGGGAGCTGGGGGGGCTGGACGTTACCTCCGCGGAGCGGGGGAGGCATTCCCCGCTGCTCACGTGGGGGCATCCCGCCTCGCATGCTGTTCATCGGGCCCTTCTTCCGCGCCAGGGTAACTTTGAGCTTGCTCCCCTGAAAATCCTTCCCTAGGAGGAACGCAAGGGCAAGACCATCACTTTGTGCTGTGAGTGTCCACCGCTCACCGGACCCTGGTATCACACACATCCTTCCATAGGACGCGCAACTGCGCCGAGTTGTTAATCACAGGGAAAATTTTACCCAAGCGTCGAAGACAGCAGAAGGGCAAAATTCCACCAGTGGGACCGAGAGAAACTCCCGCCACAGGAGATAACCGGTGGCAGAAGCGTGGGCAACTGAGGGCAACCGCAACCCAAGCACCACGCTTACCTGTTCCGCTTAAAACCAGGAACTTCTTACGCAAAAGCTCGACCACCTAGAGCTAGCCTTAAATGACTACGAGCCTCCACGCACCAAGGACAGAAACGCCGACTGACTTCAGTCGGACGAGAATTTAGTTCTGAAATCGAGAACAAAGCCATTCCGTCCCAAAACACACCCCGCGTACTCACCGTCAAACCATTCGACAGCTGTTTTGGCAGTAGATGGGTCATCGTAAGATACCGTAGCATCTCCTTTTGGTTTGCCGGTTTCTTTGTCTATGTAGAGGTTTATCATAGGCTGCCCAGTCCTCTTGTTCATCTAGGACAGCAAAACGTCACCTCAAGTCACGTCTCCCCGTAAGCTGAGTGGGGATTTACTCTCCTCTGCTCTGCTTTCGACTTGAGACAACCAAGCCTCATTTTGGCGACTCCGTGGCAGAAGACAGGGCCCCTCTGGCTTACCATGGGCGGCAGCTACTGCCCAGACAACCCAACAAACGAAGGAACCGCCCCAGAACGGCGCTGCCTGGCCCGACAGGCCTCTCCCATGTGCACCTGGCCGTGCAAGAACCGAGCTGCAGCCTCCCCACATCCTCCTCCGCTCTCCCCACCACCCCGACCCTTCACGCTGTCACATGTCCCACCAGCAGCAGATCCACAGAGGCACACTTCCTCCACGGCTGTAAGGGCTGGCGCTTCTGCAAGTCTAATCATGCCGTTGAGGGATAAAACCCGCAAAGGTTCTTTGGGAAAGCTTGAGCTACAGGTCAAGGCTGGACTGTGGTCACCCTACTGCCCCACCAGCCAGGGAGCTGCCAGCTCCTGGAAATGAAGGGCTAAGCAGAGACAAGCAATGTGCAGGCAGGGAGGAGGTGGGCGATCCCTTTCCCCCACGCCCTAGCAGCCGGAGGCCGACCTGTGCACATGCGTTCCTTCTCACCTTGACAACACCGCACTGTTTGAAGAAGTCTGTCAGATCCTCCAGGGTCACATTATCATTGAGTCCCTGCACATAAACTGAACTGTTGTCTGAGTCCTCATCTGGGTCCATAGGTGGGCCTAGGAGATAATTCACGGTGTCATTGCAGGGAGAGGAACGGCAAGTGATACAACATAACGGAGTACTTTTCATCACGTCATCCCCTCAGCCAGCTGTGGCTTTGCTCTCAGCGAGCATATTTACGAAGCGACCCGAAAACCCAGGCACTGAGAGCAGCGAGGCTCTGACGCCTCCTCCGCACAGGCAGGCAGGGCTGGGCCGCAGCCGCTGCCGAGCTGGCCTGCCTCCCGCCGGCCGCCTGGCTGCTTCTCCTGCCGCAGCCAGACACCCACACCCACCCAGCACAAGGAGAACAGCGCGGTTAAACTGCTTGGTTACAATGGGAGACATCCGAGATGAGACACGAGGAAGACCTTCGTGTCCTCTGGGCTCCTGCACACGGACATCCACCCCCCCTTTCCGCAGCAATGTGCCGATCCTGGAAGGCTGACGCATAACTTCCAGACACGCCTGTGCAACAGGAAGGAAAGAGCTGCACGGCGACAGGCCAGGGTTGGCACAAGAGGAGGCTACTGGACCAGCGCATACAAGCCCCGGGCTAAGGCTGCCTGAAACGAGCTTTCTGCTGAACCAAACAGCCGCAGAGCAGCTCCCCCAAAAGCCCCCCCTAGCTCCCGCGGAGAAGGGTAAGCGTCTCACAAACACGTGCGGTTTTCCACCAGTCCGGCTGTTCTGATGAATCGGGAATCAAGAAATAAATGAAATGCCCAGAAAGAGACTGCAAATGGCAAAGCGCCCTCCTGCCCCTACAGAAGGGCACGCCGCGGGGCTACACCTCCTGTGGCCACAGCCCTCGTCCGGAGCAGAGAATGAGCACCGAAGTCTCAATTTCACGAGCTCGGGGGAGAGCCCGAGCAGTTATTGGCAATTACCTAAATCAAGGTCCGGTCCTTCTTCCATGTGTCCTGCCAGTCGGGAAAGAATCATAAGAAGCCGTGTTAGTGCACGCCTTGCAGGCTGAAGAACCGACACACACAATACTATCTACTTATAACCACCATTCGATGGCGCTGGTTAAACTCAAATTGACCTGCATTGCAAAAACATCAGCAATGCACCTTTTACTTGGTGATCGGTTTGCTATTTTTAGCAGCCTTTCAAACCATTAACCACTACTACACGTTTTTTTTTTAATGCTTTACCAGGCCAATCAGTTTTAAGTTCATTAACAAAAAGTTACTTTACAAAAAATTTATTAAATCCAAACCATTTATTTTCCCCAAATTACAGAAGTGGTTGCTCAATTCTTCCAAGTTACCCTGTGTCCTGTAACCGCATACCCCTAGGCATTGCCGGCAGTACCCATTACAGTCTTGTTGCATATGTCATTTTAACCACTTAAACTAATAAAAATTACACTTTGTTCTAAAAACTGACTGCAATTTTTTTTTTTTTTTTTTTTTTTTTTAACACTATCCATTGTAATGCTCAAAAACTTACCACCAGGCTTATTGAAGCCACCTCGCTCTCCAGCGCTGCTGGGGGGATAAACGAAGAAATGAAGGCCTTTCCCTTTACAAAGCCAGTACCGCTCTGAGCCTCTGCGGCTCACTGGGAAGAAGGGCACTGGCTAAACATCTCCAAACAATGCATCTGTCTCTCTCTCTCTCATCTCGGCACTATGCCTTTCTTCAGGGCAGCTCGCTCAAATTTCCTTTACATATACGCAACCTCGCTTGTCTGGCTTTAGACACCACTTTGCTGTCGGTACCCTTGCATTACTTGTATGGGTATTATCAGTGCAATACTTGGCAAAAAATGTTTTCGAGCGTTATAAATTGGGTTTTTGCTTCAGAGAAATCGTGAGGTCGTTCACTGGTCAACTCCCTCCCCTCTGTGTGTACACAAAGGTGCACCCTCAGCCTCTCGCAGCACGAGAGCGAAACGAGCCCGCGGGTCCCTGACATTAACAGTTAAAAAGGTAGGAGACAACCATACGCGATACCTACAACACAGTTCAGATGACATTTCCGCTAAAAACCTCGGTATAAAGCCATACATTCAGGTCACTACTGAATTTAACAAGTCTCTGTGGCGGGAGAACTTACAGAATACAGCGGGGGCTCGAAGGCCTGGGGTGCAGCTTTGTGGACACAGACCAGAACGGAAGATTTCGGCACGTGCCAATGCAAACTCACGGCCGCAGCTTTCGTCAAAAGCTTTGGCTGAAGCGTTCAGCTAAGACTGCTTTCAAGCGCCAGTTAATGAGGAAAATGCCACCTGAAAAGGATTTTGACCTTTCTTGCTCTTTTTGGAGAGACAAAAAGCTGTTTGGAAGGAGACGAGCAGAGGAGGGAGAGCACCGCCTATTTTCTAGCAAGTATTGCACCTCTAATACTGGAAAAAAAACCGTCGTCAATACACAGTTTCAAGCTGTTGCATGCAGCTTTGCCTCCTTTTGTTAAAGTACACACCATTTACGTAATGTCTCTCTTTTTAAACATATATGTTTACACTTTTTAACGTTACACAATTCTAAAGTAGTATACCTCCTCTGGTTTTATTACCAAACAACAAGTATGCAGTTACCAAAGTTACAGAAGGATTCCATTTATACAATGAATACATTTGGTTAAAAATATTCTATGTATATTTTTCCTCTCCATATGGACACCGTGTCTAGTCCCACTTTTCATTATGCTGCCGGCTGAGTACTGAGTACGGGTACTTTTTAAGTATTGAAGTGTATACAAGGCTCTCACTTTGTAACCTGTAGCATATAAATGCGACAAAGCATGTTAAAAAGTTTCCATGTTTAACAGCCAATGAAAATATAAAATAACTGAGTCAATGAAAAAGGGCACGTTAATAACATCGAGCTCCTTACCTGCCGGAGACACTGAAATCCATCACCACAGCATGATAAGAAGGGCCGAGTTCCCCTACCTGCCCCTTGGTGTTCATAGGAAGGCCACCTTTTCTATGGACAGCAGAAAGTCTACGTCCATAAAGCAGGGGACCCTTTGTAATGGTCTAGTCAGGTGGAAATCACTACGCACGCAATTTAAGCTTGGATTAGGGTGTGCAATCAGAGACAGATGACAAATCTTTTGCATGAGAAGCTCCGAAGGGGCTAGAAATTTTAAGATGTGATGATAGACATTTCAAGTGTCTACATCTACTTTAAACCATTAGAGATAAATACATCATGGGTGAAATCTTTATGCAGAACCGTGGAACTCTGTTCCACTCGAGCCAATTCAAGCCAGATGTGTGCCAACACAAGCCAGTCTTTTTCTTCTATTTCCATACACCAGTGGTTGTATTTCTCCGATAAAGATTTCATGCCACTTCAATTCATTTCGACAGAGCTATGCAGAATGGGACTATCGATTGCCAAACTCCGGTTGCCACCAGGTTGTAAAACACCTTCAGAAGTTGCCTGTCGAGGAGAAGCTGCAATGCTGGCCGCCCTGCCAAGTACTGGGGCTAGCACCGTGCATCCCACGCCACATCTCCAGCGTGCACCTAGGGACACTCTGCATAGCTCTGAACGACAGCGTGAAGGGATGGAACACACACAAAGCTACATCTTCCTTCTCTTAGGAGCCTTTGGGATCAGTCCTCCTTCCTCGCCTCTAGCAAAACAAACATCACAGACAGGGAGAGACATTGCTGTCCTGAAGGCATCCGCTTACCAAACCAGATTTTGCGATCAGTTAACAGGGCCAAACTGATTTAGACCACCTGAAAGCTCCAAGGGGGAGCAGTCCCGGGAGCCAAGCCAGATCTCTTTGCTTTCTCGGGGTCTTTCTTCACACTCCAACCAAGCTCTAAGTGTTCTGGCCACTCAGAGTCACGGCTTCGACAGCAGCAATCTGCCCCCGGCGTACACTTACAGACGTAGCTCCGCGTGCTACTGCTAAGGTGAAGAGGCTGATGGCGTAACACGGGGCTGACACGAGGCTTCTGCCTTGTACATACCTGAACTGTCAAGATCCCCACTACCGAGGCACAGGGAGTGACTCCTGGACCTGGCGGAAGGTTTGTGTGTGTTCGATCCAGAGTTACTGTTAAACCCCACAGAGGATTTCACCTCTGCGCGACCACGAAGGGAGCTGAAAGTTCCAGGTTTAGCAATACCCCTAATTCCCCCCTGGGCCCAACCAGCTGCAGGATGAAAAAAAACCACAGATCCTGCTCCTATTTCCCCTAGGATAATATTTCCATGGATTAGAAGCAATGCTGCTACAGAGATGTTCTCCATGGAAGTACCGTTGGGAATGTCAACCTTTCAGTCCCTTCTTTCCATTTCAAATCCTATGGGTAAAACAGAATTAGATAAAAGGAGAAAAGATTTGCTCTTACCCCATTCCACCGCGTCCTCCTCCCCGCCCACCTCTGCTCATGCCTCCGCGATCATATCCCCCTCTTCCCCTGCCCCGGCTATCAGGGCCGCTCATATTCCGGTTCTCTCCTGGGCCTGAAAAGCCTCCGGATTCCTGTCCGTATATGTTCATGCTGCTAGGATGGTCCTGACGGAATGAGCCTGAGGAATTTTGTAACAAACACGTTAGGGAGCCACAGACGAGAGCAGGTCGAAGCTGCCTGTCCCCTTTTTAAGCCCTTTTACCTGCCTTCAGCACCAATCACTTGCTACAGCACTTACAGCAACAGCGTTAATCGAAGGAGAGATGCACCGCTTTCCGTTTGCAGAATCAAGTTTTACACTAGGCCCTACCGCTTTGACTGCTGCAGAACTGCCACCTGGCCAAACAGAATTGTTTACACCAAGCCCTGCCCACTCCAGCCACCAGAGTGTTTTGTGCTTCTGTGTTCTCCAACCATCCGTTCACCTTCACCACGCTGAGGGGCGCATCACCATTTGCTACCGCACCAGGCAAGCCATTTTTCAGTGAGAAAGGGCAAAACCCGGCTACAGTATGCTCTCCCTTCAACACAGCTGCAAGCTTTAGACCCAAAGTAACGCCAAGCCTCTTTCAGGGACAGCCCACCCTGCAAGGACAAGGGAGACCGACCCTTTCCTCCACAACCACGCAGCTCTGCTGAGCACACTCACTCTGTTGGCCGTAACTGCTGCTCTGCTGGCTGTACTGGCTTGGGGCCTGGCTGTAAGATCCCGTCTGGGGTGGGTAACTGGTCGGCGGTGGCTGCTGCCCATAGCTGCTTTGCTGGCCGTAGCTAGTCTGTTGTCCGTAGGTGCTCTGTTGCCCGTAGGTGCTCTGCTGGGAGTAAGTGCTCTGATCGTAACTGCTTGGCTGCGTAGAGGAATAGCTGCAAGACAAAAGCATTGAAAAGATGGAAAGATGAGCCAATTCACTGGCAGCGTGCATTAGGCTGCAGAAGTGGCTCACACAAGAAGGTAATGCAATTATAAGATGTACTGTTGTAAACCATTTAAAAAGGTGAAGTCATCCTATGGAGGCTAGTCTGCTGGCAGGAGACAAAATAAACCTGGTAGACTGCTAAAAGCAAAATCCGCGTGACTGTTCACAATTTATTCGTATCTCTAGAAAGAGGCAGAAGTGCCAGGGCAAAAATCAGTGGCAATGCAAGTAACAGCCTCCCTTTCTGCCTTGGCACTGAAATATTTTCAGCTGATGGATAATAAAACAGTCCCCCCTCACAAATCTCAGGCTTTGAGAGTTTCAAAACATACACTTTAGAAGTCAGCATCAGCATATTAAAGATACCTGAGGGGAAGAGGTGAGCCCCTTGTCAAAGCCATGTGTAAGGAAGCAGCAAAAGGTCACTATAACACACTCCATATCTAGGAAATTTCTTAAAAGCACTTGTCATCGTTACACCTTGCTACTGCAGGTATGTACGCAGAGACACTTATGCACTCCATCACAGCCGCACCTTCCCTACGACAAGAAGTACACCAACAAGAACCACACTTCCCTCCTCCCAGGACACCAAACCTCCTTTTACATCTGTTCATTTAAAATCCCTTGAGAAAATCCCTTTTGCCCAAGCTAACCTGAAAGTTCCCACGCCAGCTGCATGAGGCTTAGCCTGCCGGGAGAGTTACCTGGTAGGAGGATAGGAGGGAGGCGCGGTGACTGGCTGCATAGGGTAGCTGGCAGGCACCTGAGGGTAGCTGTAGTTGCTCTGTCCATACCCTAGGCTGGGCTGGCTGTAGCCTGTCGTACTGGATTGCGGCTGGCTGGTCTCTGCTGGTTTGCTGCCATCCTGGGGTCTACGGAGCAATATTGAACAAGAAGGAAACATTGGTGCAAACCCCCACCTCTGGTAGCAGCGAAGGCGCTCAGATCCCCCCCAAGGCAGAACGGCACTACCTATTTCTTTGGGTAGCATGACAAGCTGGCACCGCATCGGTGTCAGTCACTCTGGCAGCAGCTAATACCAGCTCGTTAAACACTCTAAACATTTTAGCACCTGCTGACTGGGTATTTGCACGCTCCCCTGCCATCACGAAAGGCCTGGGCAGCATCCTGAACAGAGAGCACAGAGTACTACGGCTTCTGTTCACCAGCTGTGTTATGAAACTGAAGGCGAGGGATTTAGACTTTGGCTCCAGAATTGAGTCAAGGATGTGAAACGGCCAGGAAAGTGGTCAGCAGCACTGCCCCTCCGCTCGAGCTGGTTTTGCATGACACTTGGAAACAATTAGCTCAAAAGCAGCCAGAAACGTCGTCAGTTAAATGCACCATTGTTTGGTTTAGAATCCAGCGCAAGCAGATATCACCCCATATACGTTATCTGACGAAAGGGAAAGGATGTTGGGGGTTGGACTAGACGACCTTTAAATGTCCCTTCCAACCCAAACTATTCTATGAGTCTATGTTTAGTATTAACTCTCAAGGCCTGAAAAGAAAGAGAGCCCTTTGCATGTGACTCGCAGGTCTTCTTTTATGTTTGTCCCTTAGCGTTTGTAATCTCTAACTGTTTATCAGAGCGGAGTAAGAAGAGTTAAGCTACTTCTGTTGTGCAAGCTGGGAAAAAAATTATTTTAAACGATGTCAGGATTTATACTTACAAGTGTAATCTGACAGATACGGACAGAGCTGCGCCAAGCTCCGCCTTTCCTTACTGGAGTGGTTGCTACAAACATCAGGTAAACGAATAAAGCAGTTTTTACTCAGTACTAAACAAGTTTCCATCACATATTCTAAATCTTTCATATCCTGAGCAAACAATTAAACTAAATATACTATTGACAGTGCCCAGACACAAGTGATTTAAAAAGGAAGTTGTCTACAGCATGTGCATCCACTCCAGAAGTCACAGTACGTAACAGTATCCTGCCTGACCCTGTGACTCAGGATCAAATCAGACTGGTCCATTTTCTGTTCCACATTGTGAGTCAAGAGCCCACTTTTGCCGCTTGGTTGCTCTCCTCATCTCCCACTAACAGCGCTGACTCACCATGCCGGAGCAGAACCTACCTACATGGCTTCCCCCAGCCCTGAAACACGATGGGATCGAATGCAGCAAGAGCAAAGCTCAAGTGCAAGAGGCAGAGAAAAGGTGTAAGCAAAACCAGAGGGCCCCGGTTCAGCCGGTGGTGTGCTGGGGCTCTCCCCAACAGCAGAGCAAACACAGCCTTAGGAGGAGGAGAGGAACCAGACGTTACCTTGCGGGAGCGGGTGCTGCTGGCTGCTGCCCATAGGCTGGGTAGGCGGGCTGGGTGCCGTAAGCGGACGGTACTGCATAGGAAGCCTGGGTGGTGGTAACCGTAGCGGTGTTAGTATCGTAGGCGGCTGTGCCGTACCCCTGGACGGGCTGACTGTACGCTGGGGGGGCAGTCGGGGTGGTATAACCTAGAACAGACGACAGCCTCATCAGATTAGTTTGGCGGCCTTCACTCCTAACGTTTCAGACTATCGCGCTTCTGTTGATGGTTTATCAGACCTCGGGTACGGCACCGATTTCACCACTGCAAAAATATCACAGGTAACCCGAAAATGATGAACTAACCCACGCCGCCCCTTCGCCTCCCTCTGAGAAACCCCCTGCCCTGCGAAGCCTCAGCCTACAGCCCCAGCTCTACCCTCGTCATCCAAAAACCACGCTCCGAGGACCTTTCTGGAAGCCACCCTTCAATCAGCATCCAAAGGCTGTTTGTTTACAGCTACCGAAGCTCACAGCTCATGTAATAAAGCACACACAGGGCAAGCTGAGGCATGCAGCGTCTTCTGAACACAGGAAGAATAAACAAAGCTCCTGCTAGCCCTGAAGTAAAAGAAATCCAATTGACTTAAGAAGCACGGTCCCATCCTTTCAGCTTTTTTGAAAAATAAAAGCACAATATGGCACCAGGCTCACTTGACAAGTCTTTTTGAGGCATTTACGAAGTCTCATTTTAAATCAGTAATTCTGGAAACAAAAGAAAAGCACTTTACATTTGCTTTAGCTTAAGAGAAAGGTCAAAAATGACACATACGGTAGCTCCTGATGTTTTATGTACCTTCGCTTTTCTTAGAATTTCAGTTTGTTTTAGGTAAAAAGCTTAGAGATCATACATTTATTTCTGAACAATTTTACAAGAACACCCAAAATCCCAAAACAGTTCCATTTAAATTAGTCCTTCCAGCAGCCGCCGCTGTATAATTCAGCCAACCACTTGGCTTGTCACAAAGGTGAACTATAAACCCGGCATTAACACGGTGGCTTTTTACAGTTAAGAACCTTGCTCGCAGGTTTTCAAATTATGAAATGGAGACTTAGATGAAAAAAGATCAATTACAAATTTTGTTAGCAAAAGCTGACTTACTGAAAATATAAAACATCGATTGCTGAAGAGCAGGCAACTGGCCTCAGCCTTATTGATGTGATCGTAATGGCATCAATTAAGATAACAGCTTCTCCATCGCTTCTTATTTTTAATAAACACAGGACACTTGTGACCTACTCTTCCTTCTAATTATACAGCATTTTAGGCAAATTGTGCTGTAGCTTTTTATTTCAATTCCCTAATTTGCAAAACAAATATACTTCCAGCAGAATATCGCATGCCCTCCCGAAGCACCACGGTACTTCCACATCTCGCTGTCCCTGCTACAAAATCAGGACCTTCCCAATGGCGCTCTGAATCAGCGAGTAAAGAGGAAGAGAAGTGAGAGGAGGAAGTTCACACAGCACGTTAGTTAAAAGAAACAAACTTCAGCTTTCTGTCCCAAGTGACGCTCTTGAGTTTTCTGGTTAGCCTCAGGATCCTGCTGAAGGGGACACAAGCCCGTCCGCTCTTGTCACCTGTGACAGCTAGCCTAAAAGCCCCTGCCCGCTCCCACAAGCCTCATTCCTCCTGCCCGGGGCCCCCCACGCTTGTCACGCTACCACCCTCCTGCTGAATGCCACAGGCTGGCTTCCACATCGCAGGGCTGCCAACCTGGAACCATGAAAGTGAGAGAGTAAGCTTGTCTCCCACCAGGAAATAACTTGCACGCATCACTAGCACATCAGTTTTCATGGTCATTATTCCTTTTTGCTGAGAAGTTCTCTGAAAAGCAAAGTCCTGTTCTGAGTGTTGCCGAGCATGGTGAATGGAATGATGCCGAATGGGATAAAATAAGCATGATTTTTAGAGCCTCGGACAAATTTATACAGTCCAAACACTTAAATGTCAGCCACCACAGCCATTTCCATAGAGCACCGACACCAGAAGCTAAAGGAATCTGTATTTGAACTGGCCAAAGCCTGACCACTTACTAAAAAAGCCTGCTGTTTGCATAAGTACAGTCTGCAATAAGTGCTGCTGAAGCCACAGCCTTGCCCCAGGCTGTTCTCGTCAGACTCAGAGCCGCAAGGTGGTCCTCCCACATCTGGGCCCCCTTTCTCGGTACTGTTACTGGCAGCACTAACCTCTCAAAACAAGCAAGCGAGCAGGTTTGCTAGCACCTGGCTCTGCACAGTCAGTAGAATAAAAGGGAGGAAAAAAAAAAAATCCTGAATTTTAATGCTTCAGTTCTAGGTGAAGCACTTCCCTTGTGCAAGTGTGCTCAGCAGGAAGGGTTTGTACCAAAGAAAGAAAAGGCCCTGATTTAACATCCCACTGGTCTAAATTTTCATTTCAACGACTTGGTGTAGGTACTCTGA
Organism: Fregata magnificens; assembly: GCA_013389945.1. Classification (NCBI taxonomy): domain Eukaryota; kingdom Metazoa; phylum Chordata; class Aves; order Suliformes; family Fregatidae; genus Fregata; species Fregata magnificens. The sequence goes on from WAAD01009599.1 coordinate 49,782, forward strand.
AAATCCTCAAGAGCTGTACTTTTGAGGGGGGCATTTACATTACATCACTCCTCTCTCCTCCCCACACCAGTTAGGAAGATAAACAGCGAGCCTGCAGAATAGATACTGTAAGAAAAAGGTAACAAATGAACTTTGATAACCTGCTTAAGAAGTCCAGTCACGTGGCTCAGTTTCCTCTCAAAGTATCCAAGCTTGTAAGCAAAACCCTTACTGAAGTCTAGGAATTCTTCAGGGGGAGGGGAAGCTTGCAGGATTTGGTCCCCAGAGTATATCAACTGAAAATACTGGATTCAAAGAGACTTATTCTGAAATAAGCAGGCTTCGTGTCAGCCAGCAGCAGTTTTTGAAGGCTTGTCTCTGATGCAAGCAGTATTAAAAGCTACCCACGGGGTCTGCGCGCCCAAAGAGAGACGGCTCCTGTTTGGCATGCACGTCTTCTACCAGTGACGGTCTGGAGAAGGGGACGCAGAAGCCACCTTCTCTCTGCTCTGTTTTGGTATAACAGATTATTGTGGTAGCCAAGACAGCTATGGGTGTGTTCATTTCAAATTCCAAGTACATCAGAAACTTAAAATATACATAACCCTAAATTTCACAGGTAGAAAGAGAAGGGGGGGGGGCTGGCTGTCTTTAGAGAGTAATTCCCACTTAGCTACTTAAAGGAGATTCATACTTGAACATTTGAAATGATGTCTTTGCCCCCAAACGACATTGTTAGAAAGCCAATAGCCCTAACAGATGCAGCTCTTTATATACTCTTGTAATTCATCCTTATACGCTGCAGTGATTAAAGAGCAAACCATGACCACAGATCTGATGGTGGCGATTAATCCCCTAATCCAGCTGCCACCCGGGGAGCTGCAGAGGAGCCCACAGGCTCCCAAACCCCTCCTCTCCGTAACAAACCAAGGAGGTGACTCCAAGACACCTTTTCCTACAGCCCCGGGGAGGGAGGAAGCGCGACTTGGGCGGTAACTCTCACTATGGGTGGCCCAGGAGTCCGTGCAAGGCTGGATGGCAGAGTGCTTGGGACAAAAAGGTCCCCGGGCAGGCTAAAACAGCCCTCATCGGAGGCTCTGAGGCGATGGAACTGCCTCTGCTGTTCCTGCAGAGTTCCAAGAGGGTGTATCTGCACAGGATTTGAATTTCCCTGACCACAATGGCATCTTACCCCAAAAACAGGCTGTTAAGACAAAAAAAGGCACTTTGCTTCTAAGTAATTGCAGACATTGCCCTGCTACAAAAAGGCGATGCCTAGGAAAAATAAATTGAGATTCAACTGTAAAAATTGCATGTCTCTTAGGGCATAAAGATGTATGCCCCAGGCAACACCCCAGGCTTTATTTAGTAGGAAAGGCACAGACCGAGAGAGGGAGGCAGACTTTAAGCGCTATCAGTCCTATTTGCAGAGCTCTGGCTCCTCAAGGAGAGGCAGGTGTAGGAAGAATAAATACAACCTGGCACTCTGCCTAGAGAATAACATCAACGTTCCTGCCACAGACCAATGCTATGCGGATTGAGGCAAATCATACTTGAAGGTCTGATGTGATCTTTTGTCTGATCACTTCTTGAGGTTTTGTTGGTTTTTTTTTTTTTTTGATGAAAAGAAAAAGAAGCTGTTTGCCTAAAAAGAAGCAGCTGTGCAGAAAAGGTGACTAACAGTATTCCTCCAGCAAATACGCTCTTAAGGGACAAGCAAAAACACGAACGGCGCAGTCTTCTGTGACCCCTGCAGGACTGGAGTCCGTAGTAAGGATTAAGGGACTCAAACATTTCTAAGACAGGAATTTTGGAAGTCCACAAATCCTTTTTGCTGCCAATTTATGTCCATATACTTTTAAATGAAAGGAAAAAAAACCCCTGTAGATAACCTGCAGTGACACTGGCTAAAGGGTACTGGCTCTCATTCTGCAGGACGTGCGCTAACTGCCAGGCAGAAATTTTCCTCATCCCTGTAAAGATGTTCAATATTTTAAGTGCCGTATAACTGGATAGACTATAGGATAACATTTTCTCTCCCCCTCTTCCTTGTGAAGCATTCCCCAATGGCTTCTGTGGCCAGATACCCCGCTGCCTGTCCATCCTGGTATTCCCTGGCTTTGGGAAGTATTTAAGAAAGCTCCCACTCTAACAGACATTTATAATATCTCTCATAGCAAAGGATGAACCTGCAGAAAACGGCACCCAAGGCACTACTTGGAGGAAAATCCATTTTCTTTTTCAAAGTCTCCTGAATTTTCCGTCCAAATATACCAGAATTGAACGATGCCTCAACAGTTTCTTTCAGACATTAAGACACTCGTACGTACAAAACTCCAGTTCAAAGAGCACACGCTGGAATAGTTTACAGCGCATTAATGAACTTGTGACGTATGCGTCTGCACTGGAAATCCAAAGACAACATGGAACATGCAAAGGTGGTGGTCAGGACACCTGGACGTGTCTAACCATGCTGTTTACCCTTTAGGAAACCGTAGGACAATGGGGTTAGATTCGCCCAAAACATCTCGGCACGGCTGTCATTAGCGCTTGGGAAGTTTTATCCATAAAGTACGCCACTCAGAGACTGCATAGAGATGCGGAGATGGCAAACAGCCTTGCAGCCTAGCACATTCTTACTGTCATTGTGTGTGCGTGCTCTGATGCTGGATGTTTTTAGTGCTAAAACCAAGTGACATCTAAAGGGTTAACACCACAAGTTTAGACAGGACGAGACAGCATTTTCCATGCAAGAGTGAGCAGGATAGTCAAACCTGTACTGGTCCCTTCTACTGTGGGAAGCACAAGACAAAAAGTAGAGGGTACACTATCAGAACAGGCATACATCACTTCCACTGATTTGATTTTCAGGCAACCGAAGTGCTGAGGACGCTGGTTCCCAAGAGCAGCCAGAGCACATGCTCCCAGGGAGCGCTGCCGCGCAGCTCGCGCTTGCTTTGCCCTAAGCACAGCGCGCTCTGCAGCCAGGCTTAGTTCCGCAGCACGAACCAGCACCCAAAACGTTCCCTGAAAAATTAAACGGGCATGTTTATTTACTCCTTCTCATCCCACCCGCATCTTCGCATCATTTTAAACTGCCCTTCGCTCAAGGCAGGCTCTTGAGGAAGGAAGCCCTTTCCGCATCAGAGCTGCCCAGAGGAATTTAGTATGGTTTGGGTCGGAGCTCCCCAAAGCAGACTGGAGCTCAACTCTCTCCCCAGGACAAGTCAAGCCTTGCAGGCACGGGGGCTCTTACCGGCAGGAGGCTGCCCGTAGGACGTTGCATACGCAGTCTGCCCATACGTCGCAGTCGTCTGGGGCTGTGTGTAGCTGACGTCGGTGGGTTGTCCGTAGGTTCCGTAACTCTGCTGCCCATACGTCTGCTCCAAAGACGATACAAATTTAATTCATGAACAGAAGGGACTCACAGGCGTTGCAGAGATACACACAGACTGTTTCAGTGATGTACACAGACTGGGGGACCTGTGTTACCTGATGTACTGAAAGCAATCAGAGTCAAGCCAAGGCTACTGTGAAAGTTTGGGCGCTACTGCAAATTTCAGTTCAGATCTGTAATGAAGTTACAAACGCAGTTTTTCAATGCCAGGACCGGAGGGGCAGTCTCTTACATTTTCACAACACACCTCTGCTCTACGTAAAGCAAAACATGAAAGCATCCAACTCCTCATAATTGCCCGGGCACCCATCAACACTCACAGGTACCTCCCGAGGGCTAACCTGAAACACGGGGAGCGGGACTACTCAGAGGGCAGAACTGCACAAAGTAAAACAAGTCAGTTACTTCAGCATAAAACTGCTTTAGTGTTCACTAGGAGAAACCTCTTTAAGTTTTTGGCGAAGTTATTCTGAATATTCTTCATGTCCACCTGCCAATAGTTTGAAAAATAGGAGTTTATGTAGGCATCCAAGGACGGGATCAGCAGGAGCATCCAAGGGCTCGCCATCACCAAACTATCCCAGTTACAGCTACTCCCGTCCCAGTGCCTTTGCCTTCAGCAAGAGATCAGCTCTCAACTCGCACCTTCCCTGGAGCTCATTTTCAAGTCTAGACTATCACTAAAGGACTGCTTCTGCCCATCGTCTGCCTCAGTCCTGAAGACAGCACCGCAAAGCGACTCCGCAGCCGCGGCGATCCAATGGGCAGCACAGCGTGGCTGGATTAGCGCAGAGCTGCTGGCGCTGCAGTTTTACCAGCTAAAGAGCTACCTCAGCCCCGTGCCACGGACCAGCCGGCTCAAACTTCAGGCACCAGCCAACTTCCAACAGCTTTGTGCAGCTAGCAGTTTGGTTTAGGACAAAACTCTAGTTACAGCTCAAGAAGCGACATGAAGACAGCCTTAACGTCCAGATTCTCAAAGGGATTTACCGACTCCTGCGGGAGCCTGGAACTTAAACACCTTTTGGGATCTAAGTCTGTGTTACTCATGAGCCAGCCTCCCTGAACTCAAGCCACAGATCTTAACCAAGGGTAGAAAAGCCTTGACCAGATTGAATATGTCACTGTCTGTGGAAGCTCACTACATCAAGAGGCAGGAAACACTGCAAAACTCCCATGGCTATTTGCCTACAGCTGAGTTTGGTTAGCTGTTTTAGTCTCACACTAGAGGATGTCATTGAGGCCTTCTGTTCTTTACACTTGCCAGTCTGCTTACACTCGTCCTTCCGTGTAACCTGCACATTTGGTAGCAGTTCTTGCAATTGTTCTGTCTCAAAATATTTATTCAAAATAAAAGTTACTGTCACCTTCATTTAAGCCGACCCAAATGCCAAGACTGAACCCGTGCTCCTCCTGTAACACTGATATTTTTCACAAAGGGCCTCCTTACCCTGCCGCAGGAACAAGCCAGTGCGGTATTCACGCAGCCCCACCTGCCTTGGACTGGCTAGCGCAGGCAGCAGCTGGGCAGCGTGGCGCAGGTAGCCTGAGCAGGCACAGGAAGGTAGCTCCTGCTCAGCCCTGCAGCACCAAAGCCAAGCTGTTGCCACAGCCAGAATTAACCGATTTAAAGGCACTCGCTAACACTCCAACAGGACAATGTGGTGTTTTTCATCTCCGTAATACAGACGTACTCCTGGGTAGCAGGGTTTTCCCCTCAAAAACCTCTGGAGAGGTGGGGGAAAGTTAACCTACACTAGTTTTTGAGGACAAAAGTTTACCTTTGAAAACATACTTTGGGTGTGTTTTTAGTAAATTGTATTCTAAGGATTAAAAATAAGCACGGTTTAATTCATCTTTTAAAGATCACCATCATTTTGCAGTCCAGCCAACTGAGAGCATTAATCGCGTTAGCAACAATACCTCCATGAAAAAAATCTATTCCCTCCTCCTACCTTGACCAACTGCTGCAATCTCACAAATGGCAGTTCCCCCCCCCCCTTTTTTTTTTTTTTTTTTTTAAGGTTTTTCTCTCCTATGCTGCTAAGTAAAACACCCACCAACACGGTGGTGTCAAATGTACACCAAGAATTAGGCTTTTATAACCCTCTCCACCTTAGGCTCGGATATATTAACAAAGAAAGGGACGGTTGAGGCTCGTTGACGTTTAGGTTGTTTGCACTTTAGGAAAGCAGTTCGGGCTGTGTGGGAAGCTACAAGACAACTTTTAATGACAGATTTTGATGTTGGCGCTTGGCGTTTTTCGTGGCTGGCAGAGCCCCGTGTAGTTTACTGGAAGACACTTGATTCAGCAGCAATTATAAACCCGTCCCGTGTTTTACCTGGGTGGTCTGTGCATACCCTTGAGCTGGCTGAGGTGCATACGCGCTGTAGCTGTAAAATGAATTTAAAGACATTTATAATGCATCCCCGTATTTCTGACTTGCGCAAAACATGTATCACAAGACAGTTGTCACATATCCAAATGATTTCTGCTGAAATACTATGGCAATAAAAAAATCTAAAAGCTAAAGGAAAACCATAGGATTTACAAACGTACCTGAGCTAAGACTAAACCACAATTATTACATACTCATATTACAACTTTTTAAAAGAGAGGATAAGGCCATAATGCTACTTACCCCTGCTGAGCTGCAGCTTGGCTATAGGTACTATAATCTACAAGAAGAAAAAAAAAAAAGGGAAAAAAAGGTTGACAAAGGCTTAACAAAATTAACAGTGTAGAAGCACAGCAGCTGGAATTTCCTCCCGCAGCTTGAAAGAACTGCTATAAACCGCTGGAAATCTAGTTTCAAAAGAGTGTAAGGTAAAAGCACTTTTTCAGTCTTTTTGAAGGAAACAAAACCTCTCTTCCCTTCATTGTTCCTGCTGTTTGCAGCAGCAACTTTGATCTCAAATGACCCTACTTTAACTGCCACCTTGGATGACACCCAAGGGGGCTGGCAGGAGGGTGTTTTGTTTTGGAACAAAAGAAACACTGGGGCTGACACTTACAACCCCCCCCACCCTGGTTTCAAAGGGCCAGGTTGCAAGCCTTTGGGTCTGTAGAAACCACCACGCTTCACTCTTTCTATTTAACTTTCAAGGACACAAACAAATGGCTGGAAAGTTCTAACACTTGTCCCCTAGCAGAGTTCGAGATGGGCAGCTAGCGGTAATTCCTTCCTCAAAGCCCCAGTCCACACCAATACCCTGATTTAGAGGAGAACTGAAATCCTGAAAATCCAAGCAGAAAAGTCTACGCTGAACTGGTTTGCTAGCAGGAATGGAAAATGCGTCCACATGGCAATTACTCGGCTATATTTGAAATGATTACAGCTCCTAAATGTACACTTTCCCTCAAAGTCACCAAGCAACCCCAGTCCCCATGCAAACTTCTAGAGTGAATAATGAATTCACCACTCAGACCAGACCTTGCCAGCCAGATTCCAGCTCTCCCGGGACCACAAAAGTCCCCAGGACAGAGATCAGGAACGAGTCCAGACCTTGCTCGCATTTGCCACTCGGGGCACGGCATCTGACTGAGATGGAGGCAGAAGCTGGACATTAGTAGGGCTTTTCTCAGGCAGAGCCAGAGAGTCCTGTGCAGGAAGAGGTTTTGGTGTTTCTATCACGACTGCACCTCGGGGTACGCTGATCTCAGTTAGAAAACTAACTAAATGAATTTGAGGAACCTGGCTGACAACTTCCTATAGCCTTCAGTTATCCCTAGGTTTTAAGGCCTGCTTTAATGCCTTTACCACTTTGTTCACAACTGAAGGTGACGGAGCACCAGGAATCATTTTGAAAATACGCTTTTCATACACCAGAACCTCCTGTTTCTTGAGGCCGTGGATCCATCCCTAATAAAGCTTTCCTCTCCTCCTCCTAACCCCTCTACGTGAGCTTACGGCTTTTCCTCCTTTGCACTTCCCTCCGCTGATGCCGGAGCTCAGACCCTGCGGTGCGTGTTGACGGACAAGGAAAGGAAGCACCGTTGACTCTGGCACTGATTTTTGACAGATATTAATTACTTCAACCTTGCCTCAGAGCACAGGAATTGGTACGAGTACACAAGGAAGATGACAGAAATATCACGCATGATAAAAAGACGCTGAACTGCTATCCAAAGGCTTCCAGGCTCCTGAGACGCACCGCACAAGTTGTTAAACTACTCTGGCACCACTCCTGCTTTCCTTACAAGTTGTCATGTTTAATATTGAAAAATCTAGCTTGTTAAATTCAGGGTCACTGCTCTTTTTTTTTTTCAGTCTACATGTGGCTCTAAGCTCTGCTAAATCCTGAGTGTTAAAAACCATTAACGCCCGCTCCCCCTCATCCATCTTCCCTCTCCCACCGCCTCCTTCTACCAGCACCCCTCCATCCTCTCGCCGTACACCCTTCCTTCTCCACCCCTACCTCCTCTTTTCCAACCCTGTTCACCCTCCAGCCACCAAAACCTCCATACTCCTCATTTAATTCTCATTTTCTGCACCCTGTTGGGTTACCACAGTCTTCCAGGCTGTTAAAAAACAGCCAGGCTGCTGAGCACAGACCTCCCCAACCTTCATCCCTTGCTGGTAGACCCCCAGCAACCTACCACCCTCCTGAAGAGCTGCCGGGGCCTTGAGCTACACACTCGGTCTTCAGCTGAACACCCATCACACATCCCTTCTTACAGCCTTCCCCCAGCCCTACCTAGACACGACATTTTCCCCTTTGTAGGATTTAGGTGTTGAATTTGCCATTTGTCTCTGATAATCCCTCTTTTCTAATTTGCTCGAATTTAGATGAATGCAAACCGTTAAAAAAAATATTATGGTTCATTTAGTTAAAACCGTCTCCAAGCCTTTATTTCCAGTGGGAAATTAATCTTCATCCTTCTATTTCACGAGGCTCAAGAGCACAACAGCGCAGCCGAAAATAGCAGCTCCCACGGAAGAACATTTCCATGTATTAAGCGGAAAGCCGGCTGTATTTTTAAACCCCATTTTGACAATTCCATCGGCACACATTTCTTTAGCAACTTTTTTTTTTTTTTTTAAACCTCTCCAGGGTGATATTAGCCGTATTCCCTCACGCTCCACGGCTTGTGACATTTTCCTCTGCGGAGAGGTCCGACCTTCGGCTGCTGAGCTTTAAGGCTACTTTAAGGCTGAGGCTGCCGTGGTCGGTCAGTCTCAATTTTGACCTATTCGCATCTGGTCGGAGCCCTCGTGTAAAAGCACTTTTCCTTCTACGACGCTTCATTGGTTTTATTAAAAAAACCTGCGTTTGCACCAAAACCCGTCCTGAATAGCCACCGGGAAGGCCGAAGGCACGGAGGGAGCCTTCGGGAAGGACCGCGATCTCCTGGAAGAGCAGAACTCAGGGAATCTTCTGGGGCTGGGGCGCCGAGGAACCGCTATTGCCAACAACCCTTTGCCGAACACCCAGGAGAGGTAATCCGGGCCCCGCAGCCCCGGGGAGGCACCGGGCGGTCCCGGCCCCCGCGGGGCCAGCGCTGCCGGCGGCGGACG
>WAAD01009600.1:12090-28567 GCA_013389945.1 Fregata magnificens
AGCGGATACAGGCAAGCATATTGAATCAGTTAATAAAGTAACATTCCCCAGTTATCTCAAATATTGTATACCTATCATTCAAATAACAAGCCATGATTTTAAACCACAAGACTACATCCAAGCTTATGACCCCGTAACAGTAAAGTAATAGTAAATTCTATGATCTGATGATGACCCAGTTTTGAATCTTTTGGCAAAACCTGAGACACAATGACTTAGAACTCACCAAGTGAACATACAGTTATATCTATAATATTTATTCAAATTACTTTTTGTGTCATCGNTAAGTTCAGGTGAACAAATTGTCAGCCTAATTAGATGAACATTGAATAATGTCAGTTATGGTGGTCTTTATTTATGGTGAAACATCTTAAAAATAAAGGTCAATGCGGAAGCAGAAAACCTTTTGCAGTTCCTTACTAGAAATAATATATTTTCATATTTAAATTCATGTATGTGTTTTCGCTTGAAATATTTTTTTTGTTGCTTTGGAAACATATCTGCGCTATGGAAAGTTTGAAAAAATACTGCATGAATGCTAAAGGTATTTTCATGCTTTGGAAATGGCAGTTTGAAATCATAGGACAAGCAGTCCAAAGGCTAGGAGAATATCCTTCTAAAAACTGCAATGGTTAAAATATCAACAGGTATATACAGCTGCTAACACTGATAACTGAAGCGGTACTGCCAGGCCCCATACAGCCAAAGCCTCAAAAATTAGTTGAGAAATGCACATACTTTAAAAATTGTTCCATCCATTTTCCAACATCAAAGCAAATCTCAAATAAGTCTTTAATTTGCATTTTAAAAAGTATCTTGATTGCTGGTTAATTAAATATTGTTGTTCAAAGAACACCTATTGAAATTTAGTAGGAATGCAAGAGATAAGCAAAGTTGCTAACTAATTTATACAAAATTACCACTGAAGTACATGTATAATTATATTCTTATTGTTTGAATGAACTTTTATTGTTGCTTGAAAGGATATTCAGCTTTTTAATTGGTAGTAATAAAGCCAACAGGAGCATCTTAGTTCTTAGTTAATGGGAACACTTCTGCTCTTGGATCCAAACTGCAGTTCATCTCTTAGGTCAAGGGGAACTGCAGAACAAGAAAAAATGTAACTTTGGATCTGTTTCTCTTGCAGTGTGCTATTTCTCTTACACTGAGGCCCTGTAACACCTTGCTGCCTATCCCTGTAACTCAATATGCATATCCCTCTAACAATTTCAATAAAGCTTTATGTCAAAATTATAAATACTTTGCTGCCTATGAGAGGCAAGCTAGTGTATTTATAAAGTGTGCTATTTTCCCTTGCAGTTGTAGATCCATTTTGGCTTACTCACTAGCAAATCCAAGTTCATATTAACATGAGAAATGCAGAGTCAGAAATTACTCATCCATAACAATGGGACAAAAGGAGAAATCTGAATTCAAATTCAATAAACTTAAGGGATATTCTGCTGCTGTTATGGATATACAATCAGTGGCTTAGGTTAGATACTGACTCTATAAACGCCCAGCAGGAACCAAATTTCTTAGGAGAATCTGCCTTTGAAATTCGTTCCTGGAGAATATCTTTACTCCCCCCAGGCAGAAAATGAGGGAATATTCACACCAAACATAAAGTTTTTTTCCTTTGGAAAAAAAAGTCTCTACTAGGACATTACTTAAAACTTTCTTCCTTTTTTCTCCTTCTCTTGAGTGAAGAAAAATATAGGAAGGAAGTTGGTAAATGTAGGGGAGTCTATATATTCCTTTATTTCTTGTCACGGTTTCTTTATCTACAGTGAGTAAGTACACAGTGGGCTTTAAATGTCATTTCGATAAACTCTTACTACAAATACATAAAAAAATAAAAAAAGAAACGTCTCCTTTAACCAAACTGAAGATGAAATTTTGGAAACAAACTATACGAACTTCCTTAAAAGTCCTGTGTTACTATTGTGGTTACTTGGCTTAAGATGAGGGTTGGTGGCACTCTTCATATCCACAGAGCAAAGGTCAGTCAGAAATCAGTAATTTTATTCTGTTGAAAAGAAGAAATAGAATATTTTTTTTTTACTGAGACAGCTGTAGGTCAGATGTTCTGCATGCAATCCCAATCATCTTCTCCAACTAAGCTGCAATGGCTAGTTCCTCATGCCTCCTGTTCTTTCTCAGACATTAAGAGTCGTGGTGCTGGGGCAATGCCAGAAAAGATAATTTATCAGGAATATAGGGGAAAGAAAAATGATATCTGGGTATCTGCTCTGTTGGCTTTAGCTGCTGGACAGTAGACTTAGATGAGTCTTTAACTAAAGGACTATTAGATTGGGAAGTTTCTAAAGAGACAGCAGATGAAATGAGGAAAGAAAAGTCAGATTAATTTGTGACAGTTTAAGTGTTCAGATGTTTATTCTTTCAAATCTATACATACAATCTGCAGATCTCCTCTGACCTGCAGCTTCAGTCTGCAGAAGGATTTGAATGAATCATCAAGTATCTATATTTGATTCAGTTTTATTTCACATCTTCCTTTAAAAACATTTATCTATATTTGAAATAAAGAATTTTTTTTCAGCTCTACAGAACCTGTATAAAGTTTGCAATTTCAGATTATAAACTGAGGCAGCTGATGAACCACAGACAGACAAAGTGACTGTATTGGTTTGCAGGGGCTGAGGGGCAGACCATGCTGACAAATGCCAGCATGATAACGGGCCCTGCATGCAGGAGGCGGTCCACATCATGGCTCTCTGCAAACGTCATATTGTGTTGCAGTCTGAGATCACAAATCATTTGGCAAAAAATGGGCATGTCTGATTCAATTGCTAGGCAAGGGACACCCAAAACTAGGCACTGTTGTACTCCAAGTAAAGGAGTTGTGTGGACAGGCACGGATATAGCCATAGTTTGTTAATCCCTGTGTACTTTAGCCCAGCTGAAGAAATAGAGCAATGTAAGCTTTCCCACTGGTATTTCCAGAGCATAGGCTTGAATTGAAAGAGTTCAGAAACTGAAAGACTTTGAGCAAGAACCTTCACTTAAAATACAATATTGAAGTATTTAAGGCAATATTTAAGCTTCTGTTGTTATTTCTTTTCTGAAGAAAACCACTATCCCATCCATGAGATGAAAACGAAGAAGGACAAGAAGATGTATCAGGGGAGTTAAAATAATATGGGTTTGTTCAGCCTGGAGAAGAGGAGACTGAGGGGGGATCTTGTTACTGCTTACAAATATCTGAAGGGTGGGTGTCAAGAGGATGGGGCCAGACTCTTTTCAGTGGTGCCCAGTGACAGGACACAGGGCAATGGGAACAAATTGGAACACAGGCAGTTCCACCTGAATACGAGGAAAAACTTCTTTACTGTGAGGGTGACAGAGCACTGGAACAGGCTGCCCAGAGAGGTTGTGGAGTCTCCTTCTCTGGAAATATTCAAAACCCACCTGGACAGGGTCCTGTGCACCCTGCTGTGGGTGAACCTGCTCAAGCAGGGGAGTTGGACAAGATTATCTCCAGAGGTACCTTCCAACCCCTACCATTCTGTGATTCTGTGATAACAAAATATATAACTTGATTAAATTACAGCTGTGCAAAACATGATTAAGTAATTGAAGGGATAGACTTAAGGACAGAGGAGATTATTTTAGGTAGTCTGGGGGGTATAATTATGAATAATGGGCTAAATCTGAGCAAAAGAAAATTTTAAGGATAAAGCTCCAAAACAAATTCTCACTAGTAAGCTCAACTCGTATACAATATAGTTTTTGCTGGTATAACCATAAATCTGGCTTGGCTAAACCTGAACTGGGACAACACTTAGATACTGTCACGAAGAGGGTTATATGCCTACTCAAGAGTAAAAACGCCAGAGAATACACAAGCCACCCAGCATGCCAGAATAACCTTTGCCAGAAAGTACTGCAGGGATGCAGAGGGAACCCCAAGATTTAAAAATCTAAAATTTTAAAGTCCCAAAATATAAGTGATTGAAGAATTACTTCTTTTTCATTTCTAAATCATATGGGGTTTTTTTCTGCAATATTATGCCGTTCCCATTCCAATATCTTGCCAATCTATATGGTTAACAGGACTTGGGGTTGACAGAGAAAAACTGATCGATGGCTGTGTCAGGGCACACGGGGATGGGTGGGCAGAGCCAGGCCAGGACATCAGCTCACAGCTGGGGTTGGGAACAGGCCCGGTGAGGGAAACCGCGTCAGGCTCAGCCCCAGGATGGCCTCCTGATGGTGGGGGCTCGTCCCTGGGCCTTGAGCCAGCCCTGAGCCCCAGCAACGAATCCCCCGGTGGGGCCCAGTCACAGCCTCCCCGCTCAGCGCTTAGCAAGGGGCATCCCCACGCCTCGCACCCTGGTGACAAGAGGGCTATGTACGCACCCCCATGGTGGTGGCAGGAGTGCACACAGGGCTGGGCTGGGGGTCAGTGCCACAGGGAGCCCTGAGGCTGGGTTTCTGGTGCTCAGCCTCAGATTACACTGAATTTCTGTTGTATCTGAGGCATTCACTCTTCAGTTTTACCATTTTCTGACATTACCTAATGTGATTATTTAACAGATCATCTGTTACATGGGTGCTGTGGATTTGAGCTTGTGCTGATGAGGAACCAGAGCATGGCCAGGCAAGAGCAGAGCTCAAGAGTAGGAGGGGTTGCTTGCTTCTTGCTCCCAATGCTCCCCACTGCCAGGGGAGCATTCAGCTACCAAAGCTGGATAAAGCCAGGGATCAGCCAAATCCGGCAATGCTCCAGCCACATTTGCTTCAACATATCTTCTTCAAAGTGTAGTTATTTAAAACTGTGCAAGGATTGCAGTGGTAGAGAGATACATTTTGGCTTTAACAGTTTATATTGTCTGAGTCTGTTCTCCTATCCATAGCACTAACCAAATACTGAATTCATATGGGTGCTTCACTCAAAGACTAAGTATCTGTGAAAAACTCTATCCCTGTTAAGAAAGAATACAACAGTTTTCTCACCCTATTCTCCAAAAGACTGGAGGGAAGACAAACTCAGACAGTTCATGAAACTGTAACATGAGAAATTCCTAAATCCTGTCATCATATCAGGGACGGAAACTGCACTGTGAAGGGCTGCCCACCAAATCTTCATGAATACCTGACTTATTTGCTTACTTAAAGACAGGAAAGCTTTAGAGAGGACAGAAAGGATATGAATGCACAGTGAAAAAGATGTTGTACTGTATTTTGGATGCTCGCTGCAGTAGACTCTCTGTTGCATGCACCTGAATTTTTGACATGGCAAGTGGTGTTAGCACTAGAGACCCTTTGAGCCCACATATACGCAACAGCAGCAAAACAAAATGACCAAGGTCTGCTCTAGGAGTCCCACCTCCTCCAGTTCCTCATGTGGTCTTTATCTCCCCTCACCTCTGGAAACCTCAGGGCTTAACCTGGAGTAGGTTTGCCAGAAATTCTTCAGGACATCTCCCCACAGTCTTCATAGGTCTTTGTATCCCTATCTTTCTTTTTTTTAAGTATAAAGCAGCAAAATGATACTCTGTTTGCAAGGCTACGTCTCCCCCACACTTTTTCCAATATCTTCAGAATGCAGTATCTGTTTCAATTACTAAGAATTAAAAAATTTAGTTTGAACTCATTAAAAAATACTATCCATTCTCTGATGACTAGCTTATAGCTCCTATGAGAGCTCTATATTGACAAGATGATGCAACCACCAACCAAGCACACAGCAAATCATATTTTCAGTCCTGATTATCAGCTGAAGTAATTCAAGCCACCTATTCAACAGCTTCCACTGACAATATTTCAATGGCAATATGGCAGATGATACCAAGTTGGGGCAGATGACGCCAAGCTGGGTGGGAGTGTTGATCTGCTCGAGGGTAGAAAGGTTCTACAGAGGGATCTGGACAGGCTGGATTGATGGGCCAAGGCCAATCATATGAGATTCAACAAGGCTAAATGCTGGGTCCTGCACTTTGGTCACAACAACCCCATGCAATGCTACAGACTTGAGGACGAGTGGCTGGAAAGCTGCCTGATGGAAAAGGACCTGGGGGTGTTGGTCAACAGCTGGCTGAACATGAGCCGGCAGTGTGCCCAGGTGGCCAAGAAGGCCAACGGCATCCTGGCTTGTATCAGAAATAGTCTGGCCAGCAGGAGTAGGGAAGTGATCATCCCTCTGTTCTCGGCACTGGTGAGGCCGCACCTTGAATACTGTGTTCAGTTTTGGGCCCCGCAATACAAGAAAGACACTGAGGTCCTGGAGCACATCCAAAGAAGGGCAACGGCGCTGGTCTTATGTCTTCTGAGGAGCAGCTAAGGGAACTGGGGTTGTTTAGCCTGGAGAAAAGGAGGCTGAGGGGAGACCTTCTCACTCTCTACAACTACCTGAAAGGGGGTTGTAACTAGGTAGCTGTCAGTCTCTTCTCCCAAGTAACTAGCAATAAGACAAAAGGAAATGGCTTCAAGTTGTGTCAGGGGAGGTTTAGATTGGATACAAGGAAAAATCTCTTCACCGAAAGAGTTGTCAAGAATGTATAAATCTGTATGTTGGGTGTAAAGATGGTTTAAGCACGTAGTATAAGTTGTAAGTGTTGGTAAGAAGAGATTTCAGTAATAAGAATTAAATACAATGGGATGGTTAGAAGATATATAAATTTATTAAATTATGTGGAACCATACATAGCATGACACAAATGGTATGGAATAAGGGGTGGAGGTTGTACTGGGTCTGGCTGGGATGGAGTTAACTTTCCCCACGGTATCCCTCATAGTGCTGTGCTTTGTATTCGTAGCTAGAAAGGTGTTGATAACACACTGGTGTTTTGGCTGCTGCTGAGCAGTGCTCACACAGCATCAAGACTGTCTCTCCAACATGCCCCCCTCACTTCCAAAGGCCAGTAGGCTGGCGGTGAGCAAGAGATTGGGAGGGAACATAGCCAGAACAGCTGACCCAAACTGACCACCAGGTTATTCCCTACCATATGGAGTCTGCTCAGCCATAAAAGCTAAGAGTGTAAGGAGGAAGGAGCAGCAGAGACAAAGTGTTATGAACTGATGGTAACCCCCATTCCCTGTCCACCTGCGCTGTGCAGGGGAAGGAGGTAGAGAATTCAGGGGTAAAGTTGAGGCCAGGAAGAAGGAAGGGGTGGAGGGGAAGGTGTTTGAAGATTTGTTTTTATTTCTCATTATGCTACTCTGATTTGATTGGTAATAAATTAAATTAGTTTCCCCAAGTCAAGTCTGTTTTGCCTGTGATGGTAATTAGTGAGTGATCTCCCTGTCCTTATCTTGACCCACGAGCCTTTCATTGTATTTTTTCTCCCCTGGTCCAGTTGAGGAGGGGGAGTGACAGAACGGCTTGGTGGGTACCTGGCGTCCAGCCAAGGTCAACCCACCACAAACTATTAGAGTGTGTCCAGAGGAGGTCGACCAAGATGGTGAAAGGTCTCGAGGTCAAGACTTACGAGGAGCAGCTGAGGTCACTTGGCTTGTTCAACTTGGAGAAAAGAAGGTTGAGGGGTGACCCGATCACAATCTACAGCTTCCTTAAGGGGGGCAGCAGAGGGAGAGCTGCTGATCTCCTCTGTGTGGTGACCAGTGATAAGGCACGAGGAAATGAAATGGAATGAAGCTGTGTCAGGGGAAGTTGAGATTGGACATTAGGAAAAGGTTCTTCACTGAGACAGTGGTCGGTCAATGGAAGAGCCTCCCCAGGGAAGTGGCCAAGGCACCAAGCCTGCCAGACTTCAAGGAATATCTGGACGATGCTCTTAGTCATACGGTTTAGTTCTAGGTAGTCCTGCAAGGAGCAGGGAGTTGGACTCGATGATCCTTATGGGTCCGTTCCAACCTGAGATATTCTGTGATTCTACCCAAAGGGAGGGTGCACAGAGGATGGAGCCAGGCTCTTTTCAGTGGTGCCCAGTGACAGGACCAGAGGCAGTGGGCGGAAACTGAAACACAGGAGGTTCCCTCTGAACATCAGGAAACACATTTTCACTGTGAGGGTGAACGAGCACTGACACAGGTTGCCCAGAGAGGTGGTGGAGTCTCCCTCCTATGAGATGTTCAAAAGTCGTCTGGACATGGTCATGGGCAACTGGCTGTAGGTGGTGCAGCTTGAGCATGGGGCTTGGACCAGATGATCTCCAGAGGTTTCTGGTAACCTCAACCATTCTGTGATTATGTGATTAACGTAAGCTTTAAACACTTGATTTAGTTTCATGCTTAATGGTTCACCTTATTTAATGCCCAAGGTAATGTGTGGTTTTCTGTCATACGGACAGAAGATCAGCATATGGTTTTGTGCTTGTTTTGGCTGGAATAGAGTTAATTTTCTTCATAGTACCTCATATGGTTCTGTGTTTTGGATTTGTGAACAAAAGAGTGTTGATAACACACCAATGTTTTAGCTATTGCTGAGCGGTGCTTATACAGTGTCAGGGCCTTTTCTCTTTCTCATGCCGCCCTACCAGCGAGCAGGCTGGTGGTGCACAAGAAGCTGGGAGGGACACAGCCATGACAGCTGACCCCAACTGATCAATAGGATATCCCATACCATGTAACACCGTGCTTAGCAACAAAAGCTGGGGGGGGAAAGAAGGAAGAAGAGTGGGATATTCGGAGTGATGGCGTTTGTCTTCCCAAATAACTGTTAGGCATGATGAAGCCCTACTTTCCTTAAATTGGCTAAAAACCTGCCTGCTGATGGGAAGTAGTGAATGAATTCATTATTTTGCTTTATGAGTGTGTGCAGTTTTTGCTTTACCTGATAAACTGTCCTTACTTCAACCCACGAGTTTTCTCACTTTTACTCTTCTGATTCTTTCCCCCATCTTGTTGGGGGAAGTGAACAAGCAGCTGTGTGGGACTAAACTGGCAGCTGGGGTTAAACCTCAACAGGATTGAAGGTGAAGGACAAGTTTTAATCTGTGAGCATATATGAACCAAAACTAGATTTAAACCAATAAAATGAAACTATATATATATTCACTATGGAAGGGAGCCTACTCCAATGACTTCTGTCCAAATGATGTCAGTTGAAGTTATTTACGCTGACTTTGGTAAGATCAGATTCAACACAGTGCACATGAAGTATAGAAATAAGCTTCTGCCTATCACAGATCTGATCAAATATAGTATAAAATAAGAAGGAAAAACTATATATAAAGGACAGAACTTCTGCTGCTTTTATGATCTGCAACTTTGATGTGAAATGGTGACACTTTTTATTTAGGAATAATAGTACAGATGACAAACATTTCTTTTAATGCCACATCCAAAGAAAGATGTTTCATGTGCTTATCAAGGAGAAGGTAATCTAGAATGACATATTCCAGGAAAGGTATTTCAACCAAAAGCAGTTGCTACATTGTAGATCAAGCCAATGGCACTACATTTAAAAATAAATACAGGCATGGATACATATTTGGGAGACAGCAAAGCATTATTGCTTCTGTCAGATTTAACTGCTGCTACAATCTTAAGATTTTTTTTTTCCTTAAAAAAATTATAAAGACAAAACGAAGCAGAAGAGAGTTTTCATGTTTCATTTTCAAAGGAATATTCTTTCCCTGTTGGAATCACATCACTTTCATTAATGTAAGTGAGAGTTAATCACAGAAGAACGAAGGAAAAGTTTCTCAAAGTACACATACATAAATACACATAAGGTGGACATCTGCTGACAATGCCCTGTTTTAGTTCATTCTTGAATTTGAGCCACACCTGTTAATGTTCCCAGAACCGAACTAATTTTAAACTCAGAGTATGTTGTTGTTAAAGTGCTGTCAGTGTGTGTAGTGCTACACATGACAAAGGAAAACACATTGCTCAAGAAACATGTAATACAAGGAATGGTTCACGATGACAAAGCGTCCCAAAAGAGTAGCCCTTACTTGTTAAGTAACTCCAATAATTTCAATTCATCAGAAGGGTAGCAACCCAAGGATGCTGGAATCAAGACTTCTATAAAAAGACTGGCATGTTTACAGAATGGGAAAGGGAGGAGAAATAGTACTGTTTCTAGTCTGCAGATTTGCTCTTTTTCCTTATTTACAACTTTTTGCATTCTGCCCATTCCACAGTATGCAAGTTTAGGAAGTCTAATTAGAAGATAGAATTGATGATACAATAGAAGAAATAAAGATACAAAAAGTTGGTGGATAGGAAAGTCTAAATTTTGTATAAGGTAAATGAGTTTTGCTGCTCTTACTGACAAAAGACGTGAGCTGAAATTTAAGCCGCTTGTGCACTGAAAAAATATTTGACACCTATCCTTTTAGATTTATCTCAGTACTATTTCCGTGCTTTGTCAAAATGGCTTTCAATCCCAGATTAGCTCCCTAGACAAAAAAAGAGTAAATATGTTGTCTTTTCCAGTGACCCAACTTTGACAAATTACTGATAGGTTTCACTTAGGGAGAAAATATTTCCACTTGAATTCCTTATTTTCAGTCTGTTGACACCCTTCAGTTTTGGAAGTAACTATTTTTGTGGTACACCTTTTCAAATGTAAATTATTAAAATTTGTTTAGTATTAAATGCTAAGTTTAGCTCTCCCAAATTATTTAAATGGCTACATCCTTCATATTTTATCATTCTCAAAGCTTCACCTCTAGCAAGTATTACATTACATCTGCAAGGCATTTCACATTTTGCACTGTTATTAGACAGATTCATAAGAAATGGTGTCAATATCCCCTATTTCTTCAGTGCCTAACACTAGACATTTTCTCAAAAAGGATATTAAAAGATCAGGAGGCAACATGAAAAAAAAGGCGGATATAGAAAAGGTGCCTCAAAAATAAATTGAAGACTGAACCCTTTTGCTTAAAAAGGAGACAGGTAAAAAAGAGATCTTATTTGAATTTAACAAATGGCAGATCGAAGTACATTTCAAGATTTCAGCATATAGAATTGACAGGTAGTGGTGTCTTGTGGTTAAAGCCTTTATTGTTCTGCCATGCAGAAAATATTGTTAATGTTTCCCCAGGCATTTTCAAGTCCCATCCTTGTTGCTTATAGGGAACTATAAGGGCAAAGGAGTCCAGGGAGGCTGGACAATCTTCAAGAAGGAAATCTTAAAGGCACAGGAGCAGGCTGTCCCTACGTGCCCAAAGAAGAGCCAGTGGAGGAGAAGACCGGCTTGGCTGAACAGAGAGATTTGGCTGGAACTAAGGAAAAAAACAGACAGTTTATGACCTTTGGAAGAACAGGCAGACAACTCAGGAGGACTACAAGGATGTCGTGAAGTTATGCAGGGAGGAAATTAGAAGGGCCAAAGCCCAACTAGAACTTAATCTGGCTACTGCCGTGAAAGACAATTAAAAATGTTTCCATAAATACATTAGCAACAAAAGGAGGGCTAAAGAGAATCGCCTTCCTTTATTGCATGCGGGGGGAAACATAGTGACAAAGGATGAGGAAAAGGCTGAGGTACTTAATGCCTTCTTTGCCTCAGTCTTTAATAGCAAGACCAGTAGTTCTCCAGGTACCCAGCCCCCTGAGCTGGAAGACAGGGACGGGGAGCAGAATGAAGCCCCCATAATCCAAGGGGAAATGGTTAGCGATCTGCTACACCACGTAGACACACACAAGTCTATGAGGCTGGATTGGGTTTGCCCAAAGGTACTGAGGGAGCTGGTGGAAGTCCTCACCAAGCCAATTCCAATCCTTTACCAGCAGTCCTGGCTAACCAGGGAGGTCCCAGTTGACTGAAGGTTAGCAAATGTGACACCCATTTAGAAGAAGGGCTGAAAGAAGGATCCAGGGAACTACAGGCCTGTCAGTCTGACCTCGGTGCCAGGGAAGGTTATGGAGCAGATCATCNAGGATCCAGGGAACTACAGGCCTGTCAGTCTGACCTCGGTGCCAGGGAAGGTTATGGAGCAGATCATCGTGACTGCCACCACGCGGCACGTACAGGACAAGCAGGTGATCAGGCCCAGTCAGCGTGGGTTTATGAAAGGCAGGTCCTGCTTGACTAACCTGATCTCCTTCTATAACAAGGTGACCCACTTAGTGGATGAGGGAAAGGCTGTGGATGTTGTCTACCTGGACTTTAGTAACACCTTTGACACTGTTTCCCTCAGCATTCTCCTGGAGAGACTGGCTGCTCATGGCTTGGACAGACATAGTCTTTGCTGGGTAAAAAAACTGGCTGGATGGCCAGGCCCAAAGAGTTGTGGTGAATGGAGTTAAATCCAGTTGACGGCCAGTCACAAGTGGTGTTCCCCAGGGCTCCATTTTGGGGCCAGTTCTTTTTAATATCTTTATCAATGATCTGGATGAGGGGGTCGAGTGCACCCTCAGTAAGTTTGCAGGCGACACCAAGCCGGGTGGGAGTGTTGATCTGCTTGAGGGTAGAAAGGCTCTGCAGAGGGATCTGGACAGGCTGGATTGATGGGCCAAGGCCAATTGTATGAGATTCAACAAGGCCAAGTGCCGGGTCCTGCACTTTGGTCACAACAACCCCATGCAATGCTACAGACTTGAGGACGAGCGGCTGGAAAGCTGCCTGACAGAAAAGGACCTGGGGGTGTTGGTCAACAGCTGGCTGAACATGAGCCGGCAGTGTGCCCAGGTGGCCAAGAAGGCCAACGGCATCCTGGCTTGTATCAGAAATAGTGTGACCAGCAGGAGTAAGGCAGTGATCATCTCCCTGTTCTCGGCACTGGTGAGGCCGCACCTCGAATACTGTGTTCAGTTTTGGGCCCCTCACTACAGGAAAGACATTGAGGTCCTGGAGCGCGCCCAAAGAAGAGCACCCAAGAAGCTGGTGAAGGGTCTGGAGCACAAGTATTATGAGGAGCGGCTGAGGGAACTGGGGCTGTTTAGCCTGTGTACTGGGTCTGGCTGAGGGGGAGCTGGTTTTCCCCATGCCAGCCTGCTGTGCTCTGTGTCGGTGGCCGGAGGCGGCAGCAGTGCCTGGCTGTGGCCGGGCGGTGCCTGCCCAGCCCCGGGGCTGCCTCTCCAACATTCCCCCCCCCATCCCCGCTGTGGGCTGGGGGTGGGCGGGATCTTGGGAGGGGGCGGCCAGGACAGCCGACCCGGGCTGATCGGGGCTATTCCATACCATGTGGCGCCTGCTCAGGGATAAAGCTGGGAGGAAGTGGGGGGCATTCGTTGTTTTGGGAGGTTTGCCTTTGTCCTGGGGAGCAGCCGCGGCACGTGCTGGGCCCTGCTTCCCCGAAGGTGGTTGGACGTCGCTGTGGTGAGAGGTGGGGAGGGGAGTCTGTGTTGTCCTTTCCCTTTTGTTTCCGCACGTGGTCTTTTGTTTTATTAAACTGCCTTTGTCTTGACCCAGGAGGTTTCTTTCCACCTCATTTTCTCCCCCTGCCCTGCTGAGGAGGGGAGTGATAGAGCGGCTTGGTGGCACCCGGTGTCCAGCCAGGGTCAAACCACCACAGCCTGGAGAAGAGGAGGCTGAGGGGAGACCTTCTCGCTCTCTACAACTACCTGAAAGGGGGTTGTAGCGAGGTGGCTGTCAGTCTCTTCTCCCAAGTAGCAAGCAATAGGATAAAAGGAAATGGCCTCAAGTTGTGTCAGGGGAGGTTTAGATTGGATACAAGGAAAAATCTCTTCACCGAAAGAGTTGTCAAGCATTGGAACAGGCTGCCCAGGGAAGTGGTTGAGTGACCAGCCCTTGGAGGTCTTTAAAAGACATGTAGATGTGGCACTTAGCGACATGGTTTAGTGGTGTACTTGGCAGTGCTAGGTTAGCAGTTGGACTTGATGATATTAAAGGTCTTTTCCAACCTAAACAATTCTATCATTCTATGATTCTAACTGTGATGCAAAAGAGGTTGGCATTTTACTTTAGTGAGTTGCAGTAAAGGAAAAAACTTTCATGTCCTTTCTGGAGGACGACATCTAACTGCCTGGTCAGCATATAAGAGAGGATAGAAAACACAGCTATAGTCTTTTCCTAAGTAAAAGCTCCAGGAAACTCCTTATGCGTTTTTCCAAAGAAGGGCTGTAGGCCTATAATTTATTATTTATAAATTGAACTAGGCCCAAACCAGAGTACTTTTGTTGTTTTTAGTGAGACAGGGAAAAAGTTCCAAAATACAGCAATTTAAACAGTCACTCAAGGACTTCAAAGAAAGAAAAGAGACATGAAATATTTGGAATAAAACATAACACAGGGAGAGAAGCAAGATCCATAACACCAAGATTTACAGGGGCTTGGCAGCCTACAGTATCTAGCTATCAACAGCTGCATAGACACTTTAATTATGTAGAAGTTTTAGCATTCAAGAAGTTAGAGAAATCATTAAAAAATTAGATTACTAAATGTAGCAAGACTTTAGAAAATGTACATAAGCTAGAATAATCATCTTGGTGTCACTGCTGGTGCACATAGTGAACTGTCTCTCAAATTTGGATACGATAAGAGGTTAGCAAAGAAAATTTAAGATAAACATAAGAAACTGATTTTATAAAATACATAGTCACTCCAGATAGCTGACAAAAGTATAGTGAAGCTTAGCTACTTAGCAGGTGCTGCCTAAATAGTAATGTCATGAACTTTCTGACATCATTCTTCATAAAAAAGTCAAGTTTCTATTGTAAATGTAGCAACAACTTTTCCTGCATAGAAAAAGGGATATTGTAATTATCTCTATATCATCTTTAATCTAATAAAGACTCTTTATCTTTAGCTGTATGTTAAAAGCTGTATTATACAGCATTATAAAAGCATCCCAAATTATGTAAGAAGAGAGGCTCCCACGCACTTTAGGAGCTTTGTGGTGTATAACAGAATGATGCTGTAAGTGGCCCACAGACACCTAAGAAGCATATCCATTGTTCATACTATACACATGTGTGGAATAAATGTAGTAATGTAGTTAGTGACTTAGAGCTCCTTTTCAGTCAGGGCAGGTAGTATTAATTTAGCTCTTGGAAGTAGAAAATATGTCCCAGTACGTGTAAGTAGTAATACCAGCAGGAATAAAACACGACTTGCAGCAACTCAATGCTTTCAACATTTACAAGCAACCCAAGTATTTTTTATCCGAATTTGCTGTCTTCAAACAGGTATATAGAAGCAGAGAAGGAAGAGGCCATGTAGGAGGAAGACCTGCTATTGGTTTGAATCTGGCTCCCCAGGGAAGAAAAAGAATGAATCTACTGTCACCACACACTCCATAAACAAACTATACCTCACAATAAGTAAGTCTTAATCTTGCTGCCACATATGGACCTCTCAATAAAGATTAAGTGATCAAAAGGAAACATCACTTGCCTTCCACCTTACCCCAAACCTCAGCAACTAGCATTTTAAAATGACAGCTGGCCTAGGCTAAAGTAGGGAAGGCATGCTAATGGTGTGGGATATGTTTCCAAAGATTTTGGTTTTAGAAAACTTACTTTTTCAATGTCAGCTGATAGGAAGCAAATTTATTACAGCTCAGAGCATAAGTTCTCATTAATGGAGACTGTAGGTTAAAATTATTAACCCAGAACTCTGGAAAAACTTTAAATACTTCACAAACTTGCATATACTTCAAGTCACATTCTCTACTGTTGTTAAACCATTTAAAAAAACTTATGGGTGGCAGATGTAAGGTTAAATTCCAAACTCTAAACTAACCTAAGCTAACAGAAATTAGAGCAAGGAACTTCTCAGATACATATTTCGTCATCTTAGATCACATTATGGGTTCATCAAACCCAGAAAATTATTTTATCACTGGATCACTGAGTAGTTTGTTAAACCATTTCCTGAAGTTCCCTTTCATTTCCATAACTGTCAAGTATTAAATGCTTATGACAGATATGAAATTGCTCTGAATATTTTATGCTGACTGGACAGCTGTGATGTGTGCTGCATCAATAGATACTTTTTAATTTAAATTTGACATGAAAGGGAAATATAAGCAAGAACATAAGAAAATAAGCCAAAATAATTTTACTCAGTCCTCATTAATACTTCAGAAGCCTGTCAAGATACCATGAAAACTAATGGGGTGGGGGGAGGAGAGGGAGGAGCTAGTAAAGTGCTGAGGGAATTCAAGCAAATGCAACAAGATTATCCCTTCCAAGAGAGGAGGCATTTCCAAAGGCACTGTTAATGAAAATCCATCTGACACAAATGCATATATAGGTGTTTAAGGAGGCTATTTACACTGCCCTAAGTAAGAGTGTTTTAATGCAGTACAATATGAGCACGGTGGTTTTAAATTTTTTACTTGCACTTGTTTTTGTTCTTACAGTTGAGAACAAAACAAAGCACTTCATTTCACAAAGTTGCTATTAGCTACTAGCAAGAAAATTCCTAAAGAAAGGTTCTCATATGCTGATCCCAGCTGGGCGTGCTTGATACAATAGCTCAAGAATTAAATGAGTAAGGTGCTGGTAGCAGTGGAAGTCCTTCCTATGAAGGACTTGGAGCACTCAGCAGGATTTGGAAAATTCATCAGAAGTATCCTAAGATCTGTAAAGATAAGAGACAAGCATGTAAGTCTATTTGACTAAGTAT
>WAAD01009601.1:0-26134 GCA_013389945.1 Fregata magnificens
TTTTCCAACCTAATGATTCTATGATTCTATGATTGGTGCAAATATCCCACTTAGGTGGACTGAATTGTCATTGGAAGAAACCTTTCACTCAGCTGAGCTTATAAGGAATTGATCAAACAGTGTAACAAAATAGCTGCCATCCCTCAGGACAGAGGGAGCAAACAAAGGAGAAAAAATCAAAGGGAAAGAATAGTGGAGATGACTGGACAGTGGCAAAATAAGAAAATGAGGTGTGGAGGGGATAAGAAAACCCCAAAAGAGAAAGAAGAGGGATCAGATTAGGCCCAGTGCTTCTGAAGACACAGAAAAAAAAGTGAGAAGATCGGATGAAAGCAAAGAGGTGTGCAATTGGGAGGCTTCAGATATTGCTTAATGGTGCATGTCTGTTTTATACCATGAAGTGTGCATCCCACAAAGAATCCAGGTTGACACATGGTGAATATCAGCCTATGATAATCCATCAGCACTTTGGCCAGAAATCCTGGAAATTTGTCAGCATGGTCTTCTTTCCTGGTTAGGGGTGTAGGAACCTCAATGTTAGGCAGTAGAAAATAAGAAAATAAGTAGAGAATAAATGATCAGACAGGTCTTTTGTGGCAAGTTATCAGGAAAACATACTGGAAGCCTGTTTTCCTCCATCTTACAAGTGAGTTGACATTGTCCTGTGAGTTCTTACATACAGATTCATTTCATCATTCATGTGGCTACAAATGGGAGCTGAAGTAAATCACTTGTCAGTGACAGTAACCCTATGTGTTTCTTGAATAAATGGAGGAGTTATCTATTAAGCAGCGCATAGAAATGAAAGTCAGACACCTGTGGGTTTTTTCACAACTCATACCCTTAATGATGATCGTGTGACATTCGACATTCCCCAAGCCAGCTTCTGTACTCGGCACCGGTGAGGCCGCACCTTGAATACTGTGTTCAGTTTTGGGCCCCTCACTACAAGAAGGACACTGAGGTGCTGGAGCGTGTCCGAGGAAGGGCAACAAAGCTGGTGAGGGGTCTAGAGAACAAGTCTTCTGAGGAGCAGCTGAGGGAACTGAGTTTGTTTAGTTTGGAGAAGAGGAGTCTGAGGGGAGACCTTATGGCTCTCTACAACTACCTGAAAGGAGGTTGTAGTGAAGCGGGTGTTGGACTCTTCTCCCAAGAAACTAGTGATAGGACGAGAGGAAATGGCCTCAAGTTGCACCAGTGGAGGTTTAGGTTGGACATGAGGAAAAATTTCTTTACCGGAAGAGTGGTTAGGCATTGGAACAGGCTGCCCAGAGAGGTGGTGGAGTCGTCAACCCTGGAGGCGTTCAAAAAAGGTGTAGACGTGGCACTCCAGGGCCTAGTTTAGGAGTCATGGTGGTGTTAGTTGATGGTTGGACTTGATGATCTTAGAGGTCTTTTCCAACCTTAGTGAGTCTGTGATTCTATGGTTCTATGATTCTGCGATTGTCTCTGTGCCTTTTGGATCCTAGCCTGCAGAAAGAAGGCAGTAACCTTTTCCTTGCGGAGGCCTCAGAGCCTCTAAAGGCAGCATAGCCATTATTAATGGAATTGAAAATGGAGAGAAATGCCTTCTTTTGCTTTTTCTTCATCTACTTTAATGACATTCTGAACTACAGGCACACTCCTAAGTGGTTTTGCCTGTTCATTTTCTCCCTGTTTAATAAGAAACAACTCTATCAGAACCAGTTAAGCTTAGCCACATGGATTTTAGTAGGAAATATTAAGTTCATCAACTTCAGTTGTGTGGCCTAAGGCTGCAATGCCCCAGCACGGTCCTCTGCTGTGATGCCAACATAGTCTTCCATGGCAGCAGCTGCTGCTGCTTTTTAACTATCTCTTCTTGTGGAAAGCCTTGCTTGCTTGGTCCACTGGTTTCCGAAATCCAGGAGCCACATCTTGAGGGAACTGCTTGTCTGTCTTAAATTCTGCCAGCCATCCCAGTAGAGTGCCAGGGGACAACTGTGCTGCTGTTAGGTCACCAAAGGCCTCCAGCTTTCAAACTCATGAGCTGGGGCCTTACTGCGGACCAGCACTGAAGGCCACCTCTAAGTGATCCGGTTGTAAGCAGATACCTGATCCCTCACACCAGGAATTCAAGACGGGCAGATGGAAATGCTGGTCACACCTTCCCCTGCCCTTGTGCGCTGCTAGCTGTGAAACTGGAGTGTCTTCAGTCAGACAGCCACTGAACCTCACTTGATTGGGACTTTTCTTAGATATTAACTGCATGTGTTCAGCAGGATGGATTAGATGACCTACTGAAGTCCATGCTAACCTTATAGTTTATGACCGCTTGTTATTAGCCAGAAGAAATGATAAAACAGCAAGCAGGAAAGATGTAGAATGACCCAAAACCTGGTAAGTTTAGATAAAGGAAGATGAATTATACAGTGTGATCTAGAACATATGCAAGATGGACTCGTGCAATATGTCATTTAACGCAGGCTACATTAAGGTTCATCATAGTGACTAAGATGCGCTTTCATAATAAAGAACTGTGGTTTAAAAAAAGTCAGCTCAGACTTCCCTGAGGGTAAACAGATGAACACTGACTATTTTTGTAATAAATAACCGAAGAGACTGAGCCTCATACCAACTGTGGAAAGGAAATGCTAATCAGGAAAAGGAAGACGATATTACCTTTGCATGAGGAGCTCACTGCTAGGATACTGAGCCCAGTGCTGAGGTTTGCGCTTGGAGAATGAGGGATTCCACCAATCATAAAATTTGTGGGATTTTTTTGTTCATTTTCTTTAGTTTCTAAGAAGCAAAGGTTCCAGAACGGTCTAAGGAAAGGTTGGAGACAGCACTAGGGAGGGACACTAAAGAAGGTCAATAGAGAAGCTTAACAAAAAAGAAGGTGAGCAAATGATTTAATGGCAGAGTATTAATGCTTCCACGAGGAAAAGATTCTGTAATGTAATAGAAAAGGACAGAATACAATGACTTTTATAGCTAGGCAAATTCAGACTGCAAATAAAATATGTTTTAATGCATAACTAAGCACTGAAAACCTTTCTTTACAATGCGATTAAATAACCATCACCCTTTAAATACATATTCTGTGCCACTCTGCCTCTGTAAAAAAGTATTTTTTAACTCAGTCGTGGATGTGAAACAGAATCACTGAGTGAAATTCTGTGGCCTGAGCGATCCAGGAAGTCAAATCACACAGCGATAATGATGGGTTAAGACAGTGGGACCCAATTCTTCCAACTCCTTGTCCACAGTCCCTATCTACTATTATATCCTCCTTCTCTAAACCTCTTGCATAGACCTAATCTTGCTATGTTCTCTACATAACCCTTCCAGCAGGTGAAGTTTCACTAATCTCTGTGAACAAAATCTTTTTTTGTGTATTTGCCACTGAGCGGTGCTGAAGCAAGGGGAAAAAAAAAGATCAGGTAGTTTCCCCAACAATTTCATTGTGCATTTTGTGTTTTGATCTCCTTGACAAGATAATATTTAGAATTTCACTGGTTACCCTCTTGGTTGCTAAGTGACAGCAGAAGTGAGGATGAGGAAAATTCACTTTGCAGGAGAGCACCCACAGAACACTTCTCAGGATAACGCTTTTACTATTACAGTGCAATACATGTCATGGAAAATGATAAGTTAAAGAACATCCAAGAAAGGGACTCCTCCAGCAAAGCTAACAGTTTGCAAATTTGAACTGAAACAGCTATTGCTAAAAAAAAAAGTGAGTTTCAGAGTAAGATCCATGCCATCATATTCAGTTGATACTTCTAGTTCATACAGCAGCCACCCTAGAGCTCTGATTCAGTGGATTCTTAAGCATGCTGCCATAACCCAGCCATGCAAGGACATGTGTGGTATCAGTGGCTAAGTTTATTCTGCAGAAGATTTGATCCCAGTGCAGGTGCAATTAAGGAGTGCTCTGTCTCCATGTGGCTGCCTCAGAAAGGGCTGAGGACTGCCTCTACACTCATCATTTGGTTTATGACTGGAGATGTTCTGCATGCACTGTAAGGGATATATCTAAATATATGTTTGCTGGCTTGTGGTGCACACGGACTTTTATCCTGAGAAGACATAAACTTCTCAGGGGCTTATCCAACCCCACTTTCAGTGGGCAACCTTGTTGTGGATTTGGACCATATGACAGTGCAATGACACAGCAGAGCAATATCTTAACATCACACTATTTATTCTTTCAGAGCAGGAAAGAGGTATGTGTAAATCTGAAAAATAACAGGAATCCCATGCCAAAATTCTGTGTGGTGAGTCATCCTTACAAGTATAAATCTTCCAAGCTTTCAGGCTGCATAGAGTGCCACTTGCCTTCTCGCTTTCTACCAGTTCTTGTTCACATGAAATCCATACACACTCCACCTGAAGAAGCATCTCTAATCTCAATTCTAGCACGTCTGCATGTGTCCAGACTGAAAACCTAGAGATCTCCCAAATGACCACCAGACAGACAGCCTTTTATTCCAGAAGATTGAGAAGGCAGTTGAAGGACAATCAAAGCTGATGTTTCTAGACTGTTCCCTGTGCATTGGGTTTACATAGCAAAGTTCTGGTCACGGGGGGAAGTAGGGGGGGGCTGTGGAGGACTGCAGGGGTGGCCCCTGTGGGTTGAGACCAGGAGCTTGTCCCCATGTCCGATAGAGCCAGCTCCAGCTGGCTCCAGGATGGACTCACTGCTGTCCCAGGCTGAACCCATCAACAATGCTGGTGGCGTCTCTGTGATAACATATTTAAGTAAGGGAAAAAAACCACTGTGCAGCAGCTGTGAGAGAGGGGTGCAAAAAAGTGAGAGATACAGCCCTGCAGACACCAAGGTCAGTGAAGAAGGAGGGGGAGGAGGTGCTCCAGGTGCCAGAGCAGAGATTTACCTGCAGCCCATGGTGAAGACCATGGTGAGGCGGGCTGTCCTCCTGCAGCCCATGGAGGTCCATGGTGAAGCAGATATCCACCTGCAGCCCGTGGTGGACCCCACACTGGAGCAGGTGGATGTACCCTGAAGGAAGTTATGACCCCATGGAAAGCCTGTGCTGGAGCAGGCTCCTGGCAAGAATTCTGGCCCATGGAGGGGAGCCCACACTGGAGCAGGTCTCCTGGCAGGAGCTGCAGCCCATGGGGGACTCATGCTGGAGCAGTTCATTCCTGAAGGACTACACCCCATGGAAAGGACCCATGCTGCAGCCATCGTCAGAGAACTGCAGCCTGTGGGAAGGACCCACACTGGAGCAGTCTGTGAAGAACTGTATCCCGCGGGAGGCACCCCATGCTGAAGCAGGAGAAGAGTGTGAGGATGAAGGAGCAGTAGAGATGAAGCATTATAGACTGACCGCAACCCCCATTCCCCATCCCCCTGCGCTGCTCAGCGGGAGAGGAGGTAGAGGAGTCTGGAATGCAAGAGTGAAGTTGAGCCTGGGAAGACGAAGGGCAGGGCAGGTGGTTTTAGTTTTGTGTTTGTTTCTCACTATCCTACTCTATTTATTTAATTGGCAATAAATTAAATTAATCTTCTCCAAATCTAGCCTGTTTTTCACGTGATGGTAATTGGTAAGCAAGCTCTCTGTCCTTCAGTCGACCCACAAGCTTGTCTTTAAATCAACCCATGGGCTTTTTCATTTTCTCCCCCCTTTCCTGTTGAGGAGAGGGAGTGAGAGAGCGACTTGGTGGGTGCCTGGCAGCACACCCTGATGGCATCTCCACGTTGTTCTTCAACAGGACATCGAGCTTGTATAATGCATATTTGTACCTTAGGCCAAGGCAGAAACATGATTAATTCACTGAACAAAATGGTTGTCATACTTTGATATAGATATATCTCAGACTCACAAACATGCCTGCTTTAGCACACTGGTCCTTTCACCGGCTTCAGTGCGACTGTTTTACTTAAAACTGCTCAATATTTGAGACTTCTGTTTAGCTATAGTCCACAGCTAGCATCGCAACTGATTAACAGTTAGGGTTAAACTTAACTGCAGTCTAATCTTAATTATAGTCTAAAGATATTAAGGTTGTGAAACTGCATATAGGAGGCAACTTCAACATTAATTCTACCATGAAGCCAAATGCCTCAGACAGACCTCTTTAATGATCAATTCTAATTGAGCCTTATGAATAGTGGTGTTCACTGACCATAATTACATAGTTATTCAATGGTAAAGATGGCAATAATGGTGTTTGTGTGCATTCTCTGCCTGTTTCTATGCTTTGCTACACCTGGGTCTTTTTTCAGTACAAGTAGTAAATGTACTTTTTTTTTCCCCCTGAAATTACCTTTGTAAATATTCTAAAAAAAAATTGGAAATGTGTATTGTTTTAAATTAAAAATATGGGTTTTATATAAACAAATTACATACCCATTAATCTTAATTGCACTCTGGCAGAATAAGATTAATTTAGAGCTCCAAAGAGCAATTTGGTTTAGTTTCTTGTTTTGCTTTTGTCTTCAATCTTCCAGCGAGGTGAAAAGATTGTATCCCATCTGTTTCATTTTGCACTACTTCTCTCCTTGTAGCATTTCTGTGTTGCCTTGCCCACTTATGGGACTGAACAGTTGGCCACAGATCCAGTTTAGCCAGCTGTTAGATGCTCAGAAAGGGAGTACCTGTGCTAGGGAGGGCTACTAAACTGATTTGCAACCTTCAGATAATGTTGTGAATACCTCCTTGTAAAATAATCCTTCTCTTGCTGGTTCTGTCACTGGATTAAGCAGTACTTCTCACATTTCAAAGTGGTTCACAGCTTGTTGAGTATTAGTGATTAATTTATAAATATGACTTCAGAAGACCAGCTTGGTTCAATCTATTTATTGACTGAAGCTATAAGAGACCGTAACTAATCAGCTTGAAAAAGATATGTGCTATAAAGTCCTTTGCTCCTGTTCCCGCTATAAGCAGCAGATCAAAATGAAGACAAATTTTAAAAATGCATAGTTGTATTTCCAGTCACTGTTTATTAGTTAATTGCATGTTTTCTGCAGCCTGACATAATCTCTATTTGACCATCGAATAAGCATCTGTACCAATCTACTAAAATATTAATCATAAAGACCACCTACAGACCTTCCTGTTTTCTAGCAGCCATCTGGCTGTTAGAGAAAACCTGGCTCAGAAGGGAAAGCAAGAAAAATGCAGAACTCCAAAATAGCTCGTATTTGTGGGGAAAAAACACCCCTAAGCTCTGGGTTAGCAATCTAACAACCCCCCAAACTACTAGGCGAAATATGAGATCTTGAAAAGTTTATCTGGGCCTAAAGCTGCATAGCAAAGCACCTTGGAAGTTCATGACACCGCTTATCATAAGCACATAAAACCTTAAGCTAATGAATAGCCAAAATAATGGATGATAACAGGAGTAGCTGAGACAATATTTCATATTTTGAAAGAGGCAATGGGATTTTTATAATAAACTGTGACTTAATATATCAAAGCGTCTGCATCAGACTTTAATTTAGTAGAAGTATGAATCCCGCAAGAGGAACAGAGCCAAAAAACATTTTAAAACTACAGGCTGGTTTTATGAGCAGATCTTCATACTACCTGCTAACGGCTGTTTTATTGTTATTTCACAGCAGTTTCTAGGTTTGGCTTGCGGCAAGGAAGATAGGACATGGACTTGTACCTCTCACCTTCAAATCAGCCACCAGGCAGGCAGCACTGCCCTATACGTCTCTGTAGGAGACTTACGAGTTGCTAAGTGTTGTTGTTCCTCCTCTCTTCTCTGTATAAATATGTAAGTACACACTTGTCCTTGTATATACATGGGTTTTATTTATGGTATAACTGCAGATTTTGCCACAGCACCTCGAGTATTTAATGTTCTTTTGAAAAAGCCAAAAGTTATCTTATAGCCTTAAATCTAGCCTGTTAATAGATTCTCTTAATGAGTTTTCTCATTTGTAAAACACTTTGTTGGCAGTTATGAGGATTAATGAGTTGATGTTATGAAAGCACAAAGGAAGTAAAAAGTGCTACATTACATGCTAAATATGATTTGGATTATTTGTTAATTATTTGTTAAAGGCTTTGGTTGAGTTTTAAATGCCACTGGCTATCAGGTGGGTATTTTCAGTCCTGTTATGTATCATTTCATGGAAATATTTTATCCAGACCAAGATAAAAGTGGTTTCTTGAGAATAAATTTCATTGCGCTCATTTTCTTACCTTAAAATAAACATAAACCTAAAAAACCTAAAAAACGAAACTATGTTTTGAGAAGGACCTACAAATCCTTTTCTCTGTGGTCACCCAGACTGGGCCATCAGGTGAGCAGCTACTTCTCCAAGTGTTGACCAGAGGCCTGATTCAGCCCTGCAAGCTGTTGCATGCTCTGTCAACACTATGCGACAAGGCAGGACTAAGATGTCCCTCACCCAGAACAACATGGACTGCTTTGCCTTGCCTTTTAATTGCTGACTGTGGGAGATCTGATTGAGAACCTGAGGTGATGTTTAGCTGGGATACTGTGGGTTGAAGATAATTCATATGAACTGAAGGAGGCTGTCCCTCTGCAAGAAGATGATTATTTGGAAAGAGTATCTGGGAACCAAGACCAGGCATTCCCCCCACTGATTTAAGGGGTAAGAAGGCAAATATCTTTGAGCACTTAAAATTTCTCTGTCTTAATTTCCCTATCTGTTGTTTTATGTTCCCCACATACAGATTTTGGGAGATAAAATGAATGTCTATAAATTATTTTTAGTGTCTCAGATGAGTGATTTGAACCTGAAGCTGGATTATCTCTGGGTAGTGTACAGTACGGTCACAGTGATAAAGAGGATCATCTTGACACAGGGTGAAGTTGACATTTTTGTCTCTTTGGTTTCCTTTTCACACTCAGTTTGGAGTGATTCAGTGGGTGATTTTTTCCTGGAATGATGAGTTGTCCACTTGGACACTTGTGCATAAGCCCATATGAGGCAAATCCAGAGCTCTATATAGGTCCAGCTTTCCTTCTTTTTAAATCAGTGGGAAACCTCTTGCTGCCTGTATTAAAAGAAAAATGAGGCCTGTGTTCAACTGTTTTGTCTCCAAACTACTTAAATTTCACTCTTGAAGATAAATTCAGTACCCTTGCCAGACAGCTTTTTAGAAGACTGCGGCAATTAGAAATCCAGGAAGAACAGATTTGTTGCTCTATTCCTATAGCTAGCCCAGACACTGTCAATAAAAAAAGAAGCTGGCTGAGAACAAGATGGAAACTCTTAACTTTCAGACTTATCAGGTCTGGAAGTTCCTCATGAAAATAACTGCCTTTTCAGACCTAGTACTAGCCAGATGGAAAATGTCTATTTATTTAAAGAAGACTGAGAGGTTTGTTTTACCATATTCAGAGTACATTTTTTTGCCAAATGCTGATCTCACTTATTATGGTATAAATATAAATATAGAAGTGTATTTTTTTTGTTTTATTGTGGTATCAATATAAATATAGTGGTCAATACTACACAAGACCAGAACTTGCCCCATCAAGTGCATATTTTCTTTTTAAATTTACTGATTTCATGTCAACAAACAAAATGAGGAAGATGTAAAATAACTCCTGAGGATGAATATAAAAATTAGCAGTGTATGTATGCATGTGTATATATATATACACACATGTACACACATGCTTTCAGACCCTTGTCTGGGTCTGGTTTCTGTTCTCCACCCATCATACTCATTCTAATTTCACCAGATGGGAGAGAAAAAGCCTGAATTAAATATTAGTTGTGCAGAAACTCCAGAAACAATATCATGACAGCTCTCAGCAATTCACTTAATGAGAGACCGGTACTGGATTTGAAGAGATACACGAACTGTCTTTTGATCTGACCTGTTTAGGACAGAGGCACGTTCACTAGGAGCATGCACCGGGCAGATATTGTCCTTAATATTATCTGCCAGTCACTAATTCCAGTTTTCAGATTAAAAAGTAATTCTGCTCTAATCCAGGGATGGTAAATTAGACATTCCCTGAATTAAGAAACACGTTACATGTTCTGCTTTCTCGCTTACTGTTTGCCTGGGGATATGAA
This sequence comes from Fregata magnificens, assembly GCA_013389945.1. Lineage (NCBI taxonomy): Eukaryota > Metazoa > Chordata > Aves > Suliformes > Fregatidae > Fregata > Fregata magnificens. The sequence goes on from WAAD01009601.1 coordinate 10,001, forward strand.
CTTGGATGTGAATCACTGGGTGTTTGATTTTTCCATTGAACCAGACTTGCCTGTAAAACAAAATTGCAGTTATAAAAACATTACGTGAGAAAGAAGCCACCTGGGCTACCTGCATGTGTGCATCGATACTCAGCATCCCAGTTTCTAGGGCCTACAGTGAACATGTGATAAAAAGCAGGAGAAAAGGCCTCTGGAACGAATAAAACTCCTAACAGCATCACATCGTTTCTGCTCTGAGGTCTAGTAGAAAGTCAGGTTTCCAGCTGGGAACTGTGGCCCCGTTCAGGACAGCAGTTAGGTGCCCATCCTTGTTCCACACCACCATTCACCAGGGGATGAAAGCGTGTGTTTCACTGCTTAGTGGAAGGGGGACTAAATTCCTCTGCTACCAGGTCCAAAACCTCCTGAATGCAAATGTCTTGGGATTTTGGATGTCGTAGGAAGAAGTATTTATTTTTATTTCAACTAGCTCTGCCTTCCCTTTTTTATTTCTCTCTTGGCCCCTTTCTTATCTCTGTCTTGGGGACGAATGCAATACAAGTCTCTCCGCTCTGCAGACCGTTGTGCAGGTCAGTGATGTGCGATGGCATTTCGATCTTCTCAGGGGAAGAGAGGGAGAAGAGGGGGATGGAAAAAGAAACCTATTTAGTATAGGAATGAAACATTTCCCTTTTTTCCCTAGCAAGGGCTCTCCGTGAGAACAGGCATGCGTGTCAGAGGCCCCGTCTGTCTGCAGGCAGGTGCTGCTGTCACCAGGGCTCGCAAGAGAGCTGCTGGAGCCAGCCTTGGTTTGCCGCAGGAATTGCTTCTCCTCTGCTAAGCCCAGCTGTAACACAGCTAACTGTGTCTGCCTGCTGCCAGGAAGAGATGGAAATCTTGGGGAGGCAATCTGCACAGGGGGGAGTCTTACAGCCCTCACCACAAGAACTCGGGGGATGCCCTGGTACCCAAAGGAACCAGGCTCAGGGGATGCTGCCAGCTCTGGTGAAACGGATCCATCAGGGGCTCAGCCCTGCCCTGATCTCTGCTGCTTGCCGCCCTCCATCTGGGTGTGCTGCCACTGTTCCTGTGCTGTTTGTGAGCTCTTACCAGGCAAACACTGATACGACGTCTTTTTCTTAAGTCTCATTCCTATGCAAGCCCTGGCAGAGCAAGAAAAGGATTTTTCCAAAACAACCTCTCTGTTCCACCCAAATAAACACCTCTGAGCAGTGAAATGTCCCATGATCATTTCATATTTAATCATATGGCTTCTCCTAGCATGGTGAATAGCACCACTGCTGGTGTCAGCTAAGTGTGGATTGCACCTTGACACCAGCACTGGCATTTCACTGTCATCTCCCTCCCGTTCCAGCATCCCCTGACAGCGCTGCTGGGAAGGGGAACGCGACCAGCTGGGTTTCTAAAGCATGTTCAAAGTCATTCTGTGTGCCATGTCTCTACAGGGCTGGGACAACTTGACATAATTATTGTGGCACACAAATCCTTTCCCAAACAACACGGCTGCTGTCAGAAAGCTCTTTGATAGGCACTCACTGCTGGCTTTTAAAAATAATTGGTTCATATTTTCACAGGTGCTGAGTTTGTGTAATCCCAGTCATTTCATTGCAGGGTACGGTGCGATGAATGAAGAAGGGGAGCTGCCACAGCGTCACCAAGGAAAAGGGGATCACCCCCTCCCGGACGTAGAAGAAGAGAGAATAGTTCTCCTACCTACTCCCACTTAATTAACATCTCATTTGCATTTGGCTATGCAGCTGCTCAGCTGCACTCCCTAAGTGTGCATCTCTGAGATATGGGGGGCCCTGAAAACAGCATTTGGGCAAATATTTGTTTCACGTCGCCCGTTGTATGCCTCAGGCCTTGCTAAGCCAAACAACTGATAAGACTGAGACCAATGTGCTGGGATGATTTGTGGTCTACTGGCCATGGCAGTGGCTTGAGTGGGGCAAAGACATAGTTCATCCCCCTGTCCTGAATCCTAACGTGCCTTCCCATGTGTGAGATGAGTGTCTGAGCACTATTTGGTGGAAGAAGGACATAGCAGCATCTTGTCCCTGTTTTAAGACTCCATCCCCTTGTGACTCTGTCAGTCAGATGAGGATATTGCCCCTAGGAAATACACAGTTTTTGTCATTCCTAGAAATTGTTCATCACATTTGATTTAGTTGAAATTGCCCTTTAGGGGCACACAGATGATTCACTAGTAGAAAGTCAGTCTGAGCTCAAGACTGCCTTAAAGAAGGGGGCAAAGCAACAGAGCCGCAGTCCTGTCAAAAGCAAGCCTCTTGTTAATGTCAAAGGCCTTTTCACCAAGGCTTCTCAGCGCCAGGATCTTCTCGGTCTCCATTTTCGTTGTCTTAGACTGGTCTTCTGAGTTAATGATTAAAGGAAGGTGTAAGAGCACTTTGGGTTTTCTGAACCTGTTGGGTAGCATCTGTAACACCTCGTGACCTCATTTTCCAGGGGAGGCAAAAAGCACAAGAAGAGGCTGGGAGAGCTGTGTCTAAAAGGAGTGGTCTGGGAGGGATGTGGAAAAGCAGAAAACATCCAGCAGCATCCAGGAGTCGCTGCAGCTGTGTGGCTGCAATGTAAGGTGCAGAAAGCTGAAGAGCTGAGGAAGAAGAAGGGTGTTCCAAGGGCTGACATCCTGATTTCTAGGGTATCTCTCCAAGCCGCTCAAAAACCAAGAAGCTTGCAGGTGATCTGTGCATTTAGGAAACCAGTTGACCCAGATGAGAAATATAGGGCCTTCATCATCTTTCCATTTGTTGGCTACTGGTAGGAACAGCTAAGTTCCTTATGGAAATAAAAAGTAACAGTAACAGTTCCACCCCAAATGTATGAGATAAAGATAGGTGCACTGAACTGGTTTGACTGACTCTCATACCAGGACTGTTTGAGCAAGAGGCAGAGTAGAGCAAGGGGTCAAGGGAAGCAATCGTATAAAAATGTGAAAGATCATGCTGAATAAGTCCAAGAGCTCATCTTGTAGAGAAAATCAAGAACTTTTGTGTTAAGAACTGGGGTGGTTCTTGGACAGAGAATAGGGATGTTATTACTCATTTCATTTCTCCTGTGTTCAGGAAAGCAGGTTTTTGTACATTAAAAAAAAAATCAAAGATTTGTGTCTATCACCTCTCTCTCTTCTTTAAGGAGACAAACAGCAGTTTGAATTCTGTTGTCCATGTGGGCTATGAAAGGCTGATGTTACTTTTCCGGCTCACAATGATTCTGTGAGCTATTAATTAAAATGCTTGTAGAGCACTTGGAACCTTATATTAATGACACAGTATCTGTGCATTTTATCACTTGTTTTATTGCAATCCTGGAAGCTAGACAGTAACATTTCCCTGCACATTTTTGTGCTTTTACATTTCTGAAACACTGCTCTCTGTTTATTTTCTCTCCTGGTTTTTAACCATGATGAAGTTTAACTTGCCATCTGTTTTGTTTACATCCCTGTTCAGCAGCATCCTCATTCATTACCTGTCAGCACAACACCAGGAGCAGCAGAATTTCAGAAACCACTGATGCAAATGTCTCCCAGTCCTTCATCAGACGCAATTAGTCACTTTGGGTCAGAACCGTCTATCTAGGTGCCCTCCTTCTAAATGCATATGCACTGTTATTCCCTTCAGCAAACTCCTTGTTTACCAAGCTGATGCACACTGACTAGATAGCCATGAGAAAGTAACCTCCATAAAGCAAAGCAAGCCTGAGTCCATGATGCAGAATGTGCTGCTTTTTTGGAGTAATATATGATCTCCAAACTTTGCTTATGCAAGCAGTTGTGAGCAGGTGCAGCTGCTTGTGGGAGAGGCAGGGTTTAGCACACTGATAAAGTATGTGTCAACCATGGGGCACTGGGGACTTGCTTTCCCAAGCAGAAGGCTGGGGCAGAGGACAGACACAAAGGTTCTTTCAACCTTAGTGCCAAGGGTGAGATTCAGCTCCCATGACTTCATCCATCTCAAACTCCAGGTTCTCTCCAATCAGTGGAAAAGTGGTACCAGGCACCAAATTGAAAACTTTCTTCCATGATTCCTTCCCAGACATGCTCTTCTCCACTGACTCCAAAGGGAGCCTCATCTTTGCCATCTCGCTGAGGGCTACCAGCTGAATCTGACAGTTCTCACTTTCCCAGCCTGGTTAGCAGATGCAAGTAACTCATCTCCTCAGAACTCCAAGGGAATTCCTTTAGCAGGACTGAAGGTCCCAAATAATGCAAACATTGCTGCCTACCAGTGCAGCAAAATAGTACATGGAGCTTCACTGGGAGACCACATGGGAGTGCAACATCTTCCGCCTGATTCTGCTGTGGCAGTTTGTTCACATGGGGCATGCTCAGAGAAACAGCTCCACTTGCCACTTCTGTCAGACTGTCTATGACCCGAAACATCAGCCAAAATGTTTAAATGGGGACCTTCTGCATCACTCATTGCCAAAAAAACAAAGAAGAAAACAGTCACTAGAAACACATACAGGAACTAATGGTCATCCCTGCTTTTGAATTGTTCTCCTGCCTCCTTCATCCCTCCCTCCCCCAGGTTTTATGATCATTTTCAAATGTTTTTCTGCATGCATAAATCTGTCTTTGTTAAAAAGTATAACTGACAATATGGAAAGTAAAATCAAAAACTCTTCTCCCAGTAGACATAATAATACAGGAAAATGTTTTTACAAACTGGTTTCATGTATAGTAACTAAATCTAGTAATTAGAAAAGTAGATCGATTTACCAGCTGGTATGAATCAATACAAAGATATAGAGGCCAAGAACTACAGGTACAAGCTGACATTTGAGTTCCTTTAAGGACAAATTTACTCTTTCTATTTATGCAGGGAAAATAAGAGTGACAAGGGCAGGGCAAGGGGAAAAAAGTGCAGGACAAAGGCACAATGACCACAAGTCACTGTTCATTTAGGCAATCTTTTAGGAAGATAGGCACAAGATCAAAGTTTGCCTAAATGAAAGCAATGGGCTGAGAAATTTGTTTATTCCCTTCATCTCCTCCCACCTAGCTGAAGGACAAGTTACTGCTCCCTGGTTTTGATTAGCACGTCTGAATTGCTAGCACACTGCAAGCAATGAGGGAGGCAGCGCTTGGCAGCCCTGACTGGGGATCTGCTGTGATCTGAGCCTGGTTTGTCATCTCCTGCAGGGAGCTCACTGACTCCCCGGAGCGGTCCGGAGATCTGCCTGGATATTTTTAGAGCATCTCTGGTGACAGTCATTCAGTTTTCCTAAGGACTGAAAAAAAAAAAAGACAAAGAGACTGTCTTTGTAGTTAGAACAGGCTGGGGCCAACTGAGGCTCCTCAGAAAGAAATGCTTTTCCCCTCCCCCTGTGATGAAAGGCAACCATGCATTCTGTTTCTTCCTCTCATTGTTAGCAAGGGTCATTTCAACCCCCAGCTGCTCCCCCAGGGCTGCCGCAGGGCCACCATGCACAGAGCCTGTGCAGACGAACCGGGGACAATGGCAGGGTGCAGGCTCTCACCAGAGACAAATATTCCTCTCCCTCAACTTGCTCAGATCAGGCCATTACTTGCCTGCAATCATTCTTGCTGCCTTGCATCAAAGCAGGGATTTGGGAAAATGGGCATCTCTTAGTGGTCTCTCCTTTGGGATATAAATCAAAACCTAATCTGAAGAGATGCTGGAGAGACAGGGACTGTTAACTAGAAGGGCCCCCAACTTGGACAGGGTGGTATCTGTATGGCTGCACTGAGAGTCTTATCAGCAGACCCTGGCCAAGGTGCAGCAGCAGCTGCCTCTGTTGAAAGGGAGCTGGGTGCTCTTTAGCCCCTCTCTGTCCCTGCCAAAGTCATTCCTGGTGAGAAGTAGAAATAATTCACCATCCAAAGCAGCTAGCACGTGCTTGTTCTGCCAGTTCTTATTCAAAAACAAGGAGGCATTCACCAAAATTGAAAACTAAAAGTTCAAAACCAGTAAGGTTTTCATACATCACATAAAATTAAGCTGTTTTCCCTGTAATACAGCAAGTTGTCAAGTCCTGGGACTCAACAAGATGGCAAAGTGCACAAGAGATTGCCTGGCACAGTCTTGGTATCCAAGTTGCCCTAAACTGACTAAAGAGATAGGATTTGGAGGAGCCAATTAACCTCTGTTTAAGGATTTGAAGCAATTTGGCTATCAGAGACCAGGGTGACAGCTGGTGGAGGACAGGGACTTTCAGGTAACCACTTCAGAGCTAAACCTTCCTCTGAAATACCAAAAACGTCCCTTTTAAGAAATAGCTTGCAATTTATGCAACCTGTTTTATGACAGATGGACTGGAAGGACTGAACCACGTTTGCTAACTTCTGGTAGGGTTTGTCAAACGCTGCTTAAGCCTGGAATTAAAGATCAGGTGGCCAAGTACCACATATCTGTGGTATCATACTAGCCTCATGGCATGTAATGTGGGCTGAGACAGTGGCTGGATGACATAGTTTCAACCTTTAATATTGTGCAGGCCTGTGGGTTGCTGAGTGGCCACCTTCCTCCAGGGATATGCACGAGACAGCGTAGCAGTGGCAGAGTTTAAACAACAGTAGTCCGTGGAGTTTGATCCCTGCGCTCAGCTGACGGGAGTTGCCACGTTGCTTTACCAGGGACCAGATTTGGAAATAGCAGCCCCTTTCCATCTCCAACACTCATCAGGATATTGTGGTCTATATGCTTGCCGTATCAGGGGGAAGAGGGGAAAAATGGAGTGGGAAAGGGTGCAGCAAGGTAGTCCCCCCAAGGCCCTTTCTCCACGGCGGTCAGTCCCCACCACACAGCCAGGCCTCCTCTCACACCTCCCTGCCTGCTCTAGGCATTCACAACAATTACTGCTTCCTTCAGCAAATACTTGTTTAGCCTGGAGCCCAACGTTTAGTGGCTTTGCATGAGGACATCCTAACCATGCCCTTCTGTCACTCCATCCCTTTGCCACGGGCTCACAGGGCCTTAAGCCGGTCACTCTGGTTTTCCACCAATATCTTGGCTGGGGGTGGGGGGCAAGGAGGGAGTTACCCATCGATTGCCAATTAATTGTAGCTTTAAACTGTCAGGGACATCACACTGTCCCTAATGGACCAGCCATTTCAGACAGTTCAGGAGGAAAAAGGAAGCTGTTTTCACAGCTGTTGGCTTTCAGCACTAGCTCCTTACCTAGGAAATGCTTAATTTCACACCAAAAGTTCTCATTTCTCCGTACGATATACTGCCCAGATACTGACCCCATAAAAAAGGCCATCACCTCAGTTTTTCAGGTGAAAGCTAATACTTTAACTCCTTTCCCAACAATGCAGTACACGCACATGTGTTTGGGGTGTTATTGCATAATACCCATACATTTCCAGAAGATTTTCTCAGACTAGGACTGCTATTTTAACAGCATTGCCTTCACGCATAAACAACACAGAGAACTTCTTACAACAACATTTGTTATTTATAGCAGCAGCCAAGAGCCTTCTGACTGCCTGTTCTGCCTGAGGGCAGCCCATGCCCATCAGATCATGGCCAAACTACTCCAGAACACCTATTTATTAGCTTGTTGAGATTCAGGAACAGGTAAGCTTTAACAAGTCTGCTATGACTCATCATAAACAGGCACCGGAGATCTTATTTTACTAGCTGTTCCCTACTGCAAAATGCAAGGCAATGCTTCTGCAGAAGTGTCTCGCTCTTCAGCTATTGTAAAACCTCATAGCTCTGCTGAAACTAAACTTTAATTCCGCTTCAGGAGTTTTATAGTCCAATGTTGGTTAAGATCCCTCAAATTATAATGCTAATAAGTTTTGTTCCTGGCTCTGCCACTGACTTGCTTACCAAAGAAACTTAATTCACTTTTGCTTCATTATCCCCATCTGAAAACAGCTTTACTAATATTAAGAGCCATTCTTTTTCTAAGTGCTTTCAAGCTTGGAGATAATTCACCACACAAGATTTAAGCATTGTTATTATAACCTTAGCCTACCTTGAAAGCAAGGATTGTATTAAGCCAAAGAACTGTTTTGAAGACATTATTGTTGCTGAGATGGGTCAAAATAGCAATGTTTTTGCAAGAAGGCTACCAGGTAGCCTCACATCTCATCATTTCTGTCTTGTGTGACTAGAGGGAAGTTAAATAAACACACAAGAGAGGCTGCATACAATGAAACAGGGAATGTGTTTTACTGGGCCTGATCACATTTGTTCCTTTTGAACTCGGTGGTGCTGCATGCCAGAAAACTTCCATTCATTGCTGCCAATTCAGAGGTTCTTTGGCATTTGAAGTAAATAGCAAAACAAAAGTAAAATAGTGTTTAATAAATGGCACACTGATGAGCCTGAGTCCATTTTTCTTTATATAAAGAAATACTGAGTTATTCTATTATTTTTCCTTTCAGTCCCTTGTTCCCCATTGCTGGTTTACAGCAATAGAATAATCACTGGGCCAGTTTAAAGCTGATATTTTAAAAACTTTTTAATGTCTATATCGTGATGATAAATAGTAACAGCAGAATTATCTTTCTTTGTGTTCCATTTTGCACATGAAAGAGCTTCCTGGAGACACTATATGAGGGAGACCACACTTACATCTGAGGAAAATATAAGCCAGAATTGTCTATAAGGCTCTTGAGCAGTGCAGCACTTATTCCTATTCCTATTCCTATTCATAAATAGGAAAGCAGTTGTTTATGTAAGTAAAATTGTAATAATGTTTATGTAAGTACCTAAGGGGAAGTGAAGTTTGGGGAAGAGGACATGTCTTCTGTCAGACCAGCTGATAAGGTCAGAGGAGATGAGCTTCATTAGCTCGCTTAGACCAGGTGGCAACTATTGCAGATGCAATAACACTGCCACTATCAAGGCATACGCATTTACAACAGACCTACAGAGCCTCACATACATAACAAATATGAGGCTTACAATTGTCTTCTGCCTCATGTTACCCTACAGGTAGGACATACATAGCATCATAGCCAGGACTTCCCAGCCGCTTTCTTCATCAGACTTCCCAGGTTCATCTCTTCCTGTGAAGGAGACCATGCAGGATGTACTGCTTCACCACAGCCTGGAAGAGGGGCACAGGCCTGTGTCACAGCTTCTGATGTGCCATGAAAATGGAAAGCTGGGTTAAAAGAAGCCCTGGCTGTGAACTTGGCAATGAGCATGAGTCCTGGCAGTGAGCAAACCTATTCATCAGGGGAACTCCTCAAACAGGGAAGTTGGTTATGCAGATCTTGTGTGTGATGCTAAAGTTTGAGAAGTCCAACATGGACAGGACTTAACCCACACTTTAGGGCTTAGCAGAAACAGAATACCTGGAATTTAACTGACCTTGTTATGTGCTTTTTGAAACAACAGTAAGAACCATTGTATGGGTGGACATATACCAGAATTGTGATTTGCAGTTTTAAGTGAGGGAACAAACTATAATGCCAATCAGCTAATCTGCAACACGATGCAATGAAATGATCAACAACACAATGAAATGGTCAATGAGTGAGAGAAGTCAGAGCTGATAGACTGTGCTCCGGCATGTTGTCTTGTGGCTGCTTCATGGGTGGTTTCTGACCAGCTGTATGCAAGTACTGTATTGCTTGTCAGACAGTATAAATAAAAAAACAGACAACATATCAACACAGATATCCTAGTGAGAAGGGTCAAAGCTCCTGGCTGAAGAAGACCATGGAGACTGGCTGAACGCATACCACTAGAAGGCAGCCCAGACCAAACATCACGTAACGCAGCATATTGTCCAAGTCTCATGACCCAGTGCATAAGGTCTGGTGTACTTAGAGACAAGACACTTGTGAGGTCTGATAAATGAGCTATGTCTGTGTATAAAACATTGATGGGGGTTTTTTTCAGCTATGTCATGCATTTAAGCTGTTTGTTTGTTTGTTTGGGTTTGTTTTGTTTTGTTTTGTTTTTTTATCAGAGCTGCTTGAATCAGGCCTGCACTACTGAGAGGCCAAGGAGATGCTGTTTTCCAACACTGCTCCACAGCCTGGGTGGTCTTTGAAGCAACAATTGCAAGAGCTGGACACTACAGCTCTAAGTAGACTTAGATTATATTACCCATGAAAATGGGCTATGGCTTGGAGAAAGAAACAAGGGTCTCTCTAAGTAAAGACAGACACTAGAAACATCGCAGCTCCTCCACCATTCTCTCCCACTAAGGGTCGTTAATGAAGGCATCATGGTGGAGTGTCCCTTCTCCTTTGACCCAACAAGCATAACCTAGCAATTCACTTTAATTCTAGTCCTCTGGGACTAAATAAAACATTGTTTGGCCCTTTGCACAGTGTTTGTAGATAGGAAAAGATGAATATGATAAGGAAACTGTAAGTTACTCCACAACACCTCAGAATGTTAGGTGAAGACCAGCAGCTCTACCCCAAACACTACCTCTGTGAGACATTGGCATACACAAGCCACTTAGATATGCTGCTCCCTCTCAGACTTTTGTTATGGCTGTGTCAGTCATGTGTCAATAACGATCAAAGAATGAAAGTGTTCAGCAAAACTTCATCTAACCCTCCTGCCCAACAATCTCCAGTAATAATCAGCTGTCCCAGAATACCAGCAAGCTAGCCACTAATTTCAATGGGTTTCCCTCCTGACACTGATGTCTATTGAAATAGACTAGGAAAAAAATTCTTCACGATATTAACATTAGCACTTATATAAGCACCACGAGCCAAAATTTTCAGAGCACTTCGTGAACACAAATTAATTAATCTGCATAGTGGAAATAGAAGTGAAGCGACTTTGACTATTGTCCCCTTAGGTTCAAAGCAAGAGTGTACAAGCTGGTTTTGCATAAATTTATTTCTGGGTCAAGCCTTGCGTTCTTTGCCAGCATTATTATTCATTAGAGAAAGAAAAAAAAAATATGCAAGAATGGAAGAGAGTGGATTAAAAGTTGCTTTCAAAAATTGCCTTGAAACATAAGTCTTACAAGGAAAGAGCCAGTAAAAGTGCAATAATACCTTCAGAGTTAATGAAATAGAGATAACATTTTAGTATGTTTAGGTCAATAGAGCTCAGTCGTGAAGGATTTCCATTGATGCTGTGCTAGAATGGAAAGTCATTATAAAAAATCTAAATGTGGTCTGTTTCACAGTAGTTTAAAATGTAAAACCAGAGCTAAACCTCAGACTAAGAAGATCCCAATTCTGTAGTAGACTGTCATGTGACAAGTTACTTAAAACCTTCATATCTCTATATACCTACCTATAACCCCTCCGTCCCAAGACCTTAGATGCTATCAGTGAGGTTGAGTGATGGTGTTTAAAGGGGTCCTTGTTCCTCAGACGAGCCTGAGCACTGCACCCCTTTTGCCTGGAATACTGAACTTAAGAGACGACTACAGTATTTGTGTTTTGCTTTTAGCATAGACACATATTTGACAAGTATTTCTAAGCTTATTTTGGCCTTTCTCTAAAATGAGGTCCAGATAGTCAAGACATGCAGAGGATCAGGAACTCAAACATTAGGTGTGGGTGCTGGGCAGAGCTGGGTACCAGGGAGAACACTGTAGCTCTAAGGAAGGATTGGGTGCACTTTATTTCATTTCCAAAATTACTAACTTCTGAATCATCATCATGAAGAAACATGGACATCACATGTGGCTCCTTTTGTACCCTTCCTGATTGCCAGCTCATGGCCACAAGGCCACTGTTTTCATCCTCTCTCCTCTACTGCACTATCCCACTTCCTTCATTCTTCAAGACTTACTGTGAACTGTCACTTGGATTCGTCTGTATTCTTTATTCTCTCTTTTAAACTTTCAGTTTAACTTCTTCCAGCACCTTTTTCTTTTCAGTCCCAACCCAACAGCTTCAATGAGATGTTTACAGAAACAGGAGAAGTTGCACTGTGCAAGCCATATCTAAAAAGTCTCAAGAAATGAGGCTCTGCAGTTCTTATCCCTATGAGCCAGAGAGCAGTCAGTTCCTTCCTGACGTTGCACTACAGCCACTCCATCCCCTTTCCTGCTTCAGCACATCCTGACAATGTTCTACACGCACGCAGCCAGCATGGACGGGTAAATTCATTTCATCACTTGATCAGGCATGCATGGAAGTATAGGACCAGAAGGAATGACAATAGACCATTTTACCCTGAGGACAGTTATTTATATTTAGATCGTGCCTGAAAAATTTTTGTCCTGCTACTCTTCGAAATTGTCAGTGAAGATCCCACAAAATCTGCACACTGTTTGTACTTTGCATCTTTCATATCTTGAAATATTTTCCTAATATGTAATTTACCTTTTCCTAGCTGATTAAATTGATTAAAGTGAACTGATTTCTTCCTATCTTACCACAAGCGCAAATGATGACATTCTCATTGGCCTCATCACATCATTTTGCACACTGACTAACCATGACTTAACCTGCTCTTTTCTAGATTAACAAACTCATTTTCTCCAACCTTTTCTAACTTCATTTGTTTCTGTGGATTTCATCTGCATTCTTTTGATGTTGCTTATATCTTTTTAAAAATTATTTTGGAACTCATACCTCTTCGGTCTTACATCCAAAACCTTGCTCAATACCTCTCAGAAGAAAATTTTTCAACCTTGCAACACCATCTCATTTTAACGTGGATTCAGTTTGTGATCCACTATACTCATCACACTCTTTTTGACAGTTGTTATACTAATGCAAGCATTAGCCACTTTATATTTGTCCACTTTTCTTCCCAAAGTACAGCACTTCGCTCCTGACTTTCATTGAACTTCATCTGACTGGTTTCAGACACCAATTCTCCAATTCATCAAGAATATTTTCAAGGCTGATCTCCTACCAAGAGCTTACAGCCCACTTCCATCCAGGGGTGTCTTCAGATGTCCAGAGCATGTTGCCTCTTCATCATCAAAATCAGTCACAAAAATAATGAGCAGCACAGGAGCCCAGACTGGGACCCACTGAACCCCTCTTTCACTGTGAAAATCCACTGTTTCTCCATGGCTCTTCAACCCGTATTTACGTCCACTGACATCATTTAGACCCTGGTCTCTAACCTTGGACCCTCTTAATGGAAAATGAGGAGGTAAAAATGAAGGAGAACAGACTAACACAACCCATTCTTTGTCCTGCCCCGCTCCTGTGCCAGTGAACATTGGCTGTCAGGGATCTAAACTGTATTCTCCTAGTTTACATGCTACTGTCGATTGGGAGATCATCAATAACATCACTAAAGCTGGATCTATTATTTACTAAACACACTTCATCTTCTGTGTCCACACGATTTTCCAATTCTCTTTCAGAAAAGGAAATTAAATTAGTTTGGCCCAATTTGTTATTGACACACTTATGTTCATTGCTTTTTAAGCATCTTTTTATTATTCTACAAACCTGCAGAAACTGATTATCTAATAATCTTTTCTGGTACCTACCTGGGTAACAAAGTTAAACTAGCTGACCTTGAAATCCCTGATACGATCTATGCTTTCCTCCAGTCCTCTGGGACCACAGTGCCCTTCCTGAGTTCTCGGAGATAATCACCAACCATTCGGAGCTGCCTTGGCTAGTTCCTTAAATCTGCTCAATTTTATCAGACCCTGCTGAACCGAACACATCTATTTTATATAAATAACCGTTGACTTTTGGTTCATTCCCTGATCTCATTTGCATTTCAATCTCTTTCTTAAAATTAATTTTGTCATGTATCTAGGCATAAGTAATCTATTTTGGGGAGAAAAGTGAAGCAAAAATGGCAATTATTTTCAGCCTTCTCTGCAATAACCCCTTTTCTTTGTTCTTCCCATTAAATGGTGGGCTGCTATGCATTCTTTTTTCCTTCTTTATATTTCTAATGTATTCAGAGAACATTTTCTTGTTAGCTTGGTGATTTTAAATGTTGGATTAGAACTTGGACCTTTTGTGTTCAATCTTTACCTTGGGAAAAATTTAAAGAGGAACAGGGAAAGAATCAAAGGAGAAATCCAGTCAGAAATTGAAGTAAAAAGAAAGGACAGGGCAGGAAAGAAACAGAGAAGATGGAACAGAGTGTCAAATAAAATAACATCTCAGTAACTGACAGTCACATTTTATCACATTCAGTTTAAAGATTTCTTCTGTGTGTGAAGATAAAAAATGTTAATCTAGGAAAACCATACTGATGTTCTAAATTTATTTCAATATCTGGGGACACGTGAAAGGGGAGAGGTGATCTGTGAATCTGAGTCACTCTGTCATCTTAAAAATTAGTTGCTGTGCTTTCCCAAAGGACAACATGAGCCACCCAGGCCATTTTCAGCTCTCCCAGCTGATGCAGTGGTAACGGTCACTTTTCAAACACACTTGATGTCTGCAGTGACCCTTTGATACCTGGTACACTTGTTTAAGCCAATCCATTTCAGAAGTGCACCNGTTATTCAGTGCCATAGGACTGCAGGACAGGTGTCATTCTAAAGATGCTGAACTACAGTGACGTGCTGGTTTTTTGACCACTGTCAGTATGCTTGACACTGGATACTGCAGAAGAGAGCTGATCTGCTGATACTACCTGCAAATTTGTCACCCCTGGAGAAAGAATGAATGATCTGGTAGAGAATTATCCCTCCATCTGCATCCTTAATGACTCCCTGCCTTTTGTGAGTGTATGTGCAGGTAAAAGATATCTGGCTGGCAAGTTGTGAAAACCTGCAGGCGCTTAGTATGCAGTGTTTGCAGTGCACTCCTCGAATGGCTTTAGATTCTTTGATCTGACTTGACATTTCAAATTTATAGAATGATATTGAATTTTAACTACCCAGGAGAAGCCTGGCAGACCATGCTTTCCACGCAGCAGACATGTGGAACAAGTACAATGTGGATCACATTTAGAGTACAGCTGTCAAATATTTGGTAGCTGTTACTGGGAGCTCAGAAGACTTTTGCTACTCCATTAATTAATGTTCTTTTATATCATTCCTCTCCTAGGGTGCTTTTCTGATTTAGAGCTATGACACTGAACCTTGGACTGTTATATCAACTATTACTAACATAACAGCCCAATAACATTGGATGATTTAGATCCAAAGCAAGAGGAACAGACCCAGGTCTAAGGAGTTAATCATTTTAAAAGGTGTGACCAGAGACGAAGTGGGAGGTAGGGAGGGGCAGGTTAATGGGCTCTGTTCAAGCAATTCCTGTCAACCTACATGTTTGTCCCTAAAAGGCATTGGGGTTTTGCAACAGTTTCTCCTTTTAATAATCAGAGTGATGAACAAGTGCTGAAATAAGGCACATTTTAATGCTCTGACAGCATAACTAATCACTGGCATAACTAACTCAAGGCCAGAGCTCCATCATGGCAGATCTGTAAATCAAGAAGAAAATTACATTCCATCTCTCCACAGAAGTATATACATGATGCAGAATGCCATGGGTGACATCTTATGGCATCTGGTAGAGAGAAGATGGGACTGTTTTATCACAGTGTTTCTTTTCAGTCTTAGTATTTTTTCTTTCTGATTTCAATCATGTTCCAGGAAAGCATCTCTATTTCAGAGAGCACTTAGCCATATGCTTACTCTGCAAAATCACTCTTGCTTAAATCCTATGAACTCCTCAGTGACATGAGTACATGCAAAAGAGTTCATCTGAATTTGATTTACGTTAAAGGGAGGATTCACCATGCCAGTAAACTGGATCCTAATTTCTTTCTTTTTCCTGCATCATTGTTAAACACGGTATTATCATTAATAGCAGCCTGAGTTTGCGCTTGTAACTTTGGCTCAGGTCTGCCCAGTCCAGATCCTGTGGGCTCTGGAAAGCCAAGGGTATGTTAGGATCCTTACATAACCTCTGCAGCTTTGATGTGGTTTAGTTTATTTATAACAGCTAGCTCTTGTGAATAATAATTCCTGCATCAAAGAGTTCATAGTCAGCTTCAAGTTCTTGGCCCTACGCTACCCATCCTCCAGAAAAATAGTCTGTTTATCAGTGCACTTTTCTACCACCCGTGGGGGGAGCATGCACGATGACAATACCTAGTCCTCCAGTTTGATTCACTGCAGGTTGGTCAATCCTCAGGATAACACCATCAATCAGGAAATTAATTCACTGGATTGTCGGCATTTTCAGACATAAGTTTGAAGTTCAGCCCGAGCCTTTTGCTCTCTATTGTGCATTTCTAGAGGCCTTTGCCACTGGCA
>WAAD01009601.1:26160-58928 GCA_013389945.1 Fregata magnificens
TGGCATTGGTGAAATATTTACAGATTAATTCTTTGACTTTTGTTGGCATCCAAATGCTCTAGGTGGCAATTAAACATCAAAATAGAGCAGTGACAAATTCGGAGTTGTGAAAAAAGTTTCTTTGCTCAGGACAATATTTTCACTTCAATCTATTTACTGAATTTCTATTGACATATACAGCAAGTTTGCCCAAGGGCCCTTGAAGAGAGATGAACCATTTGTGCCAGTATTGCATAAAGATTTTAAAAGCACTGTGTTTCACCAATATGATCTGAGTTTCTGTCCTAAGACAAAGACACTGAGTACTTGGAAAAGAAGAGGCTGAAGGAAGAAATGCAATGCAATTTTCCAGCCCTTGGGTTCGTGGTTATGAAAACAGTATTTCAGGGTCAGAAGGCATTAGAAATGAATAAAGCTTGTGCTTCTGGCTTAAACTGGATTTTTACATTACTAACCAACATATCAAAACTGGCATTCACCTACACTGTGGTCCTTTGAACCTCTGGGTGGTGTGGAAAACCACATGCGGAGCTCTTTGTGGAGCAATTAGCTCATCATTTCATCTTTTCAAGGATGTGCTTTAATCTACCTCATCTTTTCTTCCTAGGTCAGTAATTTCAGGTCCCTAATCATTTTTATTGCTCTCCTGAATGCCTTCTAATTTCCAGTAGTTAGAACTTAATGCAATATGCCCAGTGCAGTTACAGCAAAGCCTCTAAGAGCTACAACGAGCTTCAATTACTTCTCTGGCCTTTAACTGCAATTCTGCTTTGCTTTATTTGCTGATAATATCAAACTGACAAATTATATGTTCCTCATCATTATAATGCCTGTGCTCAAACTATTTTCCACACACTATATGAGAGCAACTAGCATTTTTCTGACACTTATTGTGTTACTTTTTGTTCTGTATTTCTAGCCTTCTCTGTGTCTTTTTTTTCTGGTTTCATTAGCATGCACAGAAGCTCTAGTCCGTTTAAGAGCTGGATTCATCCGCTCCAGGTCATGTGAATGATCACCTTGTTATAAAAATCTGTCAATTATAAGGAATTAAGGCAAAATGCATCTGCCATCAAGGAACAAACGAAATCTGGATACGGCCCTGACAAAGCATACAGTTCAACTGAAGAAAAGGAGGACATCCCCACACAGGCACCAACATCTGGACTCCCTTTACAATGAACAGAAATAAATGGGTACTTTCAGGGAGAGTTTTGTCTGGTCTGCTTTAGGCATCTATTTTGGCATGACATGCCCTAAAGATGCTGTATCTCTTCACTGACTGAAAGGAGATGTTGCCTCTCTGGTGGGCAGTGCTCTACAGTGTAGGTGTCTAACCCAGGGCGAGATGAAACCCGTTTTATCTCTCTCCAATTACAGCCCCATTCAGAGTCATGTACAGGTGCAACAGATGCCTAATTTCAGCTATAGCAGCTACTCTAACATCTGAAACAGAGGGGGGTGATAAATGAGTCGGATCAGGACTCCTTTCCTAGGATCTGCACAGACAGCAGGGAATTCTTACAATACCTAAGCAAGGCTCACAGAATA
This sequence comes from Fregata magnificens, assembly GCA_013389945.1. Lineage (NCBI taxonomy): Eukaryota > Metazoa > Chordata > Aves > Suliformes > Fregatidae > Fregata > Fregata magnificens. The sequence goes on from WAAD01009601.1 coordinate 27,712, forward strand.
GGCTAATTACCAGCATCTCTGGCCCACTTTCACATTTTTGTTGCTTTGATGGTGAGAGCCTTCGAGCCAGACTCCTGACTCCTACATTACATATGTACAGAATCTAGCACAAAGAGCCCAGTTTGCCTAAGGACCCCCTGGGTGTCACTTAAGAAATAATACCAGAATAAAATGGGATTTTTGTTTTTTCTAAATATAATTCATGTGGCCAGGCACATTGACCCTTGTGGATACTTACCTGATCATAGGACCAACCATGAACACCTTCTGTAAATCTTTCCTGCAATGAATACTAAAGAATTTAGTTGACCGTTATTCCTAAAAGCAAATTACAGCTTCTGGAAGATGAACAGCCTGACCTGCAGCTCAGGATGATGGGAATGAGTGAAGAGAGTGGGTAGATGTGTCCAACAAACCAAGCACCACAATACTTTCATGCAGGTACTTTCTTTTTAATTAAAGAAGGCTCTTGTAAGCTACCACTGTGCCTCAGTCTCCCTCTCCTTAACTAAGAGATCATAGCAGAGCTGTGCTCTGCAACGTGAAATATGTTAAAATGGAAAAAGTGGTTCATTCAGTGCTGCTCTAGTATTATCCATCTCTCAAGGTTGTTAGGAAATCTGCCTAAAGCCTCATTTGACAGGCACCTAAGTTGCACAAGTCTAAGCACTGTAAGGCTCAGTGGAAATGATGAGATTTCACAAGCTATATTCAGCTTGTTAAGATACAAGCAGCCTCCCTCTGGGCACACACAGGTCTCTCAAGCTGAGCAAGCTAGCCTGGGAGCCAGGGTTGACTTGACCACTCTGTGCCATGTTCCTAAAATGACAGAACAAAAACCAGCAGGTCAGAATGATAGCCATGAGACTGTTTCAATGCACACAAAGTTTTATATCACCTTGGCCTCCAGATTCAGCATTGCTTATTTCAGGAACAGGCAGTAATAAATAGTGAGAGAAAACACCAGGTTTTTACAAGATAAATAGTCCCAAAGGGACATGCAGGACAGACTTCTTTTTTTCCCCATCTCTTGCGAAAGAACTGGCTTCATCCTCATTCTTTGTTCATTTGTCCTATTTCTTGCAGCAGCATCTTTGTTGAGACTTTAAAAAATGGGAATGACCTCTATTTACACTCCTGAGCTTTCCTCAGTCATCCTCAGGGATGACTCTGTACCCCAGAAAAATGGGAGATCTCCCTGGATGGGGCACACTGGAGATGGTGGAAGGCTTTGTTGTGACCCAGGCTCTTCTTGTCACACAGAAAATGTTGGCAGAAATTAGCCCCCACTGGAAATCCCTGCCTCCTTGAGACACAGAGGAGGACAATCCTGTGTTTAAACAGTCCTGAACATGCACTAGGAACAGGAGACTGGAAGGATCTCCTGGGCCAAGTCTCATCCCCAGCTGCCACATATCATGGAGTTCATTTTTTAAGCCAGTCATATTTCAACTTAAAAAAAAATAACAGGAGGAGGGATATTTGTCCTCACTGCCTCTACCCGTGGGTCTTCCAGAATCTCACTGCCACGACAATTAGAAGCATTCTTCTAACTTCCAGCCCCAATTTATGCATAAGCAGTTGGTACCTAATTGTTCTTCTAGTTGTATCCCTTAAATTAATTCATTCTGATCTTTCCCTGGTGTTCACCCGTTGGTGTATTTATAGCCAACAGCCACATCCCTTCTCACTCTTCCTTCTGTGAGGCCAGACAAGCCCCCAGCTCAGTTAGACTCTTTTCAGATGATGAACTCTCCCTTCCCTGGTCACCACCACGACCTCTCTCTGTGACTCCTGCAGTACTCATCTTTCTTTTCAACTGGCTGATGAGAACTGTGCAGTATGCAGCACAACTTAACGCTTTCCTGCTGGAAACGGTTTCCTTGAGACACTCCAGGACTGCCTTTGCCTTCTTTAGAGCTGAATCATTTTTGTGGCTCACGCTCAGCTTTTATCTGACTGTTACACACAAGTCTTTCTTCTCCTTAGTTATTTCCTTCTGATAAGCTCCCAGCTTATAACAGAAATCCATCTTATTACTCCCTAAGCCCCTGCTATAACAAACTATTTAGGTTTCTAATTCCTATTTAGACGGCCCCTAACAGCCCGCTAAAAATCAGTAGGAATCAACTGATGCTACCCTGCTCCCACTGAAATCAGTGGGAATGAGGTTTTGTAGCATACAATAAACTAAGTTATCAACTTTTCTTTAAGATGTTTACAACAGAAACATTATCAGCAGGAGACCAGACACCATGAGCCTTAATAGTTCTAATAATTATTCCTGGAGTAATAAATCAGAAGTTGCCTTCAGAGACCTAGTAATGAATTCAGAAAACAAAATGAGCATGCACACTGATTTGACAGCATCCATTCTTTTAAAAAAACTTTACTAACTGAGCAGCCTGGTGCTGTATCTTCTGTTTGCTAAGGAGAAAAATGCTGATACAAGGACAAAAAAAAAAAAGACAAAAGACTGATGGGAATATAACAGTGCTAGCTTTTCTCACTGAGTCAGAAGGGCCAAGTGGAACTGCTTTGAAAAGAAAATGGTCCCTCCTAGCCTGCTGGTCCCCTGAATCAGTATTGGTACCCACAGTAATATTTCAGTCTCAGGAGTTCCTGTGAGGAAATCTTGCAAAACAGTCTTTGCAGAGAGGGTGAATTTTGTTTATTGTATTCTCCACATCACAATTTGTGACATTATCCAAACCTGCCATACATTTTTCTTAGTGCTACAGCCTAGCCTTGCCATATTGCTAAATTATTACAGGATGACACTGCTTGGGATATCACTTGAAAAAATAAAGCATAAGAAGAAGAGAAAATTCTTTGATGCAAAAACAACAATAATTTAGGATTGAGTTATTTCCAAACAAACCAAAACCAGACAATGATTTCTTTGAACTAGACTGTAAGAATATTTCTGAACATTGGCTTCTGTGAAGTAATAAAAGTGTGCACTTTACTTCCAACCTGCTTTATAAACATTAAATAATGTAGTAAACTATAACTATGAAATGACATTGTATTATCATAACTACATGACTGCTCAGAAGCAAAGGCATATTAATCTTCTTCCAAGACATTTGGTTTCTTGGAATTTTAACAAAGATGACTGGCATTTCTTCATATGTCAGAGATAAGCCCTTGTTGCAGAAATGGGTACGAGAGATCGGAAAGCAGAACCGCTGGGAGTGCTTCTCTGTGGCAGACCATTGCAGGGACAGGAAGAGGCTGCAACATGCAGAGCGGTAGTTTGGCTGCAGCTCCATCTCACCGTGCAGTGCTGAGCCCTAGGTCTGCACCCAAAACACCACTCTATTCACCCTTCAGTTAAATAAGGAGGATTCAATTCTAACATTATGTTCTTCATTTTACCAAGTGAAAGGTCCAAAATACTTTAAATCATCCAGCTGTAGCTAGATTTCCCTGACACAAGCATTTTGGAAGAAAACTGCAATACTACCTTATGAGAAGCCCCAAGCCAGACACAAAGGGTGACAGAGGCAAGTTGTTGAGATGTGTCCAAGACCTCAGGGGATACACAGAGCAGCCTGAAGACACAGCTGAACATTTTGCCACCCCATCAGGCTTTTTAAAAAACCTCAGTCCCCAGAAAAGTCCAGATTTACAGTTTCAAAGGTAACTCTGTGAAGCTAGTGCTGTATATTGAAGAAGCACCATGAAGAGACTTAACCTCAGGATTATGAATATTAAAGTAATAGAAGACAGTGAGGTGCTCAGGTACTACCTAAAAAGTCAAGCAAGGAAGAAGATGCATGTAGGTGTAAGTAGCAAAGATATGGTGACAGAAATATTCCCATTCTGTAGATTAACAGTCAGGTCGCAAGGCCAGGAGGTGGCGGGCCACCAGGATCCTGCATGATGGCACAGGCCACTGCATTCTTCCCCCCAAAATGGACTAAGCATGTGTTTAATAGAGATAACTAATCTCCTTGTAAAGACTTCAAGCGAGGGTGAGTTCAGCACCTTTCCTGGTAGCTGCTCCAATGTTTAATTAATCTCACTACTAGGACATTGCCATTTTTGTCTAACTTATAACTTATCATGTCACAATATAATAGAGGAGAAGGCTGGGAGGGACCCTGAGAGGTCTCTTGGTTCATCTTGCACCAGGAAGGAATCAGCTTTACTTAAATTGCTGACGTATTTCATGTCTGTTCTTAACAATCTCCAGGGACACAGATGGGACCAATTCCCTCATTCGCACTTTCTCTTGAACAACGTGAATAGATTGTGCTCTTTAAATCTTCTAAAGGAATGCTAATTTCCTAGCTCCCATTTAATGTTTTGGCCTCTTCTGGACTTTTTCTGTTATTTTCGTATCTGTGTGGAAGGATGGTCAGCTCAATTAGATGAAATATTTTGTTACTGAACCACCCAATGTTGTGTCCAAAGAAAGTATCTTTCCCCTACAAACATACTCTCTTTTTTCGTACACCCCCTGTGGAGACATTTGTTTTCCTTCCTTCCTGTCCTTGTACCTTGACTAGGCCATATGAGATTTAATTTTCTGGATGAAAACTAAAAAAGCAGACATTTCCAATGATCCTTCTCACAACGTGTGTTAACCAGCAAATATTTATTATCACCTGCTACATCAGTGATGAAAACATCATATGGTATCAGACCAAGAGCCGGTGTCCAGACAAGTCCTGTACTAATGGCCTCACTCAGGAACAGCTACATTAACGACTCCATTTCAAGGTCTGTCAGTGAGCCAGTTTTTTATCCATCTATTTTGTGCCCTGTTGATTCCTTTTAATGCAAGATTTTAATCAGTTTGTCAGGCAGTATTAAGTGAAGCGCCTTGGAGAAATCCAAAGGTACCACCTCAGCACAGCTGTCTTAATCATCCAAACCTATAATCTTATCAAAAAGAGATAACGTACTTGTTTAACAAGATGTACCTTCCATTAAAACCATTTTGCCTGGTGTCAATTACCTTCTTAAGCTCTAACTCTTCATTGACAGACTCCTGAATTCACTGCCCCACTGTCTGGCCCATAAGGAACATCAGGCTGACCGATCTTCTCTGGTTTATCCCTTTTCTCTCTAACTAAAGGAATCACAAGACGATTCTCTGATGATGTGGCGTTGCCTTATTTACCAGGATGAATTACCATCTAACCACAGAGGGTTAGGGTAATTCTCGCCTCAGCCCTTCTCAACTCTTAAACGTAAATTATTTTCTTGACTTGTTTATTTGAAGAAGTCTGGTATTAAATGTCGCTTCACAGCTTCTTTTGATATGGATAGTAAAAATCCTTTTTCATCCACAACGTCACTTGGGCTGGGGTTTTCTTCTTTGTTTTGTGTCCTTGAAATACAGAACAGCAGTATCTGCTGAACATTTTTGCTTTGCTACTTATGATTTTACATTTACTTACTACATGATTTTACATCTGTATCCAGTAAATGACTTATACCTGACCTTTGCTTTTTTTCCCTCCCCTAAAATGTTTGTTCTTACTGTCTGTAATCCTGGCAATTGTTGCTATTCCACTGATTCTTTAGCTTTTTCTATCAACCACTTATATTTTAAAACTTGTAACTTACATTCATGGTTATTAACTCCCATTTCTTTCCTGTTCTTTACATTTGGGAAATGTTTATGTTTCGTAGGTGCTTTTTCCTACAGGAAGCCTTTTTTTCCCAAAAAACCCCAACTTTCTTGAGTTCAGAGGATCGTGATTTTATGGACCTTCAGGATTATTCAGATAACCAATTTACAGCATTCGTTAAGACTTGCCACTTGTGTTCCCACATTGCAAACAGATGTTTAAGGAGAAGACAGTTGTGTTTTCCAATGGAAGCCGGGCAGAAGTGGTAACTGCTAAACATCTTACACTTTAGTGTTTCAAATCTGTAAGTATTGAAGCATTCTCTCTGACCTGGAATCACATATGGCCCCATAATGGTAACATGAGCTGTGATGAAAAGTGGCTTTTTCCTTTCCCTTACAACGTTACAGAACCAAAAGGATCCTCCTATCTTCCCAACATCTTGCTTCTCTGCTACTGAGAGAGATGTCTCTTCCCATTTGCAATGTCTCCCAGGATCTGTGCAATGAAGCTTCCTATGAAGTCACCAGTTCCAGTGCAGATCACTGCCAGGGGACTGTCCCTCCATACCTCAGGGTCTCATCTGTAGTTAATAAAAGCTTCCCTTCCTTCTCCTGGAAAGGAGCTATACTATTCTACTCTTCTCCTTGCTGGAGACCTTCTCAATTTTCCTAAGACTTTTCTCCTCTTTTGGCCAATCCTAGCTACTTTCTGAGTTGCCCAGTTTGAGTTGGACAGAAGTTAGTTTCTTTCCCATTTTTTTGAACCTGTACTCCAGTTAGTTCTTACATCTTGTTCTCCTCTATCTAACCACAAAGAGACCTAATTTCCTTTTCTCTGCTTTTCCAAGCTGTTCCTTGTGATACAACCTCCATTTCTGTGATAAGATGTGCTGTGCTATTGCTTGCATCTGGATGTCAGAGAAGTCATCTCTACTCTTGACACATACAAAGATGAGTAGCTGTTCCTCAAGAACATAATTCTTCTATACCTGATAGGCAAAGTCTCTTCCTTTTCAGGCAGGAATATCCAAGGCTTGTCATGACCATTAATTTCTCTACGAACCCTTGATAGTGAATTAAACTTGTACCTAGAAAGCAAGACCACCAATCTTTCTCCCATTAATTCCCATGTAAAATCCATTAACTAAAGAGATCGTATTTATTTCCATAGCTCCTTACATCCTTCAGCAGAGAGAGACTGGACAAAATTGTTAAATAGTCTCTTTCTCTCAAAGAGAACTGAAGCAAGCTCCTGATGTTTCAGACCTAAAGCAAAATGTAGCTCTTTGAGAAGGTTAGCTAAGTTTGTTTCACTATAAAATTCATTATTTCCAGAAATCCAGACAGGCAAATTACCCACTTTCCCTCAGTTCAGCTGAAATGTATTTTGTAAACGTTATCAAGCAGAAGACTATCTTTATATTTGAGTATACTGTGGCATCTATATAAACAAAGTACAGTGGGGGAGAAGAGATGGAAAAGCACTCTGATTTCCATTTAAGATTCAATCCTACCATCCTTGCGTACACAAAACTTTTTCAGCATGTGAATACAGGATCAAAAGAGGGAGTACACGGTAAAACTTCCTACCAAAAAATGTAATGTCTAAAGCTGTCTATTGAGTCCCCCATTCTTTTGTGTAAAATGCACATCATTAAAATGTCACAAACAGAGATCTGCTTCTCAAATCTGGACTTCTGAAATGAGAAAAGGAGATGCAGAATCTAGGTCATGTAATTTCAGAGCCTGTAAATGTCAACAAAACTTCATCGTCTGGGGTGATTAACATTCAACTGCAGCAACTGCTACAAGTAAAATCTTTTCTTTTGTTCCAAAGCCCTAAGGCTGTAGCTATAAAACTGTCTGTTCAGCAATTATTGACCTGGACTGGGTTTCTCCTGATTGTTCAGGGGGTTATCCACACAATTTTCAAAATGGTGCAGTTCATACATTGATTTTCAATCCCGAGTTTATGAAACATTGGAGGAGGATGAAATGAGCAGTAATGAGCCTATTTGTGTGCATCATTGAGTCTGTCTGAGTCTTGGGTGAAAATATCAGGCTACTGCAGTCTCAGGTCTTTGTAAGTGTCTGCAGCATCAGGTTTCTGTACTCCTCTCTGTCAGGATGAGGGCACACAGGAGGGCAGAGTGAGTTTTACTGTACCTCAGAACCTTGATCCCTAGAGTTACCCTCCATAATAAGGGAGGGAAAGGGATGAAGTCCCCTCCTGCCTGGATTAGCTGGGAAGGGCAGGCTACTGCAGTACCCCAAGAACCATTTTCTAGAATAGGAGGTCAGGTCCACAGCCATGGGCCACTAAATAGGTTAGGTGGCACTGTAATAATTTCAGTGTATGTACAGAAGGAGAGATGGATCCAAAACTCCTCCATGGGTACCTTGTGTTTCAATGCATTTCATCGGCCAGGGTGAGCCACCTCAGTCACTGGTAGATCAATGCACCATGCTGGAAAGGCACCAGCATAGGAAAGGGGCTGCAGTGTAAGAACAAGTCTGGCCCTGTTTGTTCAGTTGTCTGTAGACATTTTGAGCATGGAGCACCTCCAAGAATGGACCCTAAATCAGCAGGTTATTGCTTGGCTGGCTCTGCCATGTGCAGTTTACTCTTCCTTGGAATTCCTCTGTGTCTCTTTTGCCCTGCCTTGAAAAAGTATGTACAGTTAATTTATTACCACACCTGCTGTCCCCAAGATGTGTTTCAGAACGACCTTTCTTTGACTCTGTGTTATTACTATTCCCTCCCATCACCTTTTGAATCATATCCCCTTCCTGCATTTTTCCTGCCTGAATTTCAAGGGGCTGGGGAAACAGAGTTTAATTACAGTTTCAGTGGCTTTATTATGTTATGGGACTGAACCCCAAGGCTTGACTATAAGGGGAGATTTATAATAAGCTATAACGATCCATCTGTTCTTATGTACTGTGACTTTTAAGCCCCCCTCACTGATTATTTATTATTTCAACTTCATATATGAATTATTTAATTTTCCCAAGCCCTAGCATGTATGAAGAAATGCTGTGAAGCAATCAAGATCTAGACTTGCTTCCACTGAAGACAAAAACCCAGCCCCTGGCAATTTCAGTAGAAGCTGCATTAACCTGTAGGATTGTTTAAATGGAAATTGCTTCATTACCATGGTGACTTACAATGTTATCATCTACAGAGTTGACTTTCAAGACCCATATAGACACACAAATAACATCCTGGTGCAACTCCTAAAATAAATTCCTGCCACTGCAGGGTCTTGTAGCATTGCTGGACCCTCACCTTCTCCAGACCTCTCTGATGTGGTGCCCCAAACTCTAGCTTAGCTGTAGTCTGGGGTCTGAGAAAGGCCATTGGTATGATATTTGAGGTCTAAGTATAGAAACTACATACTGTGAAGGTCTATTTTGGCTTTAAGCCTGGAGTAGGTATGAAAGATCATTCCTCAGGACTGGCATAGACAGTACTCTTCCAGGAAGCAGTCACTGTTTGGGAAGGGTCCAAGCTCTGCCAAAGAAAAGGAGTGCCAGAAGGGACATTTATGCATCTCCTGGAAGGCATCTGCATCTAAGGAAACAGATTCCAGCCTTCTAGGCAAAGGATCCCAAAAAAACCCTCTGCAAAGCTCATCTCAGAAGCTCACTTCCCTCCAGCAGCAGCTGTCTTTGAGGGGGGTGGAGACGCTGCCCATGCCATGCTCCTGTCTTCTATTGCTATGGTAATCCTGAAGTTTTTTTTAGCATAGAACTTTACAAGTTTCATTATTTACATTAGGTTGCTCTCTTTGTTTCCTTCTACTCGTCTTGCTTATTTCCCACTCTCCCCATTCCCATGGACCGCCCGTACACATCGTTAAATAATTAACACTCTTTGTATTAGGCACCTGGGAGAGCATTGCAAACATCAGCTGTAAAATGCAATTTGAAAGTACAGAAATTCCTCTCTGATTTGAAATTAAGGAGGGGAAATATTCAACCCTGAGATTGTATTTTTCAGTGCATTTACATTTCTGTGTCGCTCACAGCAAATAATTTTAAAAACTTAATTTGCATTTCAATTTTTGTCATTCCATACTTACTTTCTGTATTTCACTCCACATAAAGAATGAAAATAGACTGTGAAACTTACTGGAAGCTAACAAAATCTGGCTCTTCTTTTCTAGCAAAATGATGCAGTGTTTGGCTTACAAATCCAGCAAGGGAATAATTCCAATCAAAATTGTTTTCATTGGAATGCTTAAATACGGAAACATTTCTATTGGTTTGAATCTTCATTTCACAGAACTTAAATTCAGCTCTAACCTGACTTGTTGCTATACTTTCTGAAAAATCCTTCTGCATATATTTTCTTCCCGGTCTGCAGACCCTGCAGTTGACTAACCCTTAAACAGAAGTTTTTAAGTAAAGTTACGGAGGCTTGTCTGGGGACAGCAGGATCCCATACCTTTTGAACCTAGTGACAGTTCTAGAAAGAAATAAATTCAAGCAAGAAAAATATCCCAAAATATATGAGAAAACAAGAATTTAGGAAATGTATTGGGAACAAACCTGAAACAAGGCAGCCCTATTTTCTCATAGTTAGTTGGAAGTGGAATAAGAATTTTTCAAGTTTTTAATTTCTGGGCTGGAGTTAACCTACCTTTCCAAGTTCTTTATATCTAAAAAAAATATAGGAGAAAATCCAAAATTGGCTCTTTGGACTGATTTCCTTCCATTAGACTTTATTTTTTTGTAAAACAGAAAGCTTAACTTCATTATTTTAATGTCCAAAAACAACAGAGAATGCTTCCAAATGTAGACATGCGGATTTAGTGTACTTCCACTGAAAACATGTGTAAATCTCCAGCTACCTTTCTTTGCCTCGAGGAAAATTCCTTACTTTTCTTAGCCCTTAAAATCAACTGCAACAACAAAAAAGGATGATTTCTGACAATTAGGAATTGCTTGTGATGGAAGAAGGTAACCAGGAGGTCATCTCAAAGGAATATTTTTAACTATTTTTGTGATGTTTTCTCAGCTCCAGAATGACTCTCAGGTAGACCCCCACAGAAATAATACTTGTCCCTTGTGACATTGAACATATCTCTGCAACACATTGCTTCGAAGGCTTGGTTTTGCTTGGGGCTTTTTAAAATTCTCCCAGGAGAACTTCCAGTGACAGTCCTTGTGTTGGAGAAATGGGTCAGGGCTGAGCACTGGATCTCTGGAACTCGCTGTTGTTACTAATTAGTATATATCCTTGGAGGATTTGAAACAATAACACCAGTTCTGCCACTAGCATGAAAATAGAGTCTAGCTGTTGTTCAGCAGAGAAGAAATCTCTTTCTCCAACTACCTATCAGTAATTAATCACAGGGCCTTTCAGAGGAAGAGAAGGTGGCAAGTGGAACAGTTTCCCCTGTCACCCTGTTTTGAGTGAGCAGGGGATCCTGACTCAAAACTTCTTGGTATCTTCTACCACAGGTCAAGCCACAGCCTGAGATTTTTGTCTCAAAACTTCTGTGCACCATATTAATCATTATTATGCATGTATATATCCCAGTGGTATGGTACGGCAGTTCGTCTGCTGCACCTGAACCCAGGGAGCTCTAATGGGGTGCACAAGGGGATCTGGTCTCTCAGGAGACATGAGTGAGATCGTTTGCATATTGCTGGCCACCTGAAGGCAAGGTGGGATGACTAATACCCTTTCCTTGGTCCCAAAGTGCAGGAAGAAGGTGCCACGTGGCTGGAGTTGGCTGGCATCCACCGGGCTGCTGAGAGGCTTTGGACACTGCTTGCTTGGCAGTCATCTCCTTAACCGAGTGCCAGTTCAGTGCTCTGTAATGCAGCCCAGAGCAAAGCTCCGAACCTGAGCTCTGCTGTGAAAACACTGATTGAGAAACAGAAGCAAAAGATGAGGTCCCTGTAGGCTTGAAGGAGGTAGCTGTAGAGATGAAGAGGTCATCCAGCGGTGAGACCGCTTGCTTCCAAGGGGGGAATCTGAGCTAAGCTCTTGACCTCCCAGAGACTTCCAGTGTGGAATCGAACACAAATTATATGGTCTACTTACGTTTTAGGTTCCCGTGTACAGCACGAGTGTAACTCTATTTTCCCTGCTTCACAGAATTGTTGGGAGGATGAAATGGGGAGGTGCTCCCATAATGCAGCAGTGACAGCCGCGAAAGCATATAGGATCTGAAGCCCTGGATGGGACACAAATCTGGATCTTCTGTGAAACTGCGGGGAGCTAGCATGAATCAGTGGTCTGCCAGGCCAATGCTCACCACAGGAGAGGAACTGGGATGAAGAATGATGACTTTTTACGTTCCCACAGCAACTTCAGAAAGTGATAATAATATTAATAATAACCATTCACTGCACTGTTACACCCAAATAACCAATGCAAAGCTCAGCTAAATGTCAGATCTCCTCCACTGTCATGAAAGAGATTGTGCAATGCTGACAGTCAGAAACAAACTGTTTAGGGGAATGAGGAAGATTGTAATGAGAAATGTCAGGGAGACAGAAATAGCTGGTCCCCTCACGATTTCACCCTCAAGAAACACTTTCTTACGGGATGACACTGGGGATGGAAGGGGCTGAAGGAAGGTTATGAATTGGGCCATAGAAAGTCCTTGTTAGAGAGAGCTCTATATAAATATAAATCTCGTAAAGAGGTTTTTTTGCTCAGCATCAGCAAAAAGGCAACACTGTTCTGTGAAAAATGTCACAAGGAATGATGCTGTAACTGAGGAGAAATTCAAAGTTTAATTGTTTGTTTATTTGTCCTAGAATGAACAGTATGAACATTTTCCATCATGTTCACACTTGCGTCTGAGACCTTGTCAAGCATTAGTGTGTTTAACCTCATGAAATCCTTCAGCAGGCATAGGTACAGTTGGAGGACACTGTTTCTAGGACAGCCAACTGCCAAGAACAACAAGCATCCCCAGTTAAAAGGCAACCATGGCCTAGCTGTCTTCTGTGCTTATGCCAAGATGCAGCATAGCCAGCCAAGGATGGGATAGATGGAGGGGTGGCTGCAAGGAGCTGTGGGTAACACTTTGCCCTGCTTAAGATGCCAGCCTCAAAGCACAGAAAGAAGGAGGAGCATAAGAGGAGGATGGTATCTAGGGGTCCCTCATCCGACCCAGTTTAGACCTTAGATAGACCCACCCATCTTAGACCTGAATTTCTTCATTGCATATATCCACATTGCTCATCCTGCCTGAGGCTGCTAAGCAGTTTAGAGCAACATCCACCGTGACAACTTAGACCATGAGCAGTCACAGATGTTAGCATTCAGCCTTCCAGCCTCATTAGAGCCCCATTTTGTGAGAGTTTAAGGTGAGTTGTTGAAAACTTGGAGTGTAGAGGGAGAAAAGAAGCCACAACACAGAAGGCCATGAGTTATATTTGCCCTGCAGCTGCCTTTCATCAGCTGTTCTGCAGGAATGAGCACTAACTCAAGAGGGAGCAGCCGGGGTGGTCACGCTGAGGGTGTAAGAGGATGTGGTTGAAGCGTGGTTGAGCAGCCAGGCCCCACGCCCCATCATCTCAGGGGCTTCCTGGCATCAGATGCAACACCAGTGAGGGTTTTCTCAAGGGATTAGCAGCTTTCTTATTTTTAAATAATTTACACAAAAGCATCTTCCTTCCCCAAGTCTGGTTATTTTTAGGCAGAGAAAAATATACACACTTATCTATACAAATAATCAGAACCATATGGCCTAAGCATTCCAAACAGATCAGTTAAACCAGCTTTCCAAGAGAGGGACTTTGTGTGTGCATGTGTGTCTGTAACTATGCTTAGCACAGATGAACTGTGTACTAGCCTGGCAGCCTCAGAGACCTGAGTACAGGATTGATCCACTACAGGCTTACAGCAGGCTTTGCAGCCAAAGAAGCTTCCTACAGCACGGTTGCAAAGGTGCCTCAGGCTCCATAAAGGAGGAGACAGGTCATTTTCTGCAGCATATTCATGCATGGCTGCATTTTGTGCCTGACCCAACATGGCCAGTAAGTGCCAAGATGAGTACAGAAATGAAGACAAGTGCAGTTTGTCTTGGAGCCGCTAAAAAATCTGAGACGGTCCAGGCCACCATGGTGATCAGAGGGTTGGAGAACTTGACATATGAAGAAAGGCTGAAGGAACTGGGGTTGTTCAGCCTTGAGAAGGGAAGGCTAGGGGGAATCTAATCACAATCTTCCAACACCTAAAGGTAGTAATAGAGAAGATGAAGGTACTTTCTTCACAAGGATGCACAGTGACAGGACAAGAGGCAATGGGCACAATTGGCTTCAAGAGAAATTCCACCTGGATATAAAAAAAAAGCTTCACTGTGAGAAAAATTAAACATTGGAATAGGTTGCCCAAAGAAGCAGTGGAGCTTTCCTCACAGGAAATATTCAAGGCTTGGCTTGGCAAGGCCCAGAATAACCTAATCTAAAGCCTGCTTTCAACAGAAGGTTGGACTAGATGATCTCCAGAGGCCTCTTCCAGCCTAGACTTTTTTGTGATTCTGTGATTCAGAGCTCTTCATGTAGGCAAACTCTCCAAGTGCAGTAATTAAAAAAATTAAATCCCCTAAATCCATCAGCTGGGCTCAGACGGTGAAGTAGGGCTCATAGCTTGTTTCCTAATGCTCTCAGTTCTGCAGGCCCAAAGGGTTTGACAGTCTGAGGGAACTCAAGGTGCACGCAAAAAGGAATGAGTTTCCATATTTAAGACAGGTGCTCAGGTCGGTTTATTTTCCACCATGTTTTGCAACAGAGCTGGTCCTAAGGCCCCAGCTGCCAGGGGAGTCCCAGTGTAGAAGGCCTGTACCCCACGACAGACTGACAATATCAGCATGAAATGCAAAAGGATAAGCAAGATCAGTCCCCATGTTTCTGTGGAAGACAGTGTTCCCTTTGCTGCAAACACCCAGCAGCTTCCACAATTCATCTGTTGGCTTCCACTCCCATTCTGCCACATGGCAGGTCTGCACAGAGCTCTGAGATATAAATCTCCATGCAGCCAGCAGGAATCATGCAGCAACCTGCACATGGGAGCTGAGGAGACAAACATATAGCCCAGGAGAGCTTGTTTATTTTTAGGGCTGAGGAACACACTAAGAATCTGTTGAAGAAAATAAAGACAGAGTCCCGTGGTGACAGCTAATGCAGTAAGTAAGAAGACAGATGCATGTATGTGCAGAGTAGATTAGTTGAGAGAGTACTGCCAAAATCAGTTGGAGTATAATTTTCAGGTCATAAAACTGTTTTTAATAGTAGGGCAGAAGCAGGCTAACATTGCTTCTCTGTTTACTTGTTTGTTTTAATTCCTAATCCCAGGAAGTAGTCACTTTGTGCATTTCTCACTGTATATATGCAGTCAGCAAGTCTAAAAATTAAGAGCCTCCACTGGCGAGTGAACGAAGGTCTTTGTGCTGCCCAGCCTCCAGCTCTCCTTGGACTGCTGAGATTTTCCCTCATGTGGGGAGCTCTTTGACGGATGGCATAATGGGGCTCAGAGGGGTACTAATCCCCCAGGGTTTAGGAGGGTTGTGCAGAGGGTATGAAAGGCCACGCTGAAGCAGACTCCAGCAACTCTCAGCCAACAGCCACTTTGGCACCATTCCCAGCCAGCGTAGGTTATTGCAGTCTCTGGAGTATTTCTAGCTCTGATGGGGGTAGGAGTACAAGAGGGGAAGGGAGAGAGAGTGAGTAGGCTGCAGTATCTGTAACGCCCTCAGTAAAAAGTACAGTCCCAGCCTTCCCTTTATAGACACACACACATGCACACACCCACACTCCTCCTTGGCCTCGCATGAGCCCTGGGTGAGGGAGACTGCCAGCAAACACAGCCACAATAAGCTAGAAAAGCAGATTCCCAATGGCTGTTGGGTCCCCCAACTCAACAGAAGATTATTGATTTGCGCTTACACTGGGGGTTATAAAGCCAATCAAAGTGGGGTGACCAGCAGAGGTGGGATGCCCCTGGAGTAGTCCTCTTAAAGATCAGGAGGATTTCAGAGACTGGATCATTGCTGCCAGCAAGGGGCAGTGGTATATTTATAAACAACAAAAGTTAACGGATGACCAGACATCAGTATTGCTAGTGCAGCTGTACAGAGCGGCAAAACAGTGCAACAAGACTATGTGGCTCATCACTATGTTTTCCCTCACCTCACAGTAAATTAGACACAGAACAATTCTTCTTTTCCCTAGCTCTCCTCTGGTCTTTTCGTTGCCATCAACATGATTGCAAACTCCAGTCCTTTTGACCTGTACTGAAGGGGAGAGAAAATCAAACACATACATCCCTTAAATTCATTACTTCAAAGTTATTTACCTCTGTTATCTCTACCCGACCAGAGTACTGTAGGAGCTTTCTGTCACAGCAACATTTGTCACTGCTCCGATTTCAACCTCTTGCTTTTTGTTGGTTTTTTAAAAGGACTGGTTTTCCTTCTAAACAGGCACTTGGTTTTAAATCAGTGTTTAGCTCCATTACTCATCTAAGTATTCATTATTTCTCAGTTCACTGATACTTATTCATCCACATTTGATCAAACTGAGTTCTTCTTCATCTGCTCTTCACAGCTTCCACGCTTTGACTCTGGTCCCTGGTGTACTCAGCTGATTTTCTGCCTATAAAATTTCTCTACAGGCATTTTATTTTTTGCTTCATGCGTAGTTAGAAGCAGGAGATGAATCCTCCCTTTGAGTGATTGCTTTAATATTCATCCCTTTTTGTGCCTTTTCGTGTGCATTACTTGCTTTTTGTACACGTGGGATTTGTGTCAGGAGGTGCTAATTTCTTCCTCTGACGTGGGTGTTGTAAGTGACAGGCGTTAATAAGGTTTGATCTGTGACTTTTACTTTATTCAACTTAAGGGTTTTTCTTCTCACTTTAGCTGTCTTTTTAACACCTTTGATAGATGGCGTACAACTGCATATCAAGGCATATCAGAGAGGTCTCATTGATATTTATATGTTTAGGATGTACTCCGCTCACTCTCACTGTGAACTAATCCTTTGAAGAGCTTTTCATTTTGTGCTCATACTTCCAAATTGCTGCCTTGACTTCCAAGGAAAATGCATCTAGTCCTTCCCAAGGGAGACTTGGAAAGGGCAGGAAAAATTAGAGTCCCAAAGAAAGCAGCGTGACAAAGAAATATCCACATGTGTGTTTAACCCTTGCTCTCCCCACAGAAATTAGATTTTATTTTTGCTGAGACTGAGGTTTTTCAGTAGTTACTAACAAGGATTTCCTTCCCAAAAAACCTTCCCTCAGGTTGAGACTTAGCCCGGGCAGCAATTACTCAACTGCTACAAATTCCTAACTGGAAATAAGCCAACCATTAACCTGGTTTGGAGTCTTTGCAGAAAATGATGGGCAGAAAGCAACTTTGCACTTGCCTCTGGGAGCCCCACAAACTCCAGCTTTTCCTGCATTTGATGTATTATTCACACACCATTGCAGGGAGCTACTGTGAGATTTCAGCTGCAAGAGTGGTGCATTTTTCTGCATCGAGTTCTTGCGGTGAAAAGTGATGTTTCCTTTGGAAGGGACAGCAAGGTCTTGTTGAAGGGTTGGTGCTAATAGTGTTAACTTACATGCTGTTCCCATCTCCATAAGCTGCTTCTCCTGCTAGCTTACTTGTTACATTAAATGCTACCTTGGCTAGTATCAGGGCTTCAATGTAGATGTCTGCAGCTGAACTGTTTAGCCTCTCTCTGTAGTCAGTGGAAAGAAATGGGAGTTTCCATGGGACAGTTCATTGCATCTGGGCATAGGTGTCAAAGCTGGAAAGTAAACCTGTCAAGACACAAGGACTAACTCAGACGTTAACCTCTGTGTGGTGTAAGATAAGTAAGTGCCACATTCAAATTCAGGTGACGTGAACCCCAACCTTGCCTTCTCTTCAACAACCTTTTGCAACACTTTTTACCTTCCATGACGTTTCCTTGGTACAGAACAGCACAAGGATCTTCTCAGCCTCACAGCTCTCTGCAGACATGCCACGATGGGCTCACTTTATTGGCTTACTGCTGGATATCGGCCCAAATTTAAACATACTGGCAAAGCTTTGAAAAAAAAATCTTTTAAAATCTCCATCCTACCAACACCCCTAAATCCTGTTGGTTTCTGTGGTAAAGTTCCTAAATAGCAGTTGAGTTGTTCAGTGTTTGTCCTATTTGAGCAGAAAAGGCCTATATTATCTACAAGACCTCACGTCCTACATTTTGGGATGCCCCTGAAAACTTCCGAGAGAATGAGAAACCTGCCCACTGTGAAAGTCCACCAGCATGAGGTTTATCAACGCCCAAACAGTGTCTCTGCAGCCGCCAGCATTCGGGGGGAACTGGACACTTGCTGTTTGCCAGTACTAATACAAATCTCCTCACGTTATTCTCCTCACCGAGCAACATGTCATTAAGGTAATAACAGTAATTTAAAACTATAATTATCCCACCAGCAGCGAGAGAGAGAACAAACTATGGAAGGGCCATTCATTTATTTCTTACTCGGCGGGGCGTCCTAACACTACAGAACATGCCATCCTGAAGAGAAGAGTCCCATTTCCAGTGAATAGGAACCCACATCACAAGAAGTCACATTAACAGCCATAGCAGAGAGGTCAATGAATTTACATTGATCCAGGGTACCAGCTGGAAACGGCAGGGGGGCTTTCCACAGCACCATGTCCTGCTGCGCCATTGCTTATCTTCCATATGCTGTGGGAATAAATAGAAAACGTTAGCCTCCAACTGCCCTACAGCCAATAAATGTCACATGGGATTTTTTTTTTTAATAATAATTTACATTTAATTTTTTGCTGTTGAAATGAGAGAGAGGAGGAAGGAAATTCACCTGTATTTATGTATCTCATGATTTCTTGATGATTCTGTCAGACCTGCCCTGAGTTAGTCATGCATTTTGCTGTCAATGGGAATGTTTCTCTCCTCAGATTTTCATTGGGTTAAATACACATTTTGACTGACTGCTGGAAATTCCTTACTGTAGCTGTGCACTAAGGGGAGAAAAAATCTGCAGTCAAAGAGAATAAAATTCTTGAGGACTCAGTTCTCTGCCACCCTGTACTAAATGTGGCCATTCACAGCTGTGCTAAGCAGATGTAAAACTCACAAGAGGAGTAAGCATCCACTTTGCAGTAACGTAAGTGACCATACGGGGTGCCAGGCATCAAGGAGTCGAGTCTTTGTGGTGGAGAGTCTACAGATTATGGAAGAAAATGGACTTTCTCCATGTGTGTATTTTAAGCAGCTCTGTGTGTATACGTGTGCATAAGCAGACAGAAAATAAGTATTTCAGACTAGCCATCTCTCACCCCTGGCCATCTGAGTCATCAAGAAACTTGTTAAGAACTCCATGGCACAAATGTTAACATGGCTGTGAAGATATGTTGTTTTCTACTTCCAACACTTGGAAGAGGATTCATCTGTAATGGTCAGATGGGAGGTAATCAACAGAATCAATGTTGCCTGGGGTGCCTTTCATCTCATCCCAAAGTAGACATCTCAGGTAGCTGAGATGAATCATGCCCAATCATTCGTTATGTAAGGAAAGACATTAGATACATAAAATTAGGATGAATCTCACTGTTGAGGTTTATATCTGGGTAAGAAATCTTTGTGATCTCTGAAGAAAACAAGAAAATATCCTCAGGGATTTGTTATTTCTGTCCTACCAAAAGCAAACGTAATTTGGTTTGGCTCTTACTGATAGGGTAGAAAACAGAATAACTTTAGAGACCAGAACTCCCAAAGTCAGCAAAAGGGACTCCTGTGGACATTGGTGGGTTTTGAATCAAGCCTACAAGAAGAGGCTGAAACAGATCTTTATGTCAAATACCTACTTGAGGTAGAAGTAATGTCACACTTTTTATCTTTGGTCTTCTGCCCCACAGACTTGCTCATTGCCTCCAGCCAGGTGGCCCCCATAAGGCTGCTTTGCCCCTTTTCACACCTGCGTTTGCTCCTGACCTGTTGCTGGGTTGACCCTGGCTGGACACCAGGTGCCACCACACCGCTCTGTCACTCCCCTCCTCAGCAGGACAGGGGAGAAAAAAGATAACAAAAGGCTCATGGGTTGAGATAAGGACAGGGAGAGATCACTCAGTGGTTACCATGATGGGCAAAACAGGCTCAACTTGGGGAAATTAGTTTAATTTATTCCCAATCAAAATCAGAGTAGGATAATGAGAAACAAAAACTAAATCTTAAAACACCTTCCCCCCATCCCTCCCTTCTTCCCAGGCTCAACTTCACTCCTGATTTCTCTACCTCCTCCCCCTGAGCGGCACAGGGGAACGGGGAATGGGGCTTGCGTTCAGTTCATCACACATTGTCTCTGCCGCTCCTTCCTCCTCAGGGGGAGGACTCCTTACACTCTTCCCCTGCTCCAGTGTGGGGTCCCTCCCATGGGAGACAGTCCTCCACGAACTTCTCCAACGTGGGGCCTTCCCACGGGCTACAGTTCTTCATGAACTGCTCCAGCGAGGGTCCTTTCCATGGGGTGCAGTCCTTCAGGAACAGACTGCTCCAGTGTTGGTCCCCTGCAGGGTCACAAGTCCTGCCAGAAAACCTGCTCCAGCACGGGCTCCTCTTTCTCCACAGGTCCACAGGTCCTGCCAGGAGCCTGTTCCAGAGCAGGCTTCCCATGGAGTCATAGCCTCCTTCAGGCATCCACCTGCTCCACCGTGGGGTCCTCCATGGGCTGCAGGTGGATATCTGCTCCACCATGGACCTCCATGGGCTGCAGGGGGACAGCCTGCCTCACCAGGGTCTTCAGCACAGGCTGCAGGTAAATCTCTGCTCTGGTGCCTGGAGCACCTCCTCCCCCTCCTTCTTCACTGACCTTGGTGTCTGCAGGGTTGTTCCTCCCACATATTCTCACTTCTCTCTCTTCTTACTGCTGCTGGTGTTGTGCAGGTGGGGTTTTTTTCCCCCCCTTCTTAAATATGTTATCACAGAGGCACTACCACCGTCGCTGATGGGCTGAGTCTCGGCCAGCAGCAGGTCCGTCTTGGAGCCGGCTGGCATTGGCTCTATCGGGCATAGGGGAAGCTTCTAGCAGCTTCTCACAGAAGCCATCCCTGTAGCCCCCACACTACCAAAACCTTGCCACACAAACCCAATACAGTGGGCTGTGTGTGTCTGTGAAGCTGTGGTGGACCAAGCCTACTTTCACAGAAACATGTTGGACTTTTTTTTAAAACCATTTTAAATTCCCTAGTACAGTTCATCACAACAGGGGGTGCAAAAACATGTCAAGGATTATCTGGGAGTGAGAGCAGAAAGGAACAGCTATACCTTGGGCACGCATTGCTGCCAATGCTTCATCTTGGGCAACCAAAGCCTGAGGGTTTTGACCATGCAGTGGGAGTCTCACATGCTTAATGGTCTGATCGTCACTGCTCAGAGTGCTCTTTGGTACTACAAAAGAGACACTCACAGCAAAAATTCCCTTCTTATAATAGCTGCCTTTTTTTCCAAGTATCATATAATGAAAAATGCTATGGTGTTCCATGGTAATGTGAACCACTTGATTCAATATTTAGCAACTTAAACAGGTGCCAAGCAGTAGAGTTATTTGGGTATTTTCCAGAAACATAGTTTATCGTTGGAAAATGCCAGTTTGTTGAAATGGAGACTTTTCTTGCGAATATGCCAGTTTTGATGAAATTTTCATAAGAAAGGTTTCCATGGTAGGATAGGATTTCTGGTCAAAATGCAAAAAGAAAGAGAGACACTTCTCCCTCCTCTAGGAAAGCCGATATGCTATTGTTAGGGCACCTGCTGAGGTCAGGACATCCAGCCCCAAATCCATACCCAGCTCACAGCTTTGGACCTGGCTGCCCAGTTACCTGGTGGACTAGCTTAGTAGCCCATTCGCTGCGCTCAGTTGACTGTGTTTCAGCATCTCCTATAAAAGCTGTTCTGCATTCTCTGAATAACTATTGGTGTAGGAATTTGAACCTTAGTCCAAACAGCAGGGCTTGAGCCTCAGCCAAGCTTTTTCGCCTTTCCTGGCCAAATATTATTTATTCATTAGAAATGTAGTCATTGGAATGAGTAGCTATTCCTCACTTAGCCTTAGTGTGTGCCCCCAAGTCTCATTAGTTGTGCCTATCCAACACTGAAGTGCAGTGTCCATGTTTATATCCATGTCTAGTTTGCCTTTCACCAACACAGCAACTTTGTAGAGAGCTTGCAGCTTGCATGCTGATGAAAAAGTGCTGAGCAGCAACACATGAGCCAAAAAATTGCCTTCGTGGTCCCACATGCTCTGGCAGGCACATCCCAGCTACACCTAAAGCCAACAGAGGACCTTAGTGAAGGTCCTGGTGAGTGGGTCCAGTCTGGGCTGCAGACTAAGGGCCATCTCAATAAAGACAGTAAAAGCAGACATTGACCTCAGCAGGAGTTAAGGACATGGAGCACAGTGGAAGACACCTCTTAGGGTTGTTTGGATCCACATACTTAAATGGATTAGTTGAAATTAGGAGAGGTCTTATTTATTTGAATTTAGTGAGGGGTGCTGGATATCAGCTTTTGGTTTTGACTTGTCTCTGATCTCTCCAGCTGAGTGAACTTCTGACATTTTTGCTGGTAAATTTCCACAGTTTTACATCCTTAATGTCATCTGAGCAGACAAAAACAGCAGATCTTTTTTTTTTTAACCAAGAACCATTTCATTATACCCAGAGCTAGTGAAGTAACCTCATTATGCATAATAATCGCTGAGAATGTTTTTAAGTTTTCTCCATGGAGTAAACATTACTTGCAAGTACATGATCCGTCAGGGTTCTCTGAGGTACAGTAATGAACAGCAGCATGAACAGGATTTCTTTCTACCATGATCCCAGCAGGCTTTTTTCTTATCTACAGACTCAATGTTTTGGATTATGTAGGAAAGGGTACATAGGAAGCTTACGGCATCTGAAACTTTTTCATTCTATATCCCACTGCCCATGTGTTGAATCGAAGCAGAAAAAGTATATTTATATAGTCAGTTATGGGGAGGGGCAGGTTCTCACTGTTGCTGAGTCAGAGTAGGTTTAGCGGGGGAGGAAGAGGAAGTGTAAAGACTGCAACAGTTGTTTCCCCAGTCTAATTTCCAGTTACACCACTTGACATCCCCCCCAGTCATGAGATGACAGTGTGAGAAAGAAGCCACACAGCGGCTGCCTCTGCCCCGCAGCAGCGGGCACCCGTTCCCGGGGAGCTGATGTGTGGGCAGAGCTTTGGGTTTGCTTAGTCAGAGTGGAAGTTGTGGGAGCAAAGGGCACTGATAAGGCTGAAGGAAGGGACAGAAAACAACCCAAGGGAAAGTCTTTGTGGAGAAACTTCTGCGCCTCCTTTACTAACAGCTGCCAAAGGCGCCCACCATGGCCCCGCAGGTAAGGACAAACTGAGACACTGGTTACTACCACTGTCATTTCTCGCTTTCAGAGTGCCACTGGTATACTGGTCTTTCCTTAAAGGGTGAATTATAGGTTGCATACATGGTGCAAGTGACAGCTGGCACTTGGCAATTTTGAAGTCTCAAGTGCACATACCCCTCACCTCCTTACGTACCCAGGCAAACATGCATTTCCTTCTAATGTAACAAAGGGGTCATCAGGAGAGTAATAGATTATTGATTTTTTTCCACTGGTAAATTTAATGGAGGACAGACAGATGGAGCTTTGAAGATGAAAAGAGTAATATTGTCAAAACAAACAGATGATAAAGAAGATTTATCTAGCAAACAACTCACTTTAAGACATTAGTCTGGGGCAATCTATGAAGTGTAAGATGAACATCTATCCTCAACATGCCATCGGTTTCTAGACAGTCTGGACTGAAAAAAAAATTCACTGCAATTCCACCACCATGACAAATGTCTTCTATTGTATGAGTACCTTAAATATTTATGTTTTCGATCATTATGATATAGTCCCATGCTTTATTACATTTACATAGACTTGCAAACATCTAATAAACAAAAAGAAAGATTAAAATCCCAGTCCTAGAGAAATCTGGACATTTGTTACTTCCTTTAGTCATTTGGGAGGGAGCTTGACAAGAGACTCAAAGGACTGGGCCTCTGTTGCATAGCTTATAGACGTCTTATCAACAGCCTAAAGATCTTAGGCACTAGTTTAGCAAAGCATGCAATGAAATCCAATCCTGATTAACAAAACACCTAAGTACATGCCTAAGTTGCACTTTTAGCAGCAAAGAGTTAAACGTGTCCACAAGTCCCTCACTGGCCAAGGAGCTGAGGTAGGTAAGTGGCTGCAAGACACTGTTAGCTGCCACATCGTGCCTGACCCATGCGTCACTCTGCCATCTGGCTTGGACCCAAAATGTAAGTAAAAGCATTTTCATCTCTTCCCAGCAGGCTGCAGCCACACCTGGAGTCCCAGGATCTCACCTGGGAATGTGACAGCTCAGTGGTAGGGCAACAGTCACAGATTATTGTCGCAGGAGGTACCAATCTCCACGAACTGCTTTTCTTCAAAAAACTGAGTCTTTCTCTTTCTCTCTTTCTCTGACAAGTCACAACACAAAGGAAAAAGTGTTTGTTTAGATGAGGTTATTGAGATGTAGCCAAGTGTTTGGAATGAAGGCAATGTAGCATTTAAATTGTGGTTAATCACTTTGCACATTGGAGTAGAGCTGGAAGTTCATTGCAGGCATTTCAGAGGTGGTCATAATGCAGACTCTTTCTTAGGTCTAAATCAATTGCTTCCTTCCAATCATGAAAGGGTCTTAAATATGTATAGATGAGAAGCCATCAGTAAATTTTTATTTATTCATGAGCCTCTGTTTCTATTAATTGCTGTGTTTGCAAGTATAAGAGAAAATGCAACACAGTCCTTCCTTCCCTGACTTCCTTCTTGATTATAGCAAGATTTGATGAAATAATTAATTGCTGCAAAGATTGTACAATTAAATGCCTGGCTATTATTTCATTGTATTCAAACATGGCTATAAAATTTACGTGGGTGGCATCAGTACCAGACCTTACATTCAGTTCATTCAATTTCTATGTTAGTAAGCTTTGAGGAAATTGGAGTTTCAAAGCTGTTTTTCTGGCAGAATGTACAAATTCCACCAGAGATCTCATCAGCAATTATGAACTCCACAAGTGCTGAGCTATGAAAAAGTTTGTAAATACTACAGGGTTTTTAAGAAGTTCTCAGAGGTCCACGTATTTGCTGCAGATTGCATCAAAATGAATCAGTCATCTTCCTGGGTAAATAGTCGAAGATTTTAGCCAGGAATGAANATTTTAATTCCTTCCTTTTTCTCTTCCCTCCCCCAAAATCAAAAAGAGAATGAAAAAACTGTCATTTTTTCATAGTCCTGCCTCAAAAGTGCCTACTCTGATTTAGCTAAAACTTCCTGGAGAACAAACATGTTTCTCACAGAAGACTGTGCACCAGAGAGCAGAGCAGAAACAGAGGGGTTCCAGGGAACATCTCTAAATCAAGCTGGTTGTGCAGAGTGAGCTTTAGCCAGAGATGACTGAGGAGTTCTGCTTTTTTATTTGTTTGTTTTTCTCATTGTTGTAAAAAAAAAGTCATTTCATCAAAATGTAAACTTAACAAGAAAGCCTACTGATTTTTTCTGGAAAGACTTTGGGGCCTTTACATGGGCAAAACTGGAACAAAAGCAATTACTCTGATGCTCTGAGGTCCTATAGCTGGGGCAACAGTGTGGAATAAAGGTGAAAAACATTAGGTTCAGTCTTCCCTAACTTGCGACAACAAAACCAAACCTTGGTTCCCCACCATTTGCATGCCTTGCTTATTTTGGCAGTAAACTTTCCAAAATAAAAAGATTATCTATCCCTGTATACACAGCAAAACAGAAGCCAGATTTGGATTGGGGCTTCTGACCTGTATTATTTTACAGTCATGACCTGTGCATTTATTTCTAACCATTGTCAACCAGCTATCCAGACACTGACCATGTTGTACACGATGTGGTCAATGGAGAGGCTCCGAGTGTCTCTGCTGTTGTGGGAGCCACACTGGCAACCGATGGAGCAGAGACTGGAAACATCCTCCAACCAGACAAAGCTGCAGGTGCCATTTCATCACAAGGACACACTGCAAGGAAAGACTAAGGATGCTACTTCTCTGTTTCAAGGATAGAGATGAGGATTGGAGTTGACCTTAATGAATCTGCTCTTAAGACACATTAAGCTGGATGCTGGCTATGCTAGGATTACCATGGTAGTTCCTAGGTATTTAAAAACCTAAAACCTGGCCTGTTCCTGATTTTCTCCCTCTGAACACAGACCCCAGGGCCTTTTATCTTTGTGGTAAAATCTTATGCAGTGTTTCTTTATTGACCTCCAAACACAGCCCATGTCAGACCGAAAAGCTTTCATTGAGAATACTTTGGCAGATAACTACTAACTTTGGCCACGCGTGCAGCAGGGCAAGCGTCGGCTAGAGTGGATCTGAGGACGGGCGCTGTTATCCTTGGATTCACAACTCACTTCTGCTGCTGCTGCAGCTTTTAAAACCTGCCTTGCTTCTGTTCTCCAGTCCCCAGCCTTCAGCTATTTTAGGCAGTGTAGTGTCAGCTCAAAGTCACACAGTGACTTCAGCTCCCAGATCCAAATTTAAGCTAGTTTCTATAATCTGACTACGGCAAACCTGGAGGTTTTGGCTCCACACGAAATTGCAGAATGTGACACAGAGAGGTAAACCTAGCCAAGGAGGATTTGGGTTTGTTTTCTCTCCTAAAAAGAAGCTGTAATCCATTCAAAGAATTACCGAGGTATTTTGGAATCAAGCTAGCTCATTTCTGAAGTTCACACTGAGGTAATGTGTTATTAACCTCAATTGTTCTGTTTTAATCTTCTGTGTCCATGTGAACAAACTCGGGTTTTGGCACTGGCTTAATTAAGAACATATTCATTTACCATCCTGACAAAACTCAGAAGTGAAGGGAGCTGTGTGAAGGGAGCTGTGTGAAGGAGAGGACAGCAAAGGGCATAGCGGTGCTGTATTCTGCTGAGGCAAAAAAGAGAGGAATAGACACTATTTTCCAGACCATTTAATATCATGGGCTTATATATCACGGGCTTACTCGAGTGAGCGGAGATTGCATCTCTCATCAAGAGTGTCTGATCACTTCAACCCTTGGTGATGGGTGGTTAACCCGCCCTGGGGTGCTCCCAGTGTGGGAAGCAGGGAGGCAGCCCAGAGGGAGGGGAGGCTGCTTGGCTCCATGCTCTTTCAGAGACAAACATAACGGGGAGCCTCGAGTTCTTCACAGATGCTACCCGCTAATCCCCTGCTTTATTCAAAGCACCAGGGAGCATGACAAACTAATAGTGACTGTGGCTGACGAAGTTCTCCAGAAGCCACCAGTTGGCACTTTTCAGTGGTAGCTATAATCCAGGCTTACTGGCCAATTCCTTCTGAGCTGATTTTTTGCGATGTAAAATGGGTCTGCCTGCTCCACTGTACTGATAGGCAGAAGTAAACAGGAGCCAGAAAGCCTGGGAGTGGAGCTAATGGGAAATGCCAGTTAGCACTGAGAGACGTGATGTGCTTAGTGCACAAATGGTGGTGTTTCATGGCCTGTAGTATGCCCCAGGTCAGGCTAGAGGATCTTAAAGACCTTCCCATCTAGGAAATATGGATGTGTATTTTGCTATTTCTTAGAAAATATTAGTTGTTTACCTGTCCTAAAAAAAATCAGAGGCAGTGTCACAATCTGGGAATAGCTTCACCAGTTTGCCAGCCCTCCTCACAGCAGGAAGGAAAGGGTGGTTAGGGCAGATGCCAATAGGAAAACATCTGGCACAACACCTGGCAGGGCTACAAGGTGGGGGTGTGCATGGCTTCCTGAAGGGGCCTCAGCTCTCAAAAGACTGGGAAACGTTTCTCAGGACTGTGCAAGAGTAGTTTGACAGTAACAGTGCAGTATAGTCTACGTAGAGTCTCCAAATAGCTTCTCACATCTCTGTCCTCTGGGCAAGGAGATCCAGATGCTGATTTCACTGAAGTCAGCAGATTTCACACTCTTTTCTCTGTTTCCTGTGAAGTGCAGTTTCTGTCTTTGTCTTTCTCTCTCCTTAATTAATTCTGCATCATCCAGCTGCCCCTTTTGGCATTCCTAATTTTTAATGTTCTTAGATTTATATGGTTTTCAATGACAATCCTTAAAACTAAAGTGTATAGCTATCTATTTAATCCGTTTTTCTGCCTCCCTCCCTTTTCATCTGTGTAATATGATTTCTCCCTCCTTCTTTTTCTGCAGGCTGCCAATGCCAAAACAAAGCTAGTCTTATTACTCTGGTCATACATTTTTAATGAATTTTTGTTTCATGCTCATTATTCCATTTTTGTGAATAGATTTCTATCTTTCTTTCATGCATTATTATTTATAAAGCTTTCTCACAGGTCTCCCTGCTGAGACTCTTTGACAGTATGTCTTGGAGAAGTAGAAAGATGCACATTAGCTGGCCAGAAACAAGCCAGTTTCAGCACACAAATTAGCTGTTTTCACTGGGGTTGTCGGGACCCCAAGTGCTCAATACTGTATCTTCACTCAGGCTCAGCACGGCATGAAACAGAGCTCCACAGTTTCTTGCTGGAGGTAGCTCAGGTGCAGCCACCTCAGAAGTGTGTCAGAGTGAGCAAGTGTCTCTGCACCCATCGCACAACTACACCCCCATGTCATTAGTGGCAGATGTAGACTCCTCTTGGTCCTATTCCCAAGGCTCTCTGGTGTCAGCAAAGATGGAAATCCCCACTGTCCTCTCAACCCCCGCAACTGTGTACCATCTGAAGCTGCTTTCAGGACTGGATGCTTTTTTCAAGCAACATTGCATAGACTATCACTCTGTCAGCTAAGAGCTTTTCTGCCTCTGTTAGGTGTGGTTACTGAAGAACATTTTTTGCGTGCTGCCTCTATACCTTCCGTTCAGGCCTAGTTTATGTTAATTTAGTATTTTGGTTTTGAACCTCTGGCTCTTTGGTTTGCTCTTTCCCAAGAAGCCTGCAAGGGTATTTGTCTTCAAAGTCCTTGTAAGGAGTCATTTCCCTATTATGATTCTGCGTCTTTTTGTTTCCATACTTGACTGCAATCAAGAAGGTGCAAAGTCTTTGGATTCTGGCTATTCTTGCGTTTCAGACAAAATAAGTAGCAGTCTTTTCAGGTGGACAGAAGGCTTCACCTTTCCCTGCTAGAGAAGAACCTGATAAAAAAGTCTTTTTTTTTCTTCTCCCCGCTGCCACTTTTGTGCTCAAATATTCCATTGCACAGAGATCAAATAAAGTGGTCAGAAAACTTCAAATATATCACCTTCATCAGGACCTTTCTTCAGCACCTAGGGCCAAAACCACTGGTTTGTCAGTCCTTTTCATGACTCAAACACAGTAGTATCTAATCTAAATCAAAACCCCAAATCTGATTTTGAGGGCCCTCTATACACTGTGGTTAGCCTATATCACATATCACATCCCTGTCTCCAAAGCCATTCTGTCTTTAAAGTCTATTCAGATGGAAGGACTTATCCAAAAACTCACATTGAAGAGGCTAGGCAACCAGTCCATGGCTTCATGTTTCATCTCCGTTGGACATGTGGTTCAAAATATCATCATTGTGAGCAACAAATCCCCCTACTTTGCCTCAGAAGCCATTTGAAATAACTAGGCTTAGATGCTACATAACAAGAAAAAAGAAAAGATAAAAGGTCCAAGGCTGTTCTGCAATAGTACACAAGAAAAGCAATATTCTTCAAATATACAAATATGGATTTTTCTATGTACTTTATTTCACATAATTTTTCAACTTTCAGTTTAAGCTATCTAGGCTGTCTTCTTGAAATACAATTTTATGAAATCTAATACCAGTAAATACATTTTATGTGGGCAACCTGTTTCCAGGAAGCTGGGCAAAAATGTTATAGGAAGAGAACATTCACACAGCATTTTTTTTTTTTTTAAAGAAAACTAGGGTTTCTGGAAAATTCTGCAAGTACACTATAAATCTGGCTGCTCTGTTGGCTTCCTCTTCCAAATTCCACAGTGATATGGAGGACTTTGTACACAATAGTGGCTGACATTTGAATAGCTTGCAAGACATTTTGCTGTTAGCATCCCAGCCTCAAACACCCGGCAGTATTTCCATTTCCCAAAAAAATGTTTAGAAGGAAAATAATTCAGAATTGAGTTGTCTGGAATTATTTTTGGCCTGAACTTGAATCACCTTTGGCATTAAACATGCCTTTCATTTTGGCACTTGAACTTTGCTCAAGGAGATGGGAAAGAGCACAGGCACAGTGCCACGTTTCAGAACAAAATACCCATTTCACATTACATTCCCACTGCCTGTATCTAATTGCATGTGAAATTCTGACAGGAAATGGAACAGGATACTCAGCATTCAATGCTTTTAGGAAACAGATAATCAGTAAATTGCTCTTTGCTATAGTTAAAGGAACAATTGTTTTACTGGACTGACCAAAACCAACTTGCACCAGGGATGCCAAAGATGACTGACAATCTGTACCCTACTGGGTGAAAATGGCATAATTCTTTCATTTTTTTTAGTTTTTGCTGCATTTCTTTCCCTAGTCTGGTGGTCTCTCCTTGTATGTGTATGATTGATAAGAAAAAAAAGTTTACTTTAACTTCAAATTCTGGTAAGATAATTAGCTGTCATGTACAGTTTTTGCTTATTCCCCAGCCAGGATAATGTCATTTATAACAAATTATCAGGGTTGGCCCTACATTACAGAAATGACCTGTGTTCCTAATGATCATTTTCCAGCCTTTGAGATAGAAAGAGGCTTTGCGCTTTTTGAGCATCTTGAGAATATTTGATCTATTTGAATAATGGTATTCGGGTGGTTCAAAGACATGTGAAACCTTTTTTCTTCTTTTTTTTTTTTTTTCTTTTTTTTTTTTGCGTACTTCCCTGATAAAGAGATGAGGGGAAAGAATCCTTCTCAAAAACAAGCTTTCCAAGGAGACACAATACTCTTAACCTCCACCTAATGGTAACTGTTAATGATCTTCCTATGAAACTTTTCTCTAAGCAAGTTTCTTTCTGTTACTCTTCCATGTGGGCACAAATGATGCTGCAAGCCAGAGCCTGGGCAGAACCAAGGAAGGCTATAAAGCCCTGGGGGAGCAAGCGAAAAATATTGGTGCCCAAGTCATCTTCTCCTCCATTTTACCAGCTGCAGAAAAATGGTCAGCCAGAAATAGGCAAATAATGCAAATCAACTCTTGGCTATGAGGCTGGTGTCATTGCGAGGGTTTTGGCTTTTACAACAATGGGGCATTCCTCAGCAACCATAGCCCTTTAGGGAGGGATGGAATCCACCTGTCTAGAAGGGGCAAGGGAATCTTTGGCAGCAGGCTGGCCAACTTGGTGAGGAGGGCTTTAAACTGAAGGACTCGGGGGGCGGGGTCCAAAGTGGCGGTGCTAGAGCCATCACACACAACGGGGGAATAAGCTGGGCCAAACAAACCAGCAACAAAGGTGCCTTAGCTGCCTCACGAGATGATAATCAGAAGACCAACCACCTCAAGGGTGTGTATGGCTGTAGTGGATCCTCATGCACCCCTCCAGGGAAACCTGCGTGCTCAATTACCTCTCT
>WAAD01009601.1:59756-172269 GCA_013389945.1 Fregata magnificens
GGGAGCTGGCAGATGTTCTTGCCAAGCCACTCTCCATCATCTTTCAAAGGTCATGGAAGACAGGAGAGGTGCCCAAGGACTGGAGGAAAGCAAATGTCATGCCAATATTCAAAAAGGGCAAGAAGGAGGACCCGGGAAACTATAGGCCAGTCAGCCTCACCTCCATCCCCGGAAAGGTGATGGAACAGTTCATCCTGGAGGTCATCTCCAGGCATGCAGAGGCAAAGAAGGTGAATCAGAAGTAGTCAACATGAATTCACCAAGGGAAGATCATGCTTGACAAACCTGATAGCCTTCTTTGATGGCGTGACTAGCTGGGTAGATGAAGGGAGAGCAGTGGATGTTGTTTACCTTGACTTCAGCAAGGCCTTTGACACTGTCTCCCATAACATCCTCACAGACAAGCTTAGGAAGTGTGGGTTAGATGAGGGGACAGTGAGGTGGATTGAGAACCGGCTGAATGGCAGAGCTCAGAGGGTCGTGATCAACAGTGCAGAGTCTGGTTGGAGGCCTGTAACTAGCGGTGTTCCCTAGGGGTCTGTACTGGGTCTGGTTCTGTTCAACATATTCATCAATGACCTGGATGAAGGGATAGAGTGTACCCTCAGCAAGTCTGCTGACGATACCAAACTGGGAGGAGTGGCTGACACGCCAGAAGGCTGTGCTGCCATCCAGTGAGACCTGGACAGGCTGGAGAGCTGGGCCAAGGGGAACCAAACGAAATCCAACAAGAGCAAGGTCCTGCACCTGGGGAGGAACAACCCCATGCACTGGTATAGGTTGGGGGTTGACCTGCTGGAAAGTAGCACTGCTGAGAAGGACCTGGGAGTGCTGGTGGACAGCAAGTTGACCATGAGCCAGCACTGTGCCCTTGTGGCCAAGAAGGCCAACAGGATCCTGGTGTGCATCAAAAGGACTGTGGCCAGCAGATGGAGGGAGGTTATCCTCCCCCCTCTACTCCGCCCTAGGGAGGCCGCATCTGGACTACTGTGTCCAGTTCTGGGCTCACCAGCTCAAGAAGGACAGGGAACTGCTGGAGCAAGTCCAGCGGAGAGCTACAGAGATGATCAGGGGACTGGAGCATCTCTCTTATGAGGAAAGGTTGAGAGACCTGGGTCTGTTCAGCCTAGAGAAGAGAAGACTGAGGGGGGACCTTGTCACTGCTTACAAATATCTGAAGGGTGGATGTAAAGAGGATGGGCCAGATTCTTTTCAGTGGTGCCCAACAACAGGACAAGGGGCAATGGGCGCAAATTAGAACACAGGAAGTTCCAGCTGAACATGAGAAAAAACTTCTTTCCTGTGAGGGCGACAGAGCATTGGAACAGGCTGCCCAGAGAGGTTGTGGAGTCTCCTTGTCTGGAAATATTCAAAACCCACCTGGACGCAGTCCTGTGTACCCTGCTCTAGGTGAACCTGCTCAGGTAGGGGGGTTGGACAAGATGATCCTCAGAGGTCCCTTCCAACCCCAACCATCTTGTGATTCTGTGATTCTGTGATTCTTCTCAGCCATTCTAGTGTGGTTGGTGACTCTACATTTGATAGGAGGCTTCTTCTTATGTGAGCATGTTCAGCCATTGCTCAGCATGATGGGATCTAAAAGGTTGTGGTTGGGTCCTCACGGGTCCATGATTGACCTACTTAATCTTTGCTTTCTCATTTCACTAGAGATCATATTCCCACCTAGTTCAATAAATTACAGAGACAACTGAAGTTATTTTTTGCTATTGTCTTTGCAGGGGATCAGGAAAAAAGAAGTGCATCATCTGGATGGCAACTTTTCTTGTCTTCTTTACACAACATGATCTGCGGGCAGCGCAGATGTCATTGGAGTGGATGCGGCTTGTATACCCACCATGGTCCCAGTCTAGGAAATGTAGCACTGTTTTCTTAGAGAGTCATCAGAACTTGTCATTTTGCCCAGTGTGGTTTTGTTAGTGTTCATCACATTAAAATATAAAACACCTATTAAGGAGTAAAATTCTAATTGAATGATACAGCTATGTAGGAAAATTCAGAGATGAGCCCAGGGGACAATTTGAGTACCTTTTGCAGTTCTAAATCATTTCCCTGGTA
The DNA here is from genome assembly GCA_013389945.1 of Fregata magnificens. Lineage (NCBI taxonomy): Eukaryota > Metazoa > Chordata > Aves > Suliformes > Fregatidae > Fregata > Fregata magnificens. Next base: position 61,833 of record WAAD01009601.1, read on the forward strand.
ATGAGAAAGGGAAACAGTGGGGAAAAGGATATGAATATCTAACAAATATATTATACACGACTTTAAATAAAGCTTGTGGGCAGCAAGATTATATTTTATTTTGTACATTCCTGCATGAGAGAAATGAAAGATTTATTTGAGAAAGCAGAGGTGCAATTTAGATTAAACCATTTGAAGACTGATGTGCCAGATGACAATGAATTTAATGATACTTTACAGTCTTCGGCATCTCTAACAGTAGGATAGTGAAGCACTTCATTAAACCTTACAATACCCCTGCCAGGTATTGCTATTAGAGACCACTAAAAGGAAGGTGACTTGCCCAAGGTAGCACTACATTGGCAATAAACCTCAGAAGTCTGAGGTTTATTCCCTGGTCTAACTATAACACCTGAACTATGTCAGCCCAGTCCCTCACCCTGGGGTCTGGCAGCACTGTCAGACCTGCACATCATGGTGTATGTGGTGGCTGACACCTGCAATCACACCTTGTTGCTGTCTCTGTCTTCAGTCGACTTGGTGTGTCTGTTTGCTTCCTAAACACCATCTCAGCTGGAGATGAGCTAGTTTTTGTGGATTTTTTATGGACAACACCAAGTTCAGCAATCCCTGTCTGATGTATGATTGTACGGCAGCTAAGAGACAGTGTTGCTGTACAGAGTGAGAACATTGGCCTTTTCTAGTAGGAGCAGCAAACACAAGCAGCCCTGAAAAATGATACAGATGTCCATTTGTTCTTTAAAGATACATTAATCTTTCAGAAAAGTGTTTCTGAAGTTGCATTTGGACTTGGCTTTCGTTAACATCCCATATTGCTAATTGATTTTTCTGACCTTCCCAGCCCATATGAAAACAGGGCGGCTGGGACCGCTGAGGGAAAGTACTGTTTGCTACCCCAAGAGCCGCATGGCCGGCAGCCAGCAGCACAATTAGACCACATGCCTGGAATGGTAATTGAGATATTGCTCCCTTTACTTTTAACCTTGATATTAGCACTGATGCAGCCTTCACTTGACAGAGTGAGAGATAAGATGGGTCGTAAAGATTTATTGTGAAGGCACTATATAGAAGGTCCCCAGAAGGCACCACAGTGAGAGTCCACTTGGGTTCACCTGATGATGGATAGCCTCTGGAGAAAAGAAGATAAATTATTGTTGTTGTTATTCTTATTATCAATTACTACTCTTGCTGCTGTTACTGCTGTTACTACTGCTGCTGTTACTATTATTACTTGCTGCATCCAAGAAGGATCTGGGAGGTGCTAAGCTGGTAGTTTCTACTAAGCAGGGAGCAGGATGGAGAGGAACATCTTGTCCCAGGAGGAAGATCTACCATTTTTCACTCCTCCTATCCCCTCTGCACAGCTTTTCCATCCTCTTCCACAGCTCTGTTTCAGTTTTTTGCCTTCTCTCATCCCCATTTGCCTGTAGCCTGACCTCCGCCCCTCATCACTTGGGCTGCAAAACTCTTGGGAAGCCTGAGGATAGTTCCAGAAGTTGGATTCGCAACAAGGAATGAAGTCCTGAGTGGAAAACTGAAATCAGAAGTGGGCCACCAGCAAAGAATTTGGCAAGATCTTTCCCTGGGAATTAGACCCTTTGGAGATCTGTGGTGCTCAAGTCTGTATAGCACATAATGAGAGACAGTCCCTCTCCTCAAAAAAATTTACAGTCTAAGCTTCAGAGGGGAGGCCAAAGAATGGGAAATATATGCTGGCAATAATAATCAAGGCCACAAAATGAGATTCATCAAGAGAGAAAAAACTTTGCTTTAAAATCAGAAATGAGGCAGAGGGGGGTAAACAGTGGTGAGATTGCAAAGCATTTCATATGGATCTAGACTGAAATAGGACTTCCACATTTTCGTATTCCGAATTTTCAGAGGGCTTTTTTTCTTGTGTTTTCGGGTTTTTTGGTCTTGGTTTGGTTTGTTTCTGGGATTTTTGTTTGGGTTTTTTTGGTGTAGAAGCCACAAATCTGTTCCTTTTTAATTTTTATTTTTCTTCAGGCTGAATATTTTGCCTTTTAGGTAATGAGATTTTTTTTTCCCCAGTAAATCCTCAAGGTTTTCTCTACCTTTAGATTTAACATGTAAAAACTACTTCTACATGAGTTTAACCCTTCTATTACCCTTAGTGAATCCTTTTATCAATATTTTACACCTTTTACACACATCTCACGGGTACGAGGCTGCTAATTTTTAAGCCCAAATTTACCATAAGAAGTCAGTCCAAATTTAATAATAAAATAACTTAATAACCATACACACACCACCAGCTCAAAAAAAGCCTCTGAGGCAACATGAGTCATAACGATCCATTACTTGCTGTCCTTTGCTTTTTTCCTCTTCTGCCTTCCACAATTAAATCCTAATGGTCATAAAGAGATTCTCTGGGGCTTTTTCACAATGTAATTTTTCTCAAAAGCATCTACAGTTGCTTGCGCGGTATTGTTCAAAACATACAAATAAGCTGCCCTATCCAATATTTTAAAAGTAGGATTTTACTGCCAGTTGGAGCAGATTTAAAGTGCTCTTTACCAATTACTGTTTGAGAGAGGCCAGGGAAGAGATGTTTATAGAGATGTGCTGCACTGTAGGGGTGGATGCAGCCGCAACTTCATGGGGGCTGTGCAGCATTACTGCCTCTCCCACCGGACTGAGCACTGCACTGAGTGCTGCTGATGGAAAGATTAAATCCCATTAAACTACTACCTTTTCTTCCTTTTATTCTCTCTCCCCCCAAAATTTGTCCTGTAGCAGGGTAGAGATCAAGGTGTGCAGATCACATTTGGGGACATCTGTGGTTTTGCACTGGGGCTCAGAGTAGTTACGACAAAGATGCGATCTCCCAGGTACATCCTGACTCCTTCTCTCACTGTCTCATCTCTGCTCGGCTTCAGAAGCTGTACATTTCCACCCACAAACGACACAAGCGCTGAGTGAGGATAGCTGATTTGGCCACTCTTATTGGAAAAAAGAAAGGGGGAAGGAATGTTAAAAACACATCCAATAAGTATGATGCCAATGTCAATTAATTAGAGAGAGGGAATAGTTTTGAGTTGTCCACATAGAGCAGAACTGGTTTAGTGACAGTTTTTTCTTCTTTAAATAATCCAAAACAAAGTGTTGAGATTTCTGGATGGGATGTGAAGGAAAATTCAGGGCTTTAAATACATAGAAAAAGAGGAAATTCAACATTCTTATGGACTTAGTCCGGCATAACACACATAGCTCAGTTCAGTATAAGCACAAGAGTTCAAGTTCAGACCGACACTCTATGCTTCGCTCATCATTGCTGCTCTCACAAAGCCACAGCCTACCATCTCTTCTGCAATACTGCCAACCTCAGTGTTTTTTATTACATCTCACACTATTTCATTTTTTTCTTAAAGAGCCTGCTCCTGGAAACATGCATTGCACGAGAATCTCAGCTTTCTCTTCAAGAAAATTAGGTTTCCAGACCTCACTGTTGCAGGACAAGGCTTGGAAAACATGAATCTTAATCAAACCTAAAGCCTCAGAAACCAGAAGGAAACTCAGAAGAATCCAACCATCTTCTTCTTTTTTTTTCTTTTCTTTTCCTTTCTTTTCTTTTCTTTTTTCTTTTCTTTTCTTTTCTTTTCTTTTCTTTTCTTTTCTTTTCTTTTCTTTTCTTTTCTTTTCTCTTTTCTTTTCTTTTCTTTTCTTTCCTTTCCTTTCCTTTCCTTTCCTTTCCTTTCCTTTCCTTTCCTTTCCTTTCCTTTCCTTTCCTTTTCCTTTTTTTTCTTTTCTTTTCTCACCGCCTTGCTTTTGAACCTGTCACATAATTGTTCTGATACCTGACTCATGATTTCTGAGTGCCTGAGGCTGGCAGTACAGCTTCCCAAGATGAGGAGGTTTGCCAGCGAGGAACCTAACAGTGAGAGGCAAAATGAATGCAACAGCATTCCTGAGCTATGCAAAACTTCAGTCCACAGGGACAACTCCTTACATGCTTTGAAACCAAATGCCAGGCTGTGCCTGCTTACAGCTTCCCTCCAGGCTGCCTTCCCCTTCAGTGTCCAATTGCATGAGCTGGGCAGGAAGGCTCTGTAAATATTTAGCAAATGCACCTGAATCAGGAACCTCGTCTATGTAACCATTAGAGAGGGAGACAGAGGCCTCTCCAGGATGTAAATCCAATCACTTTCTGAATATGCTTCCATTGTCTGTACAGGTAGCCTTCTCATGACCATGATCCTAATCTGGGCATATTAATTAAGTGCCTAAACTCAGGTTGAATGAATCCAGACTGAACCCTCATGTCTTCAACAGCTGCCTCTTGGAAAAGTGAGGACTGCAGAGATCTTTCCTGCAATCATGGAATGATTCTGCAACCAAGAGGCAGCTCTTAAGAAGTGGCTACCTGAGACTACATCACAGAAGAATGCAGATAATCCACTATCCAACTCATATATCTCATTTTTCGGAGTGCGTCATATGGATTAAAATATCCACCAGCTTCATCCCTTGTGCCTGCAGGAGATCATGGTGGTTTGCAAAAAAAAAAAAAAAAGGTAATAGCTTTGTTTTCAGACATGCATTAACAAACACATGGGCTTCATACAGAAGTGCCTTTAAAAAAAGTCCTTTTAATTGGGTATTATTTCAAACCACCATTGTAGTGGTTTGGAGAGTACACAGTATCCCTCACAGCAAGAAGCAGGGACTTTGACTCAGGTGTCACTAAGACAGCAAGAATATGCTTTTTGCTACTCTCCGTGAAAATATCTAAAATATCTCCTTTTGCACACACTCCTCTCAGACTTGCTAAGTCAGCTGAATTCAGCAGCAGTTCCTTCCACACAGGCTGTGCTCTGGGCAGCAGATGCAGGGGTTGACCAAACTATTCTCTCCAGTTCCACCCCAAATATCTGTGGTTCCAAATACTGGAAACAAGAACCACGTTTCCCTCCATGCCCAAGCGTTGGGGAGGAGAAGGTAGCAGTAGCCCTGTGGGATGTGGCTAGGTGGGAGTTAAAAGGACAGCAGAAGAGGTTGCAGAAGCACAGGGATGTTTAGGAGGAGGAGGGTAGTGTGATCAGAGACAGAGGGTAATACATAGATGCAGACAAACAAAAACCAAGAGGCTGAACAGAAGCAAAAGACTTTCCAAAGCCTGAAGCTTGGAAATACCGGAATTAAAGTTGGCAGGGCAACCATGATTGGCCCCACTGTGTATAAGCTTTATGATACAGTCTTTAATTAGATGACCACATACCGTTTTTTCCGCGGGGCCTAAAGATCATTTTCAGTGCAGAGATTGGGTGCGGTGCTGGGTGCAAAGGCTGTTGTCCCCAGCAGTCCCGCTCATACAGCAGGGGACAGCTGCAGGGACAACAGGGCAGAGCTGTGCAAGCAGCAGCAAAGACGGTCCCACAGTTGAGGAAAGCAAAGCCTCAGATCCAGCAAGGGAGGGCTCTTCCCCTGCCCTCTGACACCACGTGGGGAAACCACTGATTCCTGTATTTTCACAGCCGGTCGCTAATTGGTGTTTTTCATTGGATATGTGGCTTAATACTCCCAGGTCTAGAGAGGAACATACGCACTTGAAGCCAGCAGGTGCTACACTATGGGGCAACCTGATGCATGAGGCTGACCCTCCCCAAGTACCCCACTCCGTGTTACAGTAGGCTTTGGACAATTATGTCCTTCTAGTAAAACCTCACAGAAGCACCAGAGAAAAATAATATTTTCAAGTCACTTGAAGGCTGGATGGTGCACCTTCTGTACTGGGGTCACAAACTGCCCAGAGCAGAGAAACTAACTGCTGGGGCTTGGCGGAGAATCAGGCATGACCCTCATCCACACACATACAGGTGTTTGAGAAGAGACTGCACAACCATCTTTAACATCGGCATTGCCTCTCCTTTAGTGAGCACTACCCAGCCGTGGCCATGTTCCTTTAATACTGCAGGCATGGATATAACATTAGCACAAAACACGTAGCAGCAGTGGGCCCCCGGCTATGTTACAGTGCTCCCCTTGCTGCTGCTGCTGGGCTCAAATGTGCCAAGAGCCACTGGGTGACCTTCTGGAGGTCATTACCCTGAGTCCCTCCACCTCCTCTCCTTGTGTTTTGTCTCTCTTTTTTTAGACTGGTAGCTTTTAAATCAGGACTTATTCTCACTGCCTTTTCACACAATGAGACATGATTTTAGTGTGGGTTTTTAAGCCCTCTCATAATCCAAGGAAAACCACCTAAAGTACTCCCAGGTCTTTACTATGTCACCACTGTTACAATGGTATCAGTACTGTCCCTTCAATTCTTCTGTTCAGCTCCGACACTACAGGAGCACTCCGGATGCACACACAAGCATTTGTGAAGGCGTTTTTTGCTGACCCAAAGAGGAGCGCGTTATTTTGGACCTTCCTTTTAAATGTTAACACAAAGAAAAATGAAGGAGAACCAAAAAGAAAGCAAGCGGCTCACACAGCAAAATCGCTTTCGAGCAGAAATGACTCAGCCATTTTCTGCTTAGACACAAACACAAACACAAAAATATCCCTGCCACATTATGTAGAAATCACCCTTATTTCAGCTGGAAAAAATAAAGAGCCGCTGAAGCATTATGAAAGCCGCCAGAGCCAGCCAGCTCCTGTGCTGAATCCACCGCGCTGCCCTCCCCCTCCGCGCTGCTCTTCTGCGGCTTAAATCTGACCAAAAGAAAAGGGTTTTGAAAATCAGGAGGGGAGGGGGATCATTCCTGGCCTGAAATCAGACTTTTGCTGCCAAGTTTCAGCCAGAAGCAATTTCTTACAGCTGAGTTATAAAACTCTGGGAAGAAAAAGAGTCTGGGAGAGAGAGAAGAGAGGGAGATGGCAGGATTCATAATGGAAAGGCAGGCATGACCTTCGCTTCAGCAATGTTAGTGGGTGATGCTAGAGTCTTCCAGGGGCAGAAAGGTCTTGCATTAAACCAAAAAGATGAGACCCCTTCCGACAGCAACAAGAAAATTTCTGGAGATCTTTTCTTTCCTTATTTATTTATTTATTTATTTATTTCATTTTCACGCCATTCTTGGTCATTTATCTGACTTGTTTTAAAGTACCTGTCAGTTGAACCACTGAGTCATATAATCAGATATTACACTGGTGACAATGTTTCTTGAACTGTGGTTTTGGCCTGTGTTTTACCTTTGGCAATTATTGAAGACCCTCTCAAAAGTTCAGCGAGCCCAAGGCCAGTAGGTATCAATTATAGTCCATCTGCATAAAAATTGCTTCTTGAAAATAATTTTCCCTGTTTACTAAGGTTCTCTATTAAATGCTAAAAAGCTGGATCTGTCTAACTTCAGAGCAGTGACTCAAATACCAGCCATAATCTTTTTGCGACTATTTAAATACAAAGCTGTGTTTGTAATTCAGGACTCCTCTGATGCCCCATGTATACGTATAAACACTGAAGAGGAAAAATGTGCCATAGACATAGGGGAGTTGTGAAGTGACTTGGCTAATACTACACGTAGGCTTTTGGCAGATAGAGGACCTGTGTCTCATCGCAGAGTCCAGAACTATGCACTTTTTATCGCTGCTCTGACCTCAGGACAGTGTTTCCCACCCCTGTTAATTAAAGGATGCACTGTTCATTTGGAAACAAAATACAAAATATACAAAGAAAAATATTCAGAGAAAGTTTGCTGCAATGTTGTAGCAATGTTTTTTATTTCCAACTGAATAAAAAATAGATTAATGTTAAACATTCAATTGTTACTTTTATTTCACCCCTGTTTTGCTCACTTGCATGTTTGAGGGTTTCTGTGTAGGAGGATGTTAGATGGGTGGGAATAGGGTTTACAACATTTGTGGAAATGCTTCCTGATACTCCGCACCAGTCAGCCTTGTACAAGGGTTTTCTCTAGCATAAACTGCTTCTCAGTGAGCTTGAAGTTGACCCATGCTGTCCATGCTGATATGCCCTCAATCTGACCTACAGAAAACACCACAGTGCAGGAAAATAGCCATTCTGTCTTCAAGCCATTTACGTCTTTGGTCTTGTGGCTTATACCACTAAACATGACAGCATCTGTGATTTAGGTAGAGGTTTACCAGAGATCAGCTACAGAGGTCACTGAACAGTCATCAACGATATCATCTATGAGGCTGGATCTGATTTAGTTGAGAATGGAGATTTCTAGTCATTGCTAATCTTGAAATGTTTATTAGTCGCATTGTATGAGCATAGGGCAGGGCCTCGTGCTTTGCATCTTATACACAGCTGCATTTGGGCTCAAGGCACCAGGAGCACTAATAATAAAGATAAATGGTGTCTGGGTTGGTTGAATAGCTCATTTCTTTTCTGTTTTGACAATGCTGTGAAGGGCTTCATGTGTCCCTGGGCCAATTTGGGGAACTGTTCGCAAAAGAGAACTACTCGTTGTTGGACTTTAAGGAAGCAGTGACTGTGCCGTAGCCTACAGAGACAGATCAGTTCAGCTGATGCTCAGGAATCGTCCTATTCATCTGCTGGTGGTTGTTCATACGCATGGTCATGTGAGAGTCACTGATTTAGGGCCTGAATAAGAAATGTGAAAGAAATGCTCACCTTGCTGTAACTGGGATTACAAGTCATAGAATCATAGAACCATTAAGGTTGGAAAGGACCTCTAAGACCATCAAGTCCAACCATCAACTAACACCACCATGACTCCTGAACTAGGCCCTGGAGTGCCACGTCTACACCTTTTTTGAACGCCTCCATGGTTGATGACTCCACCACCTCTCTGGGCAGCCTGTTCCAATGCCTAACCACTCTTTTGGTAAAGAAATTCTTCCTGATGTCCAGTCTAAACCTCCCCTGATGCAACTTGAGGCCATTTCCAAGTCATCCAAGTTATCCTTGGATTTCATTTTATGAAAGTTTTGCCAAACCACATTTACATGCTACACAATTTGAAAAAGAAATCGATTAAAAAATTTTGAAGATCTTTCAGAACTGAAGTCCCATTTTTAAATATCACTTCAGCCAGATCTTCAAAAACAGATAAGTATCTAACTCCCACTGAAGTCATTTGAAGGCAGTTGGGTTCTGGGTGTCTTAGAGATTTAAAAACTCTGCACTTCAAAGGTGCTAGATCTTACATCTTATTCAAAGTCAAAAAATTGGGCTTGCAAGTGACTTGTCCTGACTGAAACCATTTAACTAGCACCATCCTGCTGTCAACAAGACTTGGGGTTTGAGCTAAAATGATGTCCCTCACACTTTTTCCATTGGAAAACTGAAAATAAAGCCCCTCTGGTTTTGATCATTCCTGGTGAAGATGCTTAGCCTACCTTCTATGCAGTTTCATGTTCTTATATCCCAGCTGGTGTAAACTGGCCTCAGTCCTGGATAGAGGTTCAAGGCTGGACCTCTCAGTGAGTTCTAGGGACTTGTATTGCCACTGTTTTCCACTCAAATTCACTGTGTTTGCTTCTTTTTGAAGTTTGGTGCCAGTTTCACATGTGAAATATCCAATCCAGGATGCTAGTTTGACTTTTCATCCCTGTCAGCTCTGCAGAAAGTCAGCAATTACATCCTAAACCAAAACCAAAATGTAGTTAAAAGTAAAATGCGATGCAGTAGGCTGACGGAAATGCTTTTGTCTGCTCCTAGATTATTCAGTCAAAAATCATTTTTAGATATCTGGCCATTTCCCAGCCTTTCCTAAATGGAAAACTCAGTCAGCTCTAACTCCACTCCTTTTAGATGTTTGTCGCCGAGTTGAAATCAACTGGAAAGATGCAGGACAAGAGGCTGTCTGCCAGGAGGCAGGGTTTTCATCCCACTCCTACGCATAAAGCTATAAATCATATTCTGCCATCAGATCATTATTTTTCTTCTGTTTCTTATAAACACAGCAGCAGCATCAAATGAAATATGAGCTTTCCAGGGCTGTTGGATTTCCTTGTGCGTACTGTAGAAGGCAACATTTGCAGACATATGGCATGCAGGCTAATCTTAGAGAAGCATTTTGAAAACTGAACTTGGATATTTTTCAGTCCAATAATATGTAGGTGGTCCAGGTTACTAACCCTAAATCACTTCAGTGGTAACTATTTTTCCTAGTCCTACACATCAGTCCACATGACATCAGGTTTGAGGGTTTTTTATTAAATAGAAATCTCAGATACAATCCCCTGAAATGAACTGTAAAAGATTATCTTCTGGATGTGTAGCTCTTTTTTTATTATTGTTGCTCATTCAGCTACAACACCCAGGAGTATGTGGGTCAAGCACCCACCACGTGCAGTGCTCTGGTGAACAGGCTTCGGGCAAGCTGGATCTACTCCCCCTTCCTCCACCAATTTGTCTTTCTTCCTGCCTGTTTCCTCTCCTTTTGTCACAGATGGATTGTTGGGATAATAACACAAAATTTGTCAGGACTTCAGTTGTTATGTGAGAGGAAGGCCATGGAAGCATCTCAAATATTTTGTTAGTTTTGCCCTTTTGGCTTACATTTACATCCCTATCTATATATGTGGAGAGAGATATATATATATGTATATAAGTGGAGGTACATACACAGATATATTCATATCCATAGATAAATACACAGACCATATATTTTATAATGAATTGTTTTTACATGATTGATTATTAAGTTACACTCTTCTATATGGGAACTGGGCTGCATAGGCGTTTTTGGAAAGGGTGCACTTCAGGGATGGCCATGGAAAAGAGCAAAGGAAGAACAGTGATAGGTTTTTTTGACACTGGGAGCTGTATGGGCACAGCTGGAGACCTGGAGACCACAAAGGGTGATGCAGATTGTTGTGGTCGGCAAGCAAGTGAGAAAAGCTCTATGAAAAGACAATGAGGCAGGAACCAACCACATGAGACCTTGCGTGCGAGGGTGGCAACATCGTCCTGACAGCAAGCACATCCAAAATCCTCCTATGAACTCTCACAAGCTTCGCTTCTCACACACTCTGTCTCTGGATGGTCCAAGCCTGCTGTGAGCAGTGCGAGGGCTGGACCCAAGCCTAGACATCCCTGCTTGCAGGAGTGGGGATGGGGCACCCTAAACCACACGTGTATCAGCGTGTCACATGTGCCCAGGGTCATTTTTCAGCTTTTGGAGAGCAACCCATGTTTGCCCTGCAGAGTAGGGTGGCCACATTCAAACCACCCATGAAGAAGGACCCTTGTCCCATGCTGTCCCCCCGACTGTGCCCAGGGGAGGTTTAAGAGAGGGAGGTTTAATTTGAGCAGAGCCTTAACAGTGCTGAGGGCTAGGCTAATATTTCCACAGCTCAAATGATCAAGTTCCAGTTCCTAGAAATGTTCCCTGACACCATTAAAATTACTGGTATGAATACAGCCCTTCACCTTGCTCTAGCCACAGCGAGGCGCTCAGACACGTGCCCAGGCGGACCTTACTCACAGCCAGCGTTCCTCTCTATAATTCCCTGCCATAGTGTACAGCAGATGTGGCCCATCCGCTCTGAGACTGGTCTGAGGCCATCTTTTGTGCTATGCGTGCAGCCGCTTTAATCACTCCGTGCACCCTTTAACATGATTGCATTCATATTTATTGCTGCACTGACACAGGCAGTTTAGCTACATTGCTGATGGATGCCCTAGAAAACCTCATACATTAACTCAGTTAGAAAACCTGATTTGCTGTCTCTAAGTGAACGGAGAGATGCTTTAGGCGCTGATACAAATGTCTTACAATCCAGCTATAGCACACCAGTAAGGAAATTGTCTTGAGACCAGATACTGCCAGATTGATAGTCTCTGTTTCATTTGCCAATAGAGCAGGTGCAGATGCTATTAACAAATGCATCAAGGCCTTTTTAAAAAACCTACTAAGTGATTTGCTCCAAGGCTAACCTGCAGCAAGGAGTTCCTTGTGTTCACTGGGTCAGTGCTGATAAAATCCTGAAATTAAAATTAATAAAACACTAGAAAGTTAACCCTGAAGGGAATACCTGAGAGAAGGATCCTACGTTGACAAGGAGATTGAGTAGATGACCTAATAAGAAAAAGTTAGTTCCTTTTCTATTTTCTGTATTAAGACTTTACCATATGTGTTCAAATCCCAAGCACATTACATGCTTTGGAGAATTTATCCAGCCCTGAGTGCTTCTCGAACTAATTTTTTCTTTGGATATAGTATTCCTCACTGTTGTCTCTTTGGCCCTATTAATGCTGACAAGCCTGATGCGTGCATTCACACTCAATTCAATTCAATTAACACTTACTGTTTGTGCTCGAGTGTTCATAGCGAAACAACTTTAAAGAACACTTTGGATAAAGCACAAAATCTTATTAGTTATTTGCATCTCTTTGTTCTCAGCCCACCTCAACTTTTCGTCATGTCTGCAGAATTGTAAGTATTTAATACTAATGAAGTAAAGAGCACAGGCAGAACCGAATGATCTAATAGGTCTTCTTCACGGCTGAACTGAGATTTTAAGTGGTGTTTAAAATTCAGCCAAAGCTGTGACCGCATTTTCTTGTGCTCACTCAATCCTTGATCTTGAATTGGAAGCATTCATTATTTATCCACATCTGTCATTCATAAATCTGTTTATTATGAAATGGATTAGATACTTCCCCCATACAAATCCCATTATTCCATAGGATTTATAGTCGTACCAGCCTTCTCCTTCGAAAATGCCGCTCTCTGTCCTTTAGCAACGTTGAGCAGTTGCTGCCGTTTACATAAACACAGGATAAATTCCACATTGCAATGGCTCTTCTCAAAATAGCTGCACTCAGCCACACTGACATGCATCTCACCAGCCGCTTGCATTGAGTAAAGCAGTAGTAAGACCATACACAGTGCAGGAGAAACACCTGAGGGTCCTTCCTTCCTTGCACACATGTGGTGGGGGAAAATCAGACCCTCAGACCAGGAAGGTGGAGTTACCCTGGACAACAGATCTACCACATTGGCAAAACCGGTGTCACCCTTGACACACACTGGGGCGAGTGGCACGGGCCCACAGACTGCACGGGAATTAAATACTGGTAGGATAGTGATGTCTGTAGCAGGAGTGAACAGATGACAGAGAAACAGAGCTGGGGGATCAAAACCACAGCAGACTTAGAAGTTGTCCATAGAAACTGAGCTAACAGACAGTTCTTACAGGCAGAGAAGGCAGCCAGGCAACCTTGCCAGGTTTTTTCACCTGATAGGAGGTTTATGATACATACCGTTCCAAAGGCAGATCTTTCTTTGAAAGGTAAGCATTAGAGCAAATATGCTTTTGAAATGCAAATTGTCTACGCAAATGTCCCCAATCAGCAGCATAGATCCAAGATTTTTTTTTTTTTTAATTGTCACATTACTCCTGGACTGAATGGGATGGCAGCACATTGAGTAACAGGGCAAGATCACTTAGTAGAAGTACAAGGAACCGTGACCATCCTGACATCAAGCTTGTTTTCCTTCGTTCCCTTGCCCCAGGATACTGCAGAAAATTACTGATACAGAGCCCACATTCAACTACTTCTAGGCACTACCCCAGGCTCTCGAAAGCAGATCTGGTGGTGTTACTCCCTTCATTTTCGAGCACGCTGTTGGCTGCATGTCTGAGCTGGGCATTGTGCTCTGCTTCTCTGATCAGCTAGCTCCGTGCAGCCAGCACAGCTTTCCCCCAGCAAGGAAGCAGATGGCTCCTGGGACCAGAGTCATCCCTGGCATAAGTCGTTGGGTTTCACTGAGGTAGGACTGCAGCTACTCATCCCAGGGGTCCAGACCTTGACTGCTCATCTGCATTGCCATATGCTCTGCTATAATTGTAAGCTGTAAAGTAAAAAACAAATATGCAGCTTAAAGAAGCCTGTTCTGTGAGGTGTTATTTCACTTAAGGATTAGGTGAATCAACCTCGCTGAAGAAGGCAAACTCTTGCCATATGCCCATACAGGCCCACAGCTCCCCCATGGAGGTGCTGCAGGGCAGAAGGGAGGTGCATGCTGTAAGCTATGTGCCAACTCTGTGTCTCTCTGTTGTTAGTGCCTGGCTATAACAAGTGGTATTTAGAGAAACAGATCTATCTTTAAACGAGGCCTCATTGGGTAAATACCCAAAATCCAGCAAGGACTATCCTGAGCTCTCAAAGGAGTCTTGTACCTTATTAACACCAATGTCAAAAATCCCACTGTCATCAGTGAGCCCAAAGCATCACCTTCAGACTCCTCTATTTCAATGCATAAACTCAGAACTATGACATTTTAAAAATAGAATAACCTCAGATCTTCTTAATGTTCTCTGAGGCAGCACTTAGTTACCTAAAGTTCTCCTTTCACACAGAGGAGAAGTAATTAGCACAATGAGTACCACACACAGAGTCAGGCACATACATATATCACTGAGCATCAAGCTGTGACAAAGTAATGGGGCACCAGAAGACAAATAGGCAAGCACTGTATTTGCTCCTGAGACAGGGACATAGGAAAAAAAACCCAAACAACTAAAACCTGCCTACCAATGAGGTACAGCAGAAAATACCAAGAAAATATCAAAAATAACAGTCAGCTGTTAAAATGGTAGTACTTCTTGGGGAAGAAAAGTTTAACCTGTGTACCTAACATGAAGACAAGTGATACTGAGAGTTTCATAGGCAGAAGCTATATCCTTTATCAAACCAATTAATATAATGGGTAAAAAGGAGGCAGACTGGTCAGCACACAGCCTTCCTTCAGGCTGTGGACTTCTGTAGTTGCTTTTCATGGATGCTACAAGCTTTCTTCAGACTTTCGGATATGTTCTGGTTCTACCTATCTGCCTTTGAGCTGACAGAGGGTATGGCCTGACTTTGACCTGTGCAAAGCTTCAAATCATTGTCTGAAATACAACTCTGTAATTCCACCACTTTTATGGCTATATAGAGTAATTCTTGATGGGAAACTAGTCAGATATTCCCTCCATGAAGCAAAAGGAAGGGCAGAATCCTGCTTTCCTCTCCCTGAAGTGCTGTTCTGCACGGCTAGCAGAAATAAAACACTATTTATGTGACTAGCAGTGGCATATTTTATTCTGAATCCTTGCAGGAAACAGAACTCTAGAGTAATGAAGGGACAATAACTATAATAATTTCTTTGGAGGAGAGAGATGCTTTAAAATTACAAAATAGTACTGGGCATGTTGCTCTTACAGGAACCATTTATCTTGCATCTGCTCCCTCGACCTTCTCTCGAGCTCCAATTATGTACAAACACACTTGCATGCATGGAGAGTACATATCCACATGAGTCCAATAGCCCAAGAATTAAAAGTCACGTTTTTCTTCCCTTTGATTTTGTATTTCAGCTCTTACTGCAGCCCTACTTACCCTATGGGCCTGACTTCAAAAACTCAGGCTGATAAAGTGACAGAAAATCTTTCTGCAACTAGCACAATAATTCCTATTGTCTCAAAATATATCCCAAACACAGCCAAAAACTTTCAGACTGAGAAGACTCATCTTAGTATTAAAGGAATTTCGTTCATTACAGCTAGAAAACAATTTTTTTGCCATAAAGTTTGACTTAGTTGGCTGTAAGATAGTAATTGAATTATTTCACATAACAGTATCAGAGAATCACAGTAGGTATTAAAACAATAAACAAATGGCACTGATTCTCTTCTCATTTTCTTTAATTTCATACCACTTTATCTTCAGTTAACCAGTTTTTCAATTAACATAAATGAGTAGGATTCTATTGCAACCAATAACTCCAGAGTGACTTCATCAATTGAGGTTTGGGTCAGCTGAGCTCAGTGAAACTACTGCTATTTATGCCAAAGTAAATAAGTAAACAATCAGGTTCCATATTTTATATTTCATTATAATTTTCCTTGTTAAAATATTACTAACTATATATGGAGGAAAGTATCAGAGAGGTAGGAATGGATGAATGCAACACATCCACAGGATTTCCTAAGCAGAAAGATAAATATGTTTTATTATGTACAATAATTAGCACTAAAAACATTCTCAGCATTTCCATGGTACTGCTCACACAGCAGCTTGGTTACAGCTATCTTTTGGGGCTTGTGTTTTCCAATGCCCCAGACAGTTTCGATCTTAGTTTGCTGCATAAAGACAAAAAAATTAATTTAGATTGAATGTGTCAACAGAGAGTAGTTCCGTCACTGAAGTGCAGTTGTCTCATCTTAGCCTCTACAAGATTTCCAGTAGGGACATGCCCATTTACTCGCTTCCCCACTCACTCTGTAGAGCTCTGTAGGGTACAGATAATTTTCTCGTACCTCGGTACAGCTTTGATTCTGAAAGGGAGAGGCGTGGATTAAGGAAACACCCCAGCTGAGCAGCTGTTATTTGTGAATCTATCCCTCAGGCTAATCATGTAGCTCAAGACCTAATAAAGCAATGAAAGAGGAGCCTCAGTGCTGGCAGGGCATTTTTGGCATGAATTGCAACTCATCCTAACCAAAAAGGTAAAACAGTAAAAAATTAGGAGGGTAATATTTAAAGCTGTAAGACATTGTTTTTAATAAACCAGACTGTGAACCTCTTACCCCCACTTTGATCAAAAAATAGAGATAGGACAACCCCCAACAGCCTGAAATTTCAAGTACTTTGGTGTACGGCCAGAAGAGATATTTTTCTGCTAAGGTTTGAAGGAAATCCAAAAAGTCATTTCTAAAACAGCAGCAATACCCTGAAAAGCATGTTATTTGAAAGGTCTGCTCCCCATGGTCATGGACCCAACAACTTTCATGTGGAATTTCTGTATCTACCAGTAAGGAAAAAAAAAAACAACAAACTTTTAATTTGTGAATGGACCATGTTTCATCTTATATCATCAGAAGACAATCAGAAGGCAACTCCAAAATTGCTAACATTGTATTTCCAACTGGTGCTTTTTGATCTTCACATTATACAGCTGCAAATTTATCTTACATTCCCCTGATATTTTTCCACCAATTATAAGTCAGGAGGCACACAAATTACCAAATTCTCAAGTTTGGGAACAAAACCTGGCAAGGTCCAATGAACTAATATGAAGCATTTACAGGTTTTCTTGATTAAATGAAAAAATAAAGCAATGCATTTCTATTTTGGCCTCTTTTAAAGAAAAAAAAAAGAAACAATATGTTTTAAAAATGCCTCAAACAGGTGCTGCCACATCTTTGCTCGGTGGTTGCAAAGTCCAGCCAGGAGGTAGAAGACTGGGGTTCAGTTCCAACTTTTCACACAGATATCTGAACCTACAGAAGGAAGTTACAGCTACTGCACAGGGAAATATTCTGCTGGGAAATACTTTCTGTTTTGTTGGGGTTTTTTTCCCCTGTTGATGTTGTTCCACTGTATATAGAATATTGAAATATTCATGAAGTCAGAGAGAACAACTCTATATCATGGGGTTTAGGCTCTGCAGTGTAGAGGCAGGACATCATTCTCATGAATATTTCAATATTGTAAACAAAGTAGAATGTATTCTATCGGAGGTATTGAAAAAACAACCGTTCTTCTCTCTCCCTCCCGCACTGGGAGATACCAAACAGTCTGGTGATTAGGGGCCATTCCTGGGAAATGAAGGTGGGTTCAGATCTCCTCAGGCAGATGAGGAAACTAAAGCCTTATTTTCTGCATTTTGAATGAGCCCCTTCCCAAATGAACTATTGAAAGAAAGGAGACAGGTGGCTTTTAAATCAGGTAATCTATCATTATGTATCTCTTTCTTTTTTCTCCCTCTCACCTTCAAAAATGACAAATTTATCGTGACTTTTGGAACAGTTCTAAGCTCACTGAAATGCCACTTTTGGGCAGAACACTTAACCAAAGCTTACCCAAAGCTGAGCATATTTTATGTTATTTATGTTTTTCACAGCTTTAGATTCAACTCTAACATTACACAAATCATGTTTCGGCTTCATTCTACACCTCCTCATACTTGGACAATTTCTTACCCCATATCTGGCTGTTCACTGCAGATTGGGTTAGCAAACTGATGGAAAAAATGGTTCAGAAGGGGCCTCTGGTAGGTGATTATTTCCATTTGGAGGTGGAAATCTCTGATTCGGTGGAGAAGTAGATGGATGGGTTGGAGGGAAGGAAAGCAGTGCACAGGAACCCAAATACATCTTACTGTAACTAAACAGAGATCTATTAGAATTGATACTTATGAAAAATATTCGTCTGATTTCTATGTTACAGGATTACAGCCTTAAAGTTGAAAGTTGCTACTAACTATGCCAGAGGCTGGAATTGGTCCGTGATGTATTAAAGCCACAGCATCGGTAGCTGAAGAGGTAAAATTCTTGCGAAGTTCCTCAAAAACTCCTAACCACTATTATATTTCTGTCTTTAAAAAACCAGAAAAAAAATTAACATGCTCTGGTGAACAAGGCTGCCTGAATTATGTATGAGTCCACATTAAAGGCACAGCATGGTATTTTTTCACAAGCTATATGGAATACAGTGCTCCTTTCCTACCTAAAAGTAGCTAGCCTGGGAGTGTAGAATTTAGGCCAACCATTTAATTTGGTTGTAAAGTTTGTTTTTATGCCTATACAGTAAAACTTGGGGACATGAATACAGTCAGGTAAGAACTGGAACAGCCGAGGACTTAGCAGAGCCTTTGGATGTTCAAAGCTTTAGCTTCCCTGAGTCTGAATGATAGACGTACTTAGATCAGGACAAAATTTCTTCTGTTGTCTCCAGAGCCGAGAATATCTCTTTAGCTGCTTAAGAAAAGCAATGTTTGGAAAATCTCTGTGTGAGATTATATTATTTATATTATTTATTTATTTTGCCTGAATTTGTTCTGTAGCAAGCATTCTGGAAGTAATGCAAGAAAATAACTCTTCAAGGAATGATAGAAATGCAGTGAACTGTCATTGCATATAGCTCCAAGAAACACTTTCCAGATATATTCACCTAGTTTTCTTCAATGCAGTTGTCACAGGAGAGTTTACTAAGAATCCTAGATGATAGAAATTTCACACACATCTTCCTACTGCAATTTATTCACCAATAAAGAATCCCCAGGCTCCTAAGTACCAGGGGAATCATGGATGTTCTGGGAGACAGGCTGTCACATAGTGGCAATGAGCTTGCATGTACGTATATGCTCCTTACAGACACACATGGATTCAGGCTATATCTGCATTCATAAATGAAGTACTGCAACAGGAGCACCAGATTATCCTGTTGCAGACTGCAGCAGCAGCAAAACCACTTGTGCTAAGGACCTAGCAGCTACACTGCATGCCTCATGATTTTATTTCAGGACAGCTCTAACGTGGTCCTCAGGACAGAACTCCTGTTAATTGCTGGAGCACATTAGGTGCTTGGTTGCCTGGAGCACATCATTTGGCTTACTTTCATCTGAAGAAATCTGGCTCATGCACTCTGAGATGAATGATGCAAACCAAAATATGGAGAGTGGGGACAATCAGGAGAGTCAAAAGCACAAAGCTTGAAGCTAAAAGCTTGCTTATTCCTGACTTCAAACCCATCATTTCTACACTGTTAACTCAACTCAGAAAACCATGTGCTTCACAGAAACCTCCAATCTCCTTTCTCACAATGGTGGATAAAACCGAAGGCTATTCCAAGCCACCAAAGCCAGGACCACAGAGAGCATTACAGCCCCAGGGGCAGCTCCCATGGTACCTGTGAGCCATCCTGGATGTCTTTGTGATGGCAGCTGGAGTGTTATGGACTCCAGGCTGGGAGGGCTAGACATGGGGTGTCTGCCCAAGGTCGGTCCCTCCCTGGGGATAAGCAGGCAAATTCATTCATGCAAAACACTCTGCCAAAATGGCACTAACACTGGAGTAACTTCATCACACCGAAAACCAATTTAGATATTCTGCTAGGATTATACGGCTACATGGAGTTGGTGGCTCAACCATCCCAACTGGCCAGAGACTAACCTTCCTGGTCAGTTAATATCGGGATGAACCGCAGACTAAACCTGTGTATGTTGAAAGAGAAGCTATTAAAATTTAAGCTAAGGTCATTAAAATGACCTGAGAGATGTCTGATGGCAAATTGGTAGCAGTAGTAGTACTAGAAGTAATACTATGATCTTTACTTATTTGGTGGTTGTTCTGAAGGACCCAGTTCATACACTGGCAAACAGCTCATGCCTTGTAATGCCTAAATTGAGGGAGACTGAGCATTCACAGGGTTAGGACAATACCCAGGGAGCCTCATTTTTTGTGGTTATCCAATCCTTTGAAACATTCACGCGGCCTTGGTAAACTAAACATCTCGCCAGCTTCACTGGAGGTTCAAACCAATCTGGTTTTATGTCCATACACAAAGATAAAACTCCATGATGCTCAAGTTTTCCATGTCAAAACAAAAATACATACACCTTTCCTTCTGCAACTCTAACCCAGCCATGGGAAATGCCCTCTTCCACTACTCAGTGACATCCTGAAAAGGTGTTACCAGAACCAGATCCCATGATCGTCTGATTCAACACATAAACTCAGGTTTTAAAGGTATGTCAAAAAACTACAAAGAACGATCTTCACTTGAAACTGTCACAGTTATAAAAGCAAATTGTCCTAAAAACACACCTAAGCCTTTTGGAGCTCGGGCCCACATCTTGGCAGGCACAATGGGGTTGCAGCACATTACAATGGTTCCTCAACATAAACAAAAATAATCTAAACCATTTTTCGTGTCTGCACATCTCACACAGTAGGGATCAGACCCGACTGGCCTCCTGATGACAGTCATATAAATATTAAATATTAATAGTACTGTTACTGTTAATTTGGCAAAACGTGATACTGTGTAAATGGAAGTTTGTCTCTTTTGGCTGTGCTGCAACAAGGAAAACACATGTTCTCAATATTTCTAGCTGGATGGCTTTCTTTTACAAATGTTTGCTTTTCTTAAATTAACATAGATGAGTGGGTTGGGGAGGTGGGGGGCTGTTGCCTTTACCTGAAGTCTTTCAGCCCCCTTTTTTGTGAGTCACATTTATACCTACTGGAGATCTGGGCTTGGGTGACAATTGTCTGTAATTCAGAGACAGTCTCTTATTCATCAGATAGATAGATAAAAACTGGAAAAAGCTATCTAAAACCATTCCTGTCTTTTACTTTTGTATGTTTTAATGCATTCTTGACATAAATGTAGGTCACAGACTGAAGCTAGTGACTGGAGCAATTAAGTGCTCCATTTGACACAACTGAAAATCAAATAAAATACTTTAATGTTCAACCATAATATATACACATTTATTCTTATGTTTTCTATGTGTTGCAACTAGGAAATATTTACTTTCATGCAATCTGGAGCCACAGTATCAACAGTGAGAAATAATCCTCATTAATATGGCTATCAGGATATTTGCCAGCATTCTCTCTTCTTAAGCATAACAAAAATGTTTCTACTTTACCCCTTCATAAATGTACTTGAATCTTGGAAGATGATGTACAGACTGGAAGAAGAAAAAGTCTGGAGGAGGTATCCCTAACCATCTCTAAGTACATATGGTAGAATCTGAATTGCACTCTTAAATAGCTCTGCTACTAAGAGCTTGCAAACAGCTCTTAGTAGCAGAGCTATGGAAGCCTAGATGTTATTAGTTGCAACACAGCACAAAAAGGTGAGGTTTCGTTGGCCATTTCAATTTGAATGGGGAGAAAATGAGAAATAAACAGGAAAATACAGGAACAACTGTGACCTCTAGAAAGAAAATGCAAAGGCACAATGAAGAAGCACAAGAACGAAGAGAGTGAAAGCTGGTAATGACTCTGTGTTCAGGGCTGACTGTTGAATACTGGTGAGAAGATCGTGGAAAACTACTTCATTATCTCACTGGGGAAAAGGGAAGAAACAACAGACCACAGAAACAAATAACAGTGTCTGTGCAGATTAATTGGCTGAGATAATGCTCTGGCACTTTGTAAACATGATGAGATAGATGCAACTGCCCAAACTGGGTCCCCCATGAGATGCCCAGGAACAGCAACTGGAGGTCAAGCAGGGCATCCAAGGGCATTTCAATTAGCCCCAGACACTTTCCTGATAGTGAGATAGCCAAACTTAGGTGTCTACATGTGTGGTAGATGTCTAAAGTCCTGTTTGCAGAGGCTGATGGGTCCAGTGTAATTTTAAGTTCTGTGGAGTATCTGCTCTGGTCTCCCTCTGCCACTCTGTCATATTGGCCAATCCACCGCAGATGTCTCAGATGATATCCTAGAGGACCTCAAACAGCACTAGACTTGTTTTAAACAACAGGGTTTACTCCTTTGTCACTACAGGCAATGGAGATGATTGCAATGGAGAGCTATTCAGCCATTCTGCCTCAAAATAGGCACCCCAAGTTGGCCAGCTGAGTTCTTCTTTCAGCTCTCTGGACTGGACCTTCATCGACTGTAGTGTAAGGTTAGACACCTCATGCATGTGTAGACCCCTACAGGTAATGTACATTTAAGTGTTTTACTCTTGAGATGAACTCACCCTAAGGAAACAGAAGCTTGGAGAAATAAATCTAAATCTGGGGCAATTCTTAGAAAATTGTGAGGGCTGCTGATTTATTGAAGGGAGAGGATCAGACAGTAGCAGTCATGAGGTCAGCAAAGAAAGGTTAAACTTGAAGCTAGTTAAGAAACACAATACAGACCTGGGCCAATTCAATTACCTGATGCGGCCTCATGTTGCCTGGAAAAGGCTGCCAGCCGTGCAACCAGCACA
The DNA here is from genome assembly GCA_013389945.1 of Fregata magnificens. Lineage (NCBI taxonomy): Eukaryota > Metazoa > Chordata > Aves > Suliformes > Fregatidae > Fregata > Fregata magnificens. The sequence continues at coordinate 84,460 of WAAD01009601.1, forward strand.
CCCACCGCAAGGCTGCAGGATCAACAACTGATTCATTTCCATGCAAATAATGGAGTCAGCTGTGGCGCTCATCCCAGCAACAACAAACATCAGTATAAGGCTGCAAAAACATGACTACGTGTTGGTGATATACAAAAAGTCATGCTAAAACCATCAGATGAATACAAACTGTCAATAAGAAACTCTGACAAGATGCATTGCCTGGGGTTTATAGGACCCAGCAGGAGGCAGGACAATGTAAACCCTGATCTGGTAAAGCAGAGCCAGAGAACGTCCTCAGGGTGAGAGAGCAGCCACTGTAGGTCAAGCACTCTAATGGACAAGGGCACAAGGCAAGGAAGTGAAGCTATAAATAAGCTTCTATGCAGCCAATGAGACATGAGAAATGCGCAGTGTAGTCACTAAGGAAGGAAGTTACAAGGCTGCAAAGAAAATGGATTGCTACATCTCTGGAAACTAGCACAGACTGACTCACTAGTCTAATAGCACTTGAAAGCCTTGCAGATACTTGGGTATCTGCATCAACCCAAAAACACTGAACAGAACTGTAAAAAAAAGTGTCACCACTGATTACCAGTGAGTGAAGCCAGAGCACTTGGTTTGTTCAAGGCAAAACTGTTTGCTGATCATTGCATCAAGACGAGTCTTTTGGGGAAGTGCTGTGGATAATGAATTTCTCTAGGCTTGAGCTTAGCCTCAGTGAGCCACAGCGAAGGTCTGGTGAACACTGAATCACTAGTGGAAGCCCAACCAGCAACATTTACACGTCTTTCAGAGCACAGTCAGGAGTTTACTGGATTAGGGGAACCTCTCTGAGCACACAGGAACACGGCTGTAATCTGATGGGGCTATAGTACAAACAGTTGGCATTTGGGAATTACATGGCTAGCCAAATCACAAGGAGTAATTGCTCCTGAATGCCCAGCAATACACAGAAAGAGCAAAGCATGCAAAAAAGTATCCCAGCTATCAAATCCCAACCAGGCTCTTGGAAAAGATCAAAACAGACTTTTCAGAGGGGAATTACATCATGAGAGAGAACTTTCCCAGCTTCTAGTAGGGGGATAATTTGGAAGCCATTCAGGCAAAACTCCGATGGGGAAACAGAAAACACATTTTGCAAGATATGACATAACCAGGTCCCGTACTCAGACAATTGAGCACATGACACAGTAGCAGAGTTCAAGTGACTCAGCACTCCAGGAGAATTTTAATACAAAACCTCTTCCCCCGGGTACACACAAAGCAATAGGAAAACCAGATCAGCACTAAATAGCCTGAGCTAAACATCCATCTGGACAAAAGAACAATCATGCAGGCAAATCTGGCAGGCTTATATGAAATAGCAACAGACACAGGACAGCAGATTAAATGAAACCAGTAGCAATAGGAGAGTAATGGCAGGGAGCTGGAGCCCTTGTAGAACTGAGTCCAAGGCCAGGAAAGTGCTGCAAGACGCTCAGCAATCAGCTGAGTCAGAGGAAATGGGAGGTATGAGAGGAGAAGACCCTAAGGAAGACCATACTGAGCTGCCTGGGGCAGCAGGGAGGCAAATCCTGCACTCACAGCAAGTACACGCTGCTAGTGGCAGCTTTCTTCAAAGACCTATGCGTGAGAAGGACTACACAACTTAGCAGGCCACAGCAAAATGATTATGAAAGGAATAACCGTATACAGAGAACTTCAAGTTAGCAAATGTTTTTTTAAAAAGAAAACAAAAAAAAATCAAAAAAACAGATTAGTTAGTGCAACAACTGTCATAAAGCTGAAAGGGAGAAGTACAGGTTGCAAAAGCATGCATTTTGAAAGAGTCACTAGAGGAGGCAGTCTGGGTGCACGTGACTGGGGTGCTGAGCCAGAGAGAGGAAGACAAAACCCTTTCGGGACCTCTGAGTAGGCCAAAAGGAAACATAAACCTGAAGCTCAGATCCCTATCTTTTTTTTTTCCTTTCCATATTCCCTCCTAGCTCTTGCAATACATGCTGCCCCTCTGCGTGCACCCACAAACTCTGTGGGCCAGTACAGCAAGGAAATACCACATATTGAGCTGGAAATGCTGCAGTCTCTCTTCTGCTACTAAAAGCCTCAGTAATCCATTCCTTTCTTCAGTCCTTCTGCTTCAAACTGTGCAGAGACACAGCAGCACAGTTCCTCCTAATCCTCTCTTGCTCAAACATCCCCTCTTGCTCAGGTGCATTTAGCTGCTTATTAGGCCACCGCTACCTTAAGGTCAATCATGATTATGCCGTTCAAAATTTCCAGGTGTTTCTTTCCTATTGACTAACCACATCATACAACAGACTAATTAACCCACCGGGTTCTCATTAAGCAGTATTCCTTCACTCTCCTCCAGGACCACCAGCTGTGCTGCAGATTTCCTCTGAGTTTAGGAAAATAACAAGATTCATTATCAGAAATGGATTTTTTTTCCCCCTTTGGTATGTCACGAGGCCCATGATCAGGTTTAAAATAGCAACCCCCAGACCCTGGGACTTGGGGCAGGACTTAGACAGCCTCCTGCAGGAGACTGGGATGATGTTCCAACAACACTGTGGGGAGCGAGGGAAGGATCCCATCACAAGGAGACCTGGATTCCTCCCCACATGCCCAGGATGGAGAAAAAAGCATGTTTTACTCTTTCACAGACCATGATGCATTAAATACAACTGCTTAAGGTAAAAAATCTCATTTTGGAGGCCACAGCAGGTCTCCAGCCAATGTGTTCTCCTGCTCTTGGGCAACTCTTCTACCACTCCAGAGCTGATTCTCACCAACTCCCTTGTTTTCTGCAATACAGATACCGAAGCCCACAAACAGAGAAGGGTGCTGAGCTCAACCCAGCCTCATTTTATCCACCCTTTAGCTGTGTAACAGCTTCAGACACCACCGAGGATTGAGCAATTTGGCACCCATCCCTCAGCACGCCAGCTACCCTGTATCGTGATGAAGGAGCATCTCTCACCTCTGTTGGAGTCCTGCTCAACTCGTGAATTCACATCCAAACTTCAGGCCTTGCAGCAAATCATCAGAACACCAATGTCCTCTGGTCAGGCAGGCCAAAATATTTGATTCTCATACTTACGCTGGTGGTGAACAAATTAGACACCAGTGTGTGGACAGGTGCCTCAGGTGTCACCTGGCTTTAAAAACTGGAAAAACCCTTAAAAACTGATTTATTCAAATCATAACGAACCATTTTGTTGTGTCTCAATAACATCCAAGTCAGCGTGGACAGTGTTTCTGATATTGCTTGCAACCAGTTTAAGAGAGAAGGTTTCTCAGTTTCTCAATCATTGGCCTAATGCTGTGATTTGGGGGATGTTAAGATTGTAAAGGAATGCTTATTCACCATGTAAAATATCACTGATGTGTTCCTGTAATGAAAATTTATGTTAATATGTATTAAGTGTAATAAAATGTCTATTGTAAATAAAAAATTCTATTGGCCTGTTGTAAGTAAAAGAAAGAATTCTTAAACTAATTTGGGCATAGAAGTGGATCCCCCATTTCATGAGAATCAGCAGCATGTCTCCATTTTGAATTGCAAGAAAAAAGCAAGACTTCAAAAATTTTCACTAAAATACAGGAAAAAATTATTTTGATCTGATGTATTCCCTGGTCTCAGTCACTTTTAAATATTTCATTTAAAATTTAATATTGCTTAGATGTTTATGAAAATGTATTATTTAAAAATAAGTTGTTTTGACCAAAATCATTTATTCTCAGCATGTGTTCCTTCAGATTTTTTTGAGTCTGATATTTTTTTCAGTGTGACACTTGTAAATGAACTATTTCCTTTTTTTACTAAAACAGGTTTTTTTTCCAGTTGGGCTATCAGAAAATAAAGGTGTAGTGGAAGAAACTTTTATCTCCAATAAAAGATTTTCCTTCCATAGAATATTTTAATTTTAAAAGTTTCTAATTTTTAATTAAACTGTGCAAAAGGGAAATACAAAGGATAAAACACTCATAAGAAAGAAAATCCATATACAGCTAAAAGGCTGTATATTACATGAACTACATTAGAGTATACTGATTTTATGAAGTTACCTTTCAACTGCTAATTATAGATTTGTTACAGGATTATAAATCTTAATAAAGCGATTGAGTCAATGTATTAGAAGGAAGAAGCTCTTTCGAGTACATCATTTGCAAGACCAGACTGTGGGTTTCCAGCATCACATCCAGGCAGGTCTGCCATGAGAACAGGTCTTCAGGCTGTGTAAGATCATTTCGTGAAGCCAGGAGCAGCCCAATGGGGCTTCTCCCTGCTTATTCAGCATGAGTGGGATTTCACCCTCTTCAGCCCTCTCTGCAGAGATGGAGCTGGGACTATTTGAACAAGGGCCAAGCTGCAGAGTGATACAACAGCTCACCAGGAACCTAAAGACTTCAAGTAACGTGTGTAAGGAAGCAGCTTCCTGAACACTGAACCAATGACTAAAAAAGCTTTTTTAACAGACACTTATGGTTGCTTGGGAATATTTCCTGTTGTTCCAACATCCCTAGACAATCAAAACTCAGTCTTCTGCAAACCATATTGTGCAGTGTAAACTGTTAATTTTGAGAGTGACAAATACACACATCCTAAGAGTACGTCCTTATTCAAATACTGGTTTTAATTTGGCTTTCCCAAAAATCACAGCACCATGTACTATTTGGTGCTAAACAGGCAAAATGAGACCATTTGATCCTGCAAAAATACCACTGTGAGCCATGGAAGTCCCAGGCACAAAGGACAAGACAGGCAGCTTCAAGTAGTTTTAGCTGAGAAACTTCTCGCTCAGATGACCCCGAACTGGGATCCCTATGCACAGGTAATCCAAGAAAATGTGGATTACATAAAAATATAGTCCTGAAAGACTACTGAAGCATATGATATTCCACTTGGATCCCAGCATAGTCATTCAGGGAAAGCCTGAAGCAGTAGTCTCCTTATTCGTAAATGACAGTGGTTCACTTGTGCACCCTAAAAGCCACATCTAACCCAACCGGTGAACTCTGCCCAGCTCTGATTTACAGCATGTTCTGTTTTACAAAACCTACTTAGTCCACATATGGGAACAAGGATGGAGGAGGAGACAGGAACATCTGCTTTCTCTGTCTTGAGCTTGCACTGTTGCTGCGTACAGCTTTTTGTTCTGGAAGACTGTCAAGCCTGTAATAGTCACCAACCACTTGGATACAACAGTGTGCTCTGATGGTGTTGCTGTCTGTCTTCCTGCTGTGACTAATTCAGGATTTTTCTGGTTTTGACAGAGCGTCGACATGCCTGGCGGCTTGCTTGCAGTCCTGGCTAGCAGGGCCGGTGGCCAGGGTCTCCACACCACGCATCCACCAGCCACCTCATGCTCATGCTGAAGGTCATCAATGTTACCAGTGAAACAGCTGCTTCTTATTAAAGATTTCCAATAAGGTGATTTGAAAACCAACTCAGTTTGTCACAATCTATACCACCACTGTCACTTTCTATATGCATTTCTGGGACGAGACTATTACTTTCAAGAAAGACCAGCATTTTGATTTCAGAGGCAGCAGAGAGGGAGAGGAGGCAGCCCGATGCGGCATTTGGCTTTGGAGCATGATAGGGCTCGGGTCCAGTACACAGAGCAGAAGTATGGCTCTGGTATGATTGTGCTGTGGAGACTGGCTGGCTTCTGTCAAAAATAAGATATCGCCTCAAGAAGAAATTGGCACAAGTCTTATGAAAGGCTGCCCCTCAAGCTTCTTCTGCCCTGGGATAAAAAGGCTTGAAATGCTCTTTCTAGTCCTTGTGGTTGCATCTATGAGCTCTTATCCTCAACATCATAATTTGTTTGGAGTGTGGCAGGAACTTGACCCTTCCCTTGACAAAACTCTTGCCCCAGCACATCCAAGTGGAGAAATTTCTGCTTCTCTGAAACACCTGGTTGCTCTTGGACAGAATAATGTGTGATCAGCAATTGCACGGAAGCAATCCCCCGTGTCTGTATATCAGGCAGAGGGCTTTCCTCAGCCTCACTGCACACACCACAGCTCTCCCACAAATATTCCTGCTCCCTGCTGCGCTCCTGGTGGCACAGAAAGCCTCAGAGGGGGGAGCGAGGGGGCTGCTCTGCTTTGCTTTATTACCGTGATGATCACTTATGAAATCAGTGTCTCCCAAGGCACAACAGTAAGCGCTCTGCGATGTGCTAAATCACTATAATGATGGCCATGAGAGATGGGTTTGAAGATGCCAAGAGCACGGCTGACTTAAGGGAAAGAAAATGGAGCAGCTCCATTTTCTGGAACAATATTCCTGTTCCCACAGGGCCAGATCCTGCCACTCTCACATCTGGTCCTTCAAAATCGCTGCAGCATTAAAGAGTCAGCAGCTGATTTGGCCGGCTGGTACGTGGTGAAGCAAGTCGGGGCCGAGGAGAAACCTTGAGCAAGGGAGGAAATGCAGCCCACGGCCAGAGGCTCACTTAAGATGCCGTTTGTAGACTGCTCGACCGGGTTGCTCAGAGAGACACCCAGCGAGAAGCACCAGTCTGTGAACTGGAACAGATTACTCAGATGCTGGTTGTCCCATGCAGACAAATCCCTTTCCAGTCCTGTGTCCTCCAGCCAGTAGACCTGCTGCCCAAAGCGATGATCTGGGCTTCTGAGCACCACAGGGAAACAGGAGAACCGTGAACAGGAAAATGGGTCTGAGAGCAGCTGAGTGCGCTTCCCAAAGCAGCCTCTGCTCCCACCCGTGTAAGCACAGGCTTGTCTGCAGCTCAAAACTATTGAAAGTCACCACTAATGAGTATCTTCAAAAACGCTGCTATTTTTTGTCTCCATTCCATTTCTCTCTCTCTTTATTTCAATCTTTCTGGGTCACACAATGCCAAAGGGTGTTATTTTGGTTGTCTTGCATGTTTTCTCTTAATGCAGCAGATGAAAGGTTGCCCCAGACACTGTGCTGTCCATGGCTTTGTCATTTTTCTGGCAGGTTATTTCCCACATTGCAAGGTCATCCTGTACTCTTCAAGACACTGAGCCAAAGGAGTACTTGGTCACCACTTTTCCAGTAAGTAGCAACTGTGCAGCTGTAGAGAAATGAATATCTCTCAGGCTTCCCCATCCCTCTCCCAACTCCAAATGGAAGTGTTCTTCAGGGTGCAAAGTACAGATCAGGATGCTACCCCAAGAGGTGTCGTTTTTGTGTCATTCACATTTTTCTCACACCAACAGTGAAGCAAACAACAAGGCAGTTTGATGCAGGAGCCCTCACCAGGTTGCATGGCTGTCTTCCTGCCTCCCTGCATTAAACTCAATCTCCAAAATCCTGCCCTCCCTCCTGGCGCATCCTCCTTCTCACTCCCCTGTGTGGGCTCATACACTTCTTTCATGTTGTTGATATGCTACCGGTGTCTCACCTCCCCGTTTGTCAGCTTTCGGGGCCCGCTGGACCCAGAGGAGGGAGCACGATGTGCCACGGAGGCAGCAACCTGCTGCCAAGGGAGAGCTTAGCATTAGTGAGAAAAGGAGCCACAGCCCCAGACCACAGCCTCCCTCCTTGACCTCCCCTGCCCTGCTCCTACATCATCCCTGCCTCTGTCCATACGTTCAGGCTTGTTTTATCCATTAGTTTCCCCATTAACACCCTTGCATTTTCCTGAGGAACCTGGTTGAGCCAGCGGGCTTTGGCATTGCTGTAACAACCAGCTCTGTTTAACAACTATCACTGGATTTTCTGAAGACACAACTTTGCTTGGACTCACCATCTGTATGTGCTGCTGTGTGCATCCTCTGAGCCCACAGGCCAATCAACCAAATCTGGGAGGGGGTAATACATCATTAGCCTTGTTAGAGGTGAGAAACTCAGCAAAGGAGAAGGCTGCAAAGCAAGCTCAGCCCTTGCCGGATACAGGAGAGGGATCTCATTAATACTTGAACCAACATCAAGAAATAAACGTCAATAAGCCTCAAGGCAGAAGAGGAATTTAGGTGCATCATTTCTGATCATGAGGTAACTACTTGCTTTCAAAAAGTCATTTGAAGTCAGAGCCACCAGGGCCCACCTTTTACAAACAACTGTGCCTGTGATTGCAAGAGCGGACTTGGTTTTTCCCAGCACTCCTTCCTCACATGCCCCACACGTCACACATCAGCTCTTTAGGACCAGGGTCTGTCACACAGGGCTCAACCCTGCAGCCACTCCAGCAGCCTGTAGGTCTCAGCAATCTCCACCTGCACCTGAGGGGCAAGGCTGACCTTTGGCTCTGGAGTTATCTGGGCTTATCCGAAGGACATTTCATTTTGTTTTCTCCAGTGGGACAGCATTTGGTTTCCTGATCTTCTGTGCAGAGGAAATCTGCTCTTCAGAAACTTTTCTAGGGAGGGTAACAAATGGATATATCCATGGATACATTTTGGTTTTATTCTCATTTAACATTGCTGAAATTCCCAGAGCCATTCCAGATTATAGCCTTCTAAGTCTCGTAACTTCCCTTAACCATTTGCACCCTGTTTTCTGGAGCTGCTGGGGTAAGTGGAAGGAAGTGAGGAGGAGGGTTGCAGGCAGTCACCCCAGAGACCAGCACTTCTTGTTCTTTCACCCCCAGTGACTTCAACTCCCCAGACCTGGCCCTCCCCTTTAAGATAGTGTTGCATCGTTTTACCCAGGCATTGCTGAAGTGGTAAAAGAGAGGATCTGGATCTGAACATCCAAATTGCACACCCACAAAATTGTTGCAGACTGGTTTTGAAGAGTCAGCTACTATCCAGCCTGCTTGTCTTCACATCCTGGACGCTAAGCCTGGGCAGCTCTGTGAACATTAGCTCTTCTCAAAATATTCTCAAATATTTGGGCAAACAGCATGAAAGGAAAAAAAAATCAAAGCACTGATTCAATCTGCAATACCCTGAGTGAGTGACAGAGGAAACTTGGTAGCCTCAAGGATTTGTCAGATAAGGAACAAAACATGAAGATGTGTCCTGAGGAACATCTGCCAGTCTCAAAAATGTGTGCACATCTCATCATGGTGGTTTTCTGACACCTTCAGTAAGATCTCAATGTGTTTCCATGGGTACTTCAGCTTTGATTTTCTGTGTTATCTTTCCTTCTGTGCTGCTGTTGCCTGTGCAGCCAGTAAGGAGACACCACAGTGGGCTTCTGGAGGCACAGTGTGGATCTGCAAGTTGGCTTGCACACCACTCTAGGGAAACACCTTGGTCTGGATGGTTGTCTGTTCTTGTACACCAGTGGGGGCCCACCCTGGCCTTCGTAACTCAATGGCCATCCCTCATGATGCTTCTTGGAAGCAAGGAGCCCCAAAGCCTGATCCAGATTGAGAATGACGTGGTCTCTCTCAGCCTGCCTAGATCTTAAGATCATCCTTGATGTTACCATGGTATCATCTGCTGAAATACTATGGTATTTTAGGCCCTCCAGGGAAACACAGGAGGCAGCTGGGTTTCTGTTCACCTTCTCCTAGAGAGTTTTCCTGTGAAAATGGAAAGGAAATGCTGGGTTGAGGAAGAAAAGTTGAAAAAAAAAGAAAAAAAAACATTGCATCTGGTTTACATGGTTGCACAGAATGTCTAATAAAAAACATGAATATCTTCATTCTTTGATTCAACACCATGCACATTAGGTAGAAATGGCACCACTGACTGGAACGTACAACATAGACTTTGTTTTATGGTATAAATATCTGAAGCTATTCTTGAAGGAGGAATGAGCTGGAGGTTTTGTGACAGCACTAGTCAAAGGACAACCCATAGAAATGCAGAAACCCACGCAACCAAGGGAGACGTGGAATGAAACCAAACAAGAGGAAAAGGCAAAATGTTGTGATAAATGCACCAACTGTATTTAAGAAAAATTAGAAGCAATATTTTGCTTGTCTTTTTAAGTGACTTAATGATAGAGAAACATAGCAGAGGCAGCCTTGCAGTTGAAAGCCTTCCATCTCGCCACAGAAATGATTATTACAGGCATTGATCCTCCTAACACAGCTTCTATCAAACATACTCCTGAACTAGTTTGCTATGTCATTTTCCAAGCCAGATAGAGCCACTACCATAAGAGCTAAAAAGTTGAAATGGATTGTCATTTACTTGGACCAGAGGTTTGATTCAGCTTTCAGAGAAAACCAAAACCTCTGTGAATTACAAGGAAAAACTACCAATGACACAAAAATCACTGAAAGCAAGGCTTGACCATACAATAAATCCAGCTTTAGGACACCTGGTATCAAATAAAGACAACTGTATCTTCATAATACAAAACACTGATAAAAACTTGCTCTGCCACCTCAAATTTGTTCAAAAACTGTGGGCGGGTTGACTTCACCCTGACAGGCTTCAGGCTTGAAAACATTATCACTTGCTTCCACTGCTTAACTTGATGTTGAGCCTCTGTCATCCCAAAGCCAAGCTTAAACCCAGCATGAAAACACAGAGCCAGCCTGAACTTCACGGTGGGTGCTCAGCTAATTCAATGGAAAAGTGGTTCTCACACTCATTTTTCTATGCTCAGTCTGAATCAAAATTAGTGCTGCTGGGTGACACGTTCATGCACAGTCCCCATAGTGGGACTGGGGTCTCCATGTTTTCCTGCCTCTATATGTGGCTTGAAGGAGGTGAATTTTTTTTTTTTTTCCATGGAATGCTTTAGAAAGATAAAGTGGCCCAATGCCAAAATAACAAGCAATTGTTGTCACTACAATATTCGCTCACTTTGGCTGGGGTCTATATTGCAGCAGCGTGCCAGGTTACTACAGCCCCTCAGCGATTCAGATTCCCCCCCACCCAAGAAAATTCAGGTATGAAAACTGGGGCTGTGTCAGCTGGCAGCGTGCCACCTCCCTGGCGCTGCATGGAGTGAGATCCCCCTCCCCGGCATCGTATTTACTGTGACCCAGCAGCCGGGCGATGGGAGCAACACAGCCAGCGGCTTAATGGACAGAGTGGGCACAGAAGATCTCTCTTTGCTTAGACAAGCTTCTTAAACGTTCTCATCTGCAACTTTCCTTCCTTTTGCCTCCCTGTGGTAACGTAACACATTTTGTGAAACAAGATAATCTGAGACTCGACAGGCAATTACCCGCTTCTCTGCTGAAGTCCATGGCTTTACTGGCGACCAACCTCTCTGCCTACAGCATACAACCAGACCCACCCCTGATGTGTGAAGACACAGGAGTTCCTCATTGTCTTTAAAAATATTTTCCCCTGTCCAGGCCTCTATATTCAGTGTCTTAATGTTGGAGGTTGTTTCTTCTTCTTTTGCTTGTCGAGGAGCAGGGTTATTTCTGAGATAAAACCAAGGTGCATGTGTAGGGACACATCACTTTTCAGCGCCACCTGCAAACAGAGCATTTCACAGGTAAATAAAGAGAATCACCAGTTTAAAAAACACATCACCCATTTAATAGAGTTAGGAACGGTCTTTTAATGCTTTTTGATACCTGAGGAGGCCATGCTAGGAAGATGGACACATGCATTTTTGGGAGCAAATGAAACTGAAATGAGATATTGAACTCAATGAGTTTTTCACATGATTGAATAGGCTCTGTGCAAAGTGCCTGTGTGTGCACAGCCTCCGTGTATCCACACGCAAGTAAAGAAAACAGCTACCTTCCACATTTCTCTTGGCTATTCCTTTTTGCCCATCCTACAGCATTTTCTTTTCTTTATTCTTCAGGCATTGCTGGTAACAGCAGCACTTTTCAGTTCTTAAGTAGAGCTCTGTGTGTGCTGGCAAATCGCAAAATATTTGGCAATGGAAAAAGGCTGTGGTTATCTCCATGTTACCCATGAAGAAACTACTATAGGAGGAGGACTTTGGAGGAATATATCTTATTTGCAGCATATTTCATTGCTCAGTTATCCCATTGGTAATAACTGTTACAACTGGTAAAAGAAAACTTTCCTTTCACTCAAATATTTTCAGGAACTCAGAAAAATATACTGAACCAAGATGAAACGTCAAAATAATGAAAATACTTTGTGGATCAAAAATCCTAAAAATATTTGGGGTTGATTGAAAGCTTTATTTTAAGTATTTGGAAATTTTTCATTTCATCTTTACCTTATTTCCCCTTCTTTTTCTTTTTCCCTATTAGTGCCTTACTCAAAAAAAATCCATTAATTCATATATTAATGTATCCATGAACTCCACTAGCGAACATCTCGGAAGCAGCTGTTACATGTAATATTGTTTATTTAGGTTTATGCTACTTAAAGTAGAAACAACAAAGCAAAACACCAATTCAGAGATTCAGGATCAGCAGAATGTACTGCTCATTAGTTAAAGAGTTAGCCTTTTTCTGTTTCTCAACACCGTGAATTTCCCTCAAACAATTCAACACACCTGGACACAGTTAGGAAGAAAAATATAAAACACCTCCCAAGTACTGCAATTGGGTTTGTTCTGGCAAGTTCTGCATCTGCATTCTGGTGGCAGCTGGCCCCTTGTGCAAAAAGTTGTGCCAAAAGTAATGTTTTCTTTTGCATGCAACGTATGGAGCTTTTTTGCTGAATTCCACCATGCAGCGTGCTTCTGGTAACGCTGTTGTCCAACCTGGGAGTGGGACAGCCCAGCACTGCCAGTTACTGCTGGGAGTACCAAGATGCTATCAGTGCTACGAAAAGGAGAGAGTGGCTTGCGAGTTGGTGAAATGGCTTTTAACGCAGTCAAAAACTAACCGGCAGCAAAAGGCTTCGAGCAGGGGGAATTTCTGATCTACATGTGATGGCCATGAGCACCCTCAAACTCAGAAGGTGGAGACAGGACGGGGATTTATTGAAACGTGAAACAAGGAAAACACTCACTTTGCAAAATTGTCCAGCCTGAGCCTGTACCTTGAAATGGCGTACCTGTGCATCACGCTGGGTGTAGCTGTATCTCTAGCTACCAAGTATTAGTTATGTGAGATATCTTTGGCCTCAAACACAAAAGAAATTTTCCACGCGGAGCACTTGCAAAGAATTTGATGATATTAGTTGCAAAATATTTGCGTTGTTTCAGTTTCCTCTTAAACTGGTATTAAAGCACTTCTGAAGATGGTTTTCAGGCCTTGTTCATGATGTAATCATATTATCAGGTTCGGTAAGTATTTTCTTAGTGAAACTCTTCAGAAACTGAAAGTAAATTGTCACAAGCCAACCTCAGAGCACTCATTTTTTCCTGAACTTTCCAAAATTTGAAGGTAGTAAATGAGTGTGTCACTGCACAAATTGATCCTTGGAGGGGGAGCAGCGTCCAGCCCCGTCTGTGCCCACTCACCTATCTTCCAGCTGGTGAGTTTGGGCTTGGGCCAGAGTTGAGGCATCGCATAACGGTGGGACCTGATTAAAGGGATGCAAATATTACAGGAGAAGCTTTGTCGTCCTTTCTCCTACGCCCACAAAAACTCTGCTTTCTGGCTAATATAATAGAAATGCACTTGTGGGAGAGAGCCTGATGTAGATCAATGTGGTCCTGGAATAACAGCCTGAAAGTACAGGGGAGGGATTTACAGAGAGACTTGTGCCCTGGACCAGGATGGAGCTGGGAGAGAGGCTCCACCTGCAGAGGTCTATCTGGAAATACCCACAGCCTAGCTTGGGAGAAAGCCCTGAAGAAGAAATTAGGACTCTGGAAACTGTGAAGTGCTCAGGCTGGAGAAGAAACTGGGTAATTCAAACTGCAAATTAAAACAGCCCTTTCATGTTCAGAAGCCGGGCCAACCGATCCCAATGAGATGTTCTGAGCCAAGGCGGGTGCTGCAAGGCAGGTTGGGGGCTTTGAGGGGCTGCAGGGAGTTTAGGGCCAACGCAGCATGTGTGGGCTAGATGTGGATGTAGGAGCATGGCAGAAGCACCAGCAGAAAAGCCTGGTCAGCTTGGCTGAAGATATAGAACAGTTTGCTTTTCACCAAAGCATTTGCTACGGCCCTTGCAGAAGAACTGGGGCAGGAGCTGACGTGGGCCGAGGAGACGATAAGCTGCAACGTGACCTTCCTGTGTGTATGAAAGGCCCAGCAGCTGGCTTAAGATAAGGAATGAGAACAGTAATGGGGACTTTTCCAGCTTTTACAATTAATTTCAGTGACTCCCCAACACCCCCAAAGCGGTGGCCTATGTGTGGCTCTTTTGCATGTGGAGTTTTTCAGCATGCAAAGCATTGAGCACTGCAGAAATAGGAAGTTGTATTATTTCTGAGCAAACCAGTCCCTTTCAGAGCCACAAAGCTGCATCTCAAGCAACTTCCAGGGGCCAGAGACCTGTGCCGAGTGCACTCAGGTGGTGCCATGTGTCCCCAGCCTCACTCCTGGGAACAGCAGAACTACCTTAGGTGGCATTTTTAGAAAATGTTGGTTTTGATAGACCCTCATCAAAAACTGCTGTATTTTAAAAGCAGGGTCTTATAGTGGAAATGTTTGGTAACCTGAGGTACAACATGGTTAGAGGCAGCTGTACTGTAGGGGTGGGAGAAGGCTGTAAAACTGCTCCATCCTTATGAGCCCTTTGAGGGCTTCAACAACCAAGGAGGGGATTCAGTGTCCCCAAACTGCTTTTTGGCAAATCTGTGCATTAAAATGACATTTTGTTTGCAATCCAGAATAAAGACACCAGAACATTAATGAATCCATCCTCAAAGAGATTGCTGAGATGTGACTGTTTGGCCTTTTTTCTTCTCTCTCTCTTCTTTTTTTTTTTTGGTTTTTTTTTTTTTTTTTTTTTTTTTTTTTTTTTTTTTTTTTTTGTTTTTTTTTTTTTTTTTTTTGTACTGCTGAACTTTTTCTTTAACGCTTGGGTTGGAAAAATAAGCCAGTAATGTTCACTTAAAAAAAAAAAAATGAAAATTGGCAGAGATAGAGGACAGTTTGGGATCCTTAAAGCAGCACTTGGCCTCAGTTCTGTTCCAGACCCCTTAATCTCATCATTGATCGAGGCATTCTTAATGGGCTTTTTAAAAAAAAAGAAAGAAATGAAAATGGATAGTTCAATCAATGTGCTATCTTTAATTCAATATTCATTCCAATTGATTTTCACTTCCAGATTTCACTTCATCATGAAACACGGCATTGTGTTAAGGAAATTGTGGGGGAACTTGTAGGTTTTGGCAGCTGGAGTGAGGGGAAACTGTGGTTTTTAGATTAGAGGAAGGTGTGGGAATCAGCTCTTTAGCTAGTGGTCGGAGCAGCAGGGCTTGCACACGTTGTTTGTGTGCATTTTTGTTGTCAGCCTTTAGAAGTTGTCGCCTGGCGGAGGTGAGCGGGATGCAGAGGCACCGACGTGCTCACGCTCTGGCCGTGGTCCTCACCCTGCCGCCAGCTCCCTCCACAGCAGCAGTGGCACCGTGCCATCCCGACATCCCTGAGCTGCTGCCCAGCTCCCCCCTGGCCCCCTAACAGAGGCAAAGGATTTCCAGGCACCATCCCATCCCCATGCCCACATTAGCTGCCTGGGGAAAAGAAATTCCCTTTCCCAGCTGGGACATCTCCATTTACAAGGCTGCCAAGCTCCCGAGGAGTGCAGCTCTCAGGCAGACATATTTCCAGATATTTTCTGCGTCTGCACTATATATTCCATGGTTCAGTCTCAGGAGATATGCTGGGCTTCCCATGGCAACCACAGAGATAGCTTTCTTCTTAAAGAAACAGCGAGTAACAAAAAATGTGAAGTTTACACAGATAAAATCAACCAGTTTAAGGACATCAGGAAGCCCATCAAAACAAACCCCGCTCCCAGGAATGCAGCTCTGTCCCCCTAGGGAGCAGGAGTGGGGGAACAGCATGTGACAGACGTTAGTCACAGTCCTGGATGCACTATGGAAAAAGACAAATGGAGAGCAAGAGGAGCCAAGCAAAAACCTGTCCTGTTTGTGCCTCACCTGTCTCTGCACCTTCTCATCTCGCCCAGCTGAGCCTGTTCCAGTTCCCTCACCAGTGCCCTGGGGTCTGCTTTCAAAGTGCGTTCACACTTATTCCCACCAAAAAAATGTGGTTTGCCTGTGCTGCACTATGCCTGCCCAAACAGCCATCCCGACTAGCATCTTGACCATGATCCCAACTGATCCACACCGCCCTTCTCCCTCCCTGGTCAATGACCTCCCTTTCTCTGTATGTCCTTCAGAGCTCACTTTTTCTATGAAACTCAATGACCTTCTCTCAGCCACATCAATAGTTGTCATTGCAACAGCTGGACCGTTTATAATGGTCTGTGTAGCACTTTGTGCTTTGCTACTCCACATTTTTACTGGGAGATCCTTTGGGAAGGTGTCTTTCCACTGTTGGGTTTGGTGATAAAAGAAGGGAGCAACCACTCCTGAATTATTCTGCTAGGTATTGTACGTGCTAGATATCATTTCAGCTGTTAATAGAGAAATGAAATGTTGAGAAATTAGAGGGAAATTCAGTGAATGACAGCAACACAAAGGGACTAAAAGGGACTAACTTAGGATCACTGAAATCTCTAAATATCCTCCCCAAGTAAGGGTATAGAAAAGGCTTTTTCCAGTCCACAAAGGTGCAAGGGGTGTACAAACAGAGGGAAAATACATGTTCAGGGTGGAGCTTGGAAAGCAGCTAAACTTCAGAGGATGATATTAAGAAACAAAACCCTAAGAGAAACCTTCCTCCTGGTAATCTCTAGTGGCTTGTGGAGTTGCTGCTATGGCAGACAGCAGAAACCTCTCTGCTGACTCTTTTCCTTATTGCCAGTTTAACTGTGTGATTTTGAGCTGCCGTCTCCCACCACCCAGAAGAGAACCACAGCAGCCAGTTCCAAAGCCTTCTAGGATGGCATGACTCGAACCTCTCCTGCCTGAAGCACTTCTGCTATACGAAGCAACAACACACATTGATGCAGGGATCTGTCCCAGATCCACGCCTATACCCTTATGCTCCTGGAGCAAAGACCCTACTATTTCTCTTTCCTATGAGCCTTTGCTGTGCTGCAAGTCAGTGCTTACCGCCCCGGGAAGCTCAGGGATGAGACTCTCTAAAATGATTGACTTGCCTGAAGTGATTTGTCCTCACCAGTGAGAGATGAGGTTTAACCTTGCCAGTTTCTGAGAATGCTCTGCCCAAGGACTTGGCTCTCCATACCTGCCCATATGGCACGGAGAGCAGGAGTACCTAAACCAAGGGCTGCCACAGCTACACTCCCTTGTGAACACAGCTCTAAAGGCACAATAACAGTCACCCATGTCCCACGGGTGCTGAGGATTTGGACCTAAAGCAGTCTGGACCTTACTCCTGGGAATTCAGCCTCAGACTCCTGAGGAAGCACCCTTACCAGAACGAGAACCCAGCATTTCCATAGGAGGCCAAATAATTACCCTCCCTGCATGTTTTGCCTTCAAAATATAGATGTGGTCATTTGGATAAGTTTATATAAAAACAGTGAAAATCATTCGCTTGATACCAGTCAGAGGATGCAGTCACGGAGGCAGTGACGGTGCATTGAGTAAACACCACGGAGCACTTTGGAAAGCAGGCTACATGATTGCTCTGAGTTGCATGGAGACAGAGGACAGGACCAGCAGCAGAGCCCTGGCATCCCAGCTTTCAAATCTGAGCTGTAACCACAAAACTCTCCTTCCTTCCTCCCACGGCTGCTCTTGTGCAGCTTCACTGGGGGAGGGAAAAAAGCAGTCAGTGCTCACTAACTGGAAAATGAACTCAGTAGCAAAAGCAATTTTGTTTCCAAACTTTTAAACTACAAGGAGTCAAGGGAGGGAAGGGGATAAACCTATAAAAACAGATAATCTACAGTGTTCTGCTAACTGGAATATACTATAATCTTTATAAGTTAACTGTTTTCCAGCTAGAATATGTATTCATCCCCACAAAATGTCTGGAGTAAGAACCACGATAAATTGTTGCAGTGCCTTTGAAGTCTGCCAAGCTTCTGTAAGCTGGGCAGGCTGAGGACCAGCTCTGGAAAACTTTCTCTTCATTTGAATATTAAGAGGGCTAATAAAACAAAGAGGACATGGTAAGTTCTGGAGGTTTTTCTTTAGTTGCCAAGGGACAATTTGGATGTGAGCATGATTTTTAATAGCTCTCTTCACTCTAGGCTGTTAGTCGTGCTTACAGAACCAGTTGCAAAGAGCATCTCCTGCTGTTTCACAGATTAATTACCCAAAGTTTGGATGAAGTGCTGTGTCAGTGCTAAGTGTTGTTACTTCCAGCAACACCACTCTGCAGTGAATGTGAGCAGCCACTTTGAGAGGGTCATCATTGCTTCTGCAACACCCCCGTGTTTCTCAGAGCAATGTCCTGCTCTCTGCTCCAGTGAGGGGCATTTCTCCATAGAGCTGAATGTACTGGCCCAACCCCGCAAGCATGAACATGGGCAGCAAACACCACGTGGTGGTACGGCCTTTCATGCATGCTGACGGACTGAATAGGAACCCTCAAGGGACACATCCTGACTGCTAGCACACACCGAATCCTGTGTCACTACTCTTGTTACTCGGCTTAGCTGCCCAAAGTGCTTTTGTTCTTGCACCTCCAATTTGCTGTGTAATTGGACCCTATATAATGATCCCCATGGAATTTATACAGCCACAGTGTCTAGCGACACTAAAATGTTAAGGAGATGGTTGTTCTATATTCAGTGATGAATGAATGGATTCTGCCATGATGGTGGCTCGCTGCAGAGTATCTCTAGTTCCTGGCTATGGAAAGCAGGATCTTAGGGTCTAGAATACCTGCTTCTCACTCTCCCCAGCAGTGCCTAATGACAGCCACAACACAGAGCAATTTATGTATTTTCCCACAGTCCTTGGGACAATGTTGTCTTGTCTGCAGAAGTCCATATGTGGGCTTTTACAGTAGAAAGTAATAAAAAGCTTTTTTTTCTCCTTGCCTGTTTTACTCAAAAGCCAGCCATCATCACATCCTACACTCAAGAGACGTGATCTGTGATCAGCCTGCACATTCCCCTTTCTCCAGCTACCTTGAACTCCTGTTTGCACTGATATACTGGCAAGACCCTGGGAAGGTGCAGCTCCACTTCTCCCTTGTCAAGGCATTATTTAAAAGAATAGCCTTGGCAGTTTTCCCTCCTACATATGCTATGAACCAGCCCGTGCACATTCATCATCATTTCCAGGACACGGAGGAGGAGAGTGCGGAGCAGATCAGAATCAGTCTTTGTTTTCTCACCACCTTTATAGCAGAAGTCTGGGAGAAAAGAGGAAGCAGTTCTGAGACCTGAGGTTCCTCTTTATGTTTCTATAGGAATTTCCTATAAAATGGGGTGTGCATTTTCCAAGGAAATGAGTTATTCACTCAACACTTGCGCTGAGAACGTCCTGCGGGGAAGAGAGATGGGAAGGGAACTCTCATAGAAAATATATCCATCCACAGGAAACTTGTATTAATGCAAGGGCACAGCCCATTACTGAAATACTCATGGAAAAAAATTCTCATCACTTTTATACTGCTTGCTGAATTATATTCCTAAAAGGAGCGTTACAGAGAAGATGGAGCCAGACTTCTTAGAGGTGTACTGCAAAAGGACAACAGGCAACTTGATCTAACTTTGAAGCTCAACCTGCTTTGAGAGACCTCCAGAGGTCTCTGCCAAACCCAGTTACTCTACAGTTCTATGACATATAAAAATGAAGTGTATGCTATGTAGAATGTCTGTTAAGAGGTAACATGATTTTTAAAGATGCCTGATTTTTTGCAGTACTAAACTTCTATTTAAAGTCATCAATATCTCCCTGAAATTCTCCCTGAAATTGTCTCCATTTAGCTCAAAATTTCCCTGGTTTTCTTCAGAAGCCAAAATGAATCAGCTGTCTCTGCATAAGAGCATAAGCTCATTAGAAATACCCTGCTGTGTCAGATCCATCATCCATCTATTCCACCAGTGACAGCAGGAGATGCTATTTAGGGAGAACACACAAGCCCAGATACTATCTGTGGTTTATTTCCCTCTCACTCCCCCAGCATTGACACTCACTGGAAAAGGGATGTTCAAGTTCCCTCTGGTTGCTGTTCATGGCCTGTTTCACAGTTTCCCGTAGCAGCAATGCCAGAAGTTCAGTACACCCTATGTAAAGCAATTCTTTCTTTTATATGTTTTTAAAAGATCCTCTACAGGTTCCAGTGTCGGGTAGTTCCAGAATTGCCGGATGTGGTCAGTAATCGTTCTACAGTCACACTGCCCACCACCTCCCTGAGGTCAATCCCAGTCATATCCCCACTTCCGCTTTGCCTTCAGCTAGAAAGGACCCAGCATTTCTAGTGCCTCCTCATAAGGTAGCTTCTCCAATCCCTAGGTTATTTTGGTCTCCTTCCCCACCACTTCCCCCAACTCTTCAATGTCCCTGAGATGCAGAAACCAGGATCACACGCAAGACTCAGAGCATGGGAGCACCAAAAATGTAGCAGCAAAATGACTCTTTGTCATGACTGCAATATCCTTCCTGATGAGCTCCAGCATTTTATTGACTTTCTTTGTTTCCACTTAACATTAAGTCAATGATTTCAGAGAGCTGTCAATGATGGCTCCAAGACCTCTTTCCTGAGTTGTAACAGCATCTTTACTTTTTTTGTTACAAAAAATCCATACAGATATGTAAGAGCGAGAAAGCTCTGTGAGTAGGCGGTGTAAAATCAGGAATACCTAAAAATACTTAACTCATTTTTAAATAATGAGCTAACAAGCTAAATAATTAAAAATAACTACCTTAGGACTACAATAAAAATAAAGCTTAGCTGCACATTCTTACCTCTGTCCGATGTTGGTAAATGAGATGTCCTGGTCTTTACCTACATTATCACATATTACCTCTCAAGCAATACATTTGTTCCATTATTGGAGCTCGGTTTGTGTGTCCTTGCAGAGTTGCATTTTATTCTACGCACACTTTCCTCGGAAATTTTCTCATGTTTTGCTTTCTTACACTTTTTAGAAGAAATGCACTCGCTGTAAAGGTGTCTAAAATATCAATATTAGTATGGCTTGTTATAGCTACATACATGTGTTTTACCTGGACAGTAGTGATATTCCTGCTGTACTTTTCCCCCTTGCATGTCCAGCACATAAACATGATGGACCTATTTCTCCTACAGAGTTTCCATAGATTAAATGTTCATCAAAAATTATACTTGAAGAAGATATAACATACCCTTGAGGTGCACAGCTCCACTCCAGGACTGAACCAAAGAAGGGTGGTCTTCTGGGTGAAAAACTGAGGAACTATAACCATAGACTCCAAAACCAATATTAGAACTGTTCTAGTGCCTTGAGTACTAGTACATTTGTAAGAAAAATGTAGGCAAATAATCAGATAATTGACTATTATTACAATGAACATGGTGAAAAAGAGTAGGAAAAACCTTACTGAGCAGTATCTGAAGCTAAACTAAAGTAATATGTTTACTATTTTGTGTTTCTGTCATCATTGAGTGACACCAGCCTGCTGCCTGTGCAGGAGATTTTAATTCTCCATGTTTGGTAGCTGCTGAGTTCTGAGTTATGGATTGTGCAGTCTGAATTTTTTAGTGACTTCTATTTTTTCATGGCCTACAATTATGAAACATTTGCTCTAAAGAGTTTTTAGTAGCTTTTCACATTGCTGCCTCTTTCATTGCCGTAAAATGGGAACATACACAACCTAAGGCTAAATGCTGCTCTGCACTGGACAATGGACAAGTTACTATGGAGAAAGCCTTGTATACAACTCATTTCAAAATCTGCCTCCAGGTCCTGAACACAAACTAAAATCTTCTTATACTGACTTATCAGCTTGCAGAATAAAAATGAAGGTGGGTGAAGGGCCAATTCATCCATCCTGGGATTCAAGCACCTTTCAAGGCATTGCTTGGTGCTGCAAACCTGAAGGTTGGGCTGCCACACCATAATGAAGAGACACAGGAAACAACAGGAAAACAGAAAACTCCATGGACTTCAGCATCATTGAGAACAGCCAAGTCTTTTATAACCCAATTTTGTTCCTCTTCTGAGAAAGTCCTGGTCACTTCTGCACTAGCAGCAAGCTAGTGTGGCAACAGCATTTCCCTGGTGCTGCTATATGGAAGCATTCAAAGCAAAGATCTGGGGTGGGAGCCACTGCGGGTCTCTAATCCCACACTCCCACTCCCAGTAAACTTCTTTGAAGTTACCCTGGTAGGGAATGACTCTGTGATGTGACAGCAATGGAACACACACACCCAAATTCCCCAACGGACCAGAAAGGAGGAGGAGTCACATGTGATTGCTGTTAATTACGGCTGTGATGACAAGTCTGAGAAGTATCTCAGATAACACAGTGGCATTTAAACCCCAGGTGAGGAATCAGTTGGTTCTGGCAGAGTGTGAACTCCCAGCCTGGGGACTCGCCTGTCCCTCACCCGTGCCAAACATTGAACTGATGTCTTTGCCCAGACGAGGGAAATCTCTTTCCAAAACTCCATTTTTTAAAGACTTTGTCTTCACTAAATAAGACGTTTCTCTTTTTCATCCACTGAATGGCTTTCACAGACATACACAGAATGCAAAGGCTGATCCTAGAAATCGAGCTGTGCTGGAGAAGGCACAGGAAGCCAGAGGAGTTAGGACCCTGAGGCTCCAATACAGGCTGCAGTGAGGCCGCCTGAAAGCAATTAGCTCCTGCCTGAGCAAGGATGTACTCTCCTCTGCCTTTGAAATCACTGCGGCCAGGCCTGCCTGTGCTACCCTTATGGTAACTAGTTCTAAAAAAAGACGATAATAACCAGATTAGCATATTGACATCATAAACCTAGTTACATGTGAATTAAGTGCATCCATTCTCAAGATGTGAAGTTATTTAGTCTGAACCACTGTACCAGCAAGGAGAGGAAATTTTTTTTTTTTTTTATTATGTCAGGATCAAGACCCAGAGTGGCTGCAGCAGGTGCTGCTGCTGCTGCCATAAGAGTCAGTGATTAAAACAAGCTGATGTTTATCCACAGCCAGCACTGAAATGAACTGTTTAAAAGGGAAGTTTGTTTACAGTGCAGTAGTACCTAGTCTTCCCCCAAACCTACTCCCTCTTCCAGGACCCATCTGCTGTGCAATGTGCAGAACTGCTTGAAAGCAGCTCAACTTGGGGGCTACACTGCTTGCTGAGGACATGCAGCCTGCTTGACCCTAACATCCTTCCTTTCCTCTCCATTTAGCAAAATCCTAACATCAAATGGGAAAGAGAATGGCTGTGGCTACCTTTTCAGAGGTGATGTGTTATGAGAATATTTGTTTCTTCTCTCCTAGCAACTTCCAGATGTCAGAGGTTGCCAATGGATGGAGATGTCAAATAGGAATAGTCACACGGAAGGAGCCACACATCCACCCTTGGTGCTGGGAGAGAAATTCTTTGTGGAGATGCAACCTGAGCTCCAGGATGTCTTAGAGATGTCGTACCAAGAACCTCAAGGCAAACTTTGGAGTCTCTTACAGCTCAAGCAGAAAAAGCTTTAGAAACGCTATGGTACTTTAGGATCAAGGAACAGTCCATGGTGCTACTACAGTCTACACCTGGTGGAGACCTGGTCCTATGCCAGTGATGTTTCCTGGTTCTTCCCTTGGTTTGAGGAAAGCTCTGATCAGCTCAGCTTCACGCACCTTTCTGAGCCTATGTGCCTCCCTTGTTTGCAGTGTACTCTGTACATTGCTCAGTTTGTGGTGGTCATATCTTTGCAAGAACAGGACAGCAACTGTCTCAAGAACCACAACTCCATCTTCCACATTCAGCTTGTTCTCTATATTTCAGTCCTATCAGCTTCCAGTAGTATGACATGACAACAGCCATCATAAGGGAGACCATCAGCCTTGTTTGTCTTTGCTGGCAGAAACATCTCTTGATCCATGGGCTGGCTACTGCTGTAGTAGAGTTAACAGTATAGCAAATAGCCTGTACTCCATTTCCTTCAAGTTCATTCTGTTCTCATGAGGAAAAGCCTTTGTGTCTTCTATTAAACACCAGTCTGTGCCTTGCCATTCATGGGCATGTAAGAACAAGTGATGTTATTGCACAAGCCTATATCATACTCAGCTGTGGACACTGTTCTAGTTCATTTGGAAAAACAAACACCACATCTGGCAAGACTGGTATTCCTTTTATTAAAAACAATGAGCTACATTTTGGTCTGACTCCTGTTTTGCTAAAGCTGCGCAGCTGTTAAATATAATGCATGTGAGTATTAAATAGTGTTTTCTCTGTGCTCATATGAGCACACGCATGTGGGGAATTGGCAAGTCTTCCTGCTTTAAGAGACAAAAGGGAAGCATTTGAGCTTGGGTCAACACAAGAAGAACTTGGACAACTGGATGAATTCATGAGCGAGAGGGAAGTTCTCTCTGCCATGCTGTGAAGTGTGGCCAGATAGCCTTGGGCAGACTTGTCACACATACAGAGGGAAAAACAATCCACCACTTCTTCCCTCAGCCATAATTTTCATCTGGCAAAATAACTTTCACCAAATAAAATAACTGCTGATGCTGTTCTGTATAACCGGACAACAGAAAGGTTACCCTCAGAAACCAGGTCTGACACCAAGTGGTGCATAAGATAAGCAAAATGCTGGTAGAAGATGCCCCACATCTGCCTTAGAAATGTTACAGCCCCACTGCAGCTCTTCCTGGCAGCAGTGACCTCCAAAATAAACGATGCTGAACATGAGGAAAAATTCTCCAAGGTTGAGCAATACTCTGTGTCCACTGCAGTCACATTCAACATCTGCCAGCGTCCTCACCTGGCTACTGCAGTGCGTCTTGCTATAAGAGAAGCAGAGCTTGGGTTACCCCAGCCCCAGGACTGCTTTGCTGGTCAAGTCCTCTTAGACTGGCAGCTATACTGGCAAAGTTACCTTTATGTTGGTATAATAAACCCAGTCCCTTGAGGGAAACAGCCTTTACCCTTAAAATACCAGATTTTTCCAGTAAGAGCATCTATAGCAGGAGAGCAGCGTTGTTACAGCCAAACCTCCGCACCTAGCCCTGATGTGACTAAGCAGACAGAAGGGCATCATGGAGATAGAGTTCACCTCGGATGTGCTTCGGCTGGAGTAAAACCCCAAGGAAAACGTTAGGGCAATACCATTCTCAGGCCAACACGACTGCCAGAAGAACCGGATCAGTGCTGTGTTTTCTGAAGTCCCACTGAAATATGAATAGGAAACCTTATACTCCCTGCAAGCAGAGGTGCAAGCTGCCTCTTCTGCTCCCCTCTTTGCAGGCCACTATTTAATTTATTTGTTTGAAATAAAGTCCAGGACAACACCAGGGGTAAAATACTCCATAAGGATGGGGCCTGCTATCTTCATTGCCCTGCAGTTCCCAGGCCTGGGACATTATCAGAAAATACCAAATTATAGACCTGGACTTCAGAATCTAAGCATTTTTAAAGAAACCAAGTTCCTAGCCCAAGCAGCTGAAAAAAAATATTTCATATGTGAATGTCTCTCACCGGACTGTGTCCTGTAATCAGAAGGGATATTTTCTCCTCCTTTAATGTCATTGCAATCAAACTTAAGTTACATTTGGCACCTTAATCATGACATCTAACATAAATGTCAATTCTGTTAATTCTTTCTCTGTGCTCCAGCTTAACAGAAACCTCACAATAGTTATTATTATCATGGGCATATTCCACAGCACCCAATTGCTTCTCATTGCATTCACACATCCAGACATTTCCGTCTCCCCCAGATCTCTGCAATGTTGTCATGAGCCTCCAGTAAAAAATACTGCACTCACAGAAGAGGAAAGCAAAATATTTAGGGCAGCTTAGAATAAATCAAACTGAAATAAGACTGTTTGGCAGCCACTTTTTTTTTTTAAATTTAATTCTGGGGAGGAAAAAAGACAAACCCTTAATGTTTAAGTTTTTGCTCAGTCTGTGATCTGCTGCTTAGGTAAGCTTGGTAATGCAGGTGTTTTGATGCAGAAACTAGGTCAAGTTTCTCTGAGACGTGGGCAAGACCTCAGATGTTATTTAGCATCGTAGGAGTCTGTGGTACTTCCAGGCACTGTGGTGAGGAGAGGACATAGAGGCAGAGTAGTTCTCATGTGGGCACCACAGCAGACAGTGCTAGCAGCTGGGGAAAGTGTCTACAGACCTTTAATTTGCATCTGTCCCCTCCCCTTCCCTGGGAAATCGACTGCTGAGAACCGAGGCGAGGTGCACTCCTGAAAGGGCTAATTTGCATCTAGCAGAGAGCAATAGAAAATGAAGGAGGCTTTCACTAGTTCTCTGTTTGGGTTTCATGAGTCACCTATTTAATCCAAAAAATAAGTGCAGCATGTAAAGCACTACAGAGCCCACAGTGAGATGAAAACCAGCTTCTTCAAAATGAGTCCAGATACGTCAGACAGGGCACAGACCAGCCAGGGCTACTTCCTCCATGAGAGGCATCTGCCTCTCCCCTGACTGCTAGCAGATCATCATGAGGCCATCTGGGACCTGGGCTCATCCTGCACGGACACAGGGCAGCACTGAGAAACCATTCCTGCCACCTTCAACCCAACCAGAAACTGCCCCGCTTCACCTCGAATGGGAAGCTGGGTCATGCCGAGAGCAGGAGAGGTCCCGGTGGTGTTTCTGTCAGGCTGAACACCCTGGCCATGGCCAAAAAGAAAACACATTGAGCCCTGCGGCTATGGAGCAACCTGATTTCCTGATCTTTCCTGATCTCCTCCCTTTGCACGTATCTGCTTCCTTTCAGAGCAGGCTGGTTAAGCACTTACATCCAGGTTTCATCCTAGCATGGAGGCAGAGGGACAGCAGAAGGCACCAGTGCTGCTCCACAGTCCCAACACAACCACCCTCTTCTGCTTTTCTCAGATGGTGACACCAGACTACAGCCATCCCAGCCATCTGACCAGACCGTGCAAGAGTGGCATGTCATGTCGTGGCATGGATGTCAAATGTGTCCACAACACCAATTCCCCAGGTAACATGAGCTAGAAGACCCCAAGCGCTGGACCATGACAATTAGAAGATAGAGGAGCACACTGACTGCCAGTCGGGCCAAAGACCCTTTGTATTAGGTCATTGCTACTACCCCAGTGGTCTGCCGTTTCCAATCCATTTCAGGCGGCGATTGAAGGATCGGCTCTCGCTTCGGCAGCCTCACCATTCACAACTCGTTGACCCAGCTCTGCTGGTGATAAAATGTTTCCAGACAAAAGTTCCTTCTTGACTCAAACCCCCTGACAGGAAAACAGAATGAGCCTGTAAGCATGACCCTTCCCCGCGCACGTGGCACATGACTCACCTTCTTCACAGATCTCTTTCCCAGAATAAGGAGAAAAAAAAAAAAGGAAGTACAGCAAGAAGAAAACCTCAGAAACACAGGAGGAAAATAAGCAAGCCCCGAAGATGTAAAAACAACTGCTACAGACAAATCTTCATTACAATATCGTCACACAAGGTTATCGTGAAGAAGCCTGGGAAATACAGACAACAGCATGGTGTGGTGTGAGTTAGTGTTTGCAAGAGGACAGTGACTCTCAGCATCCAGGAAAACACTATTAGTGAGATATCTGTCAGGCCACATTCACACTGCAAACATCATAGTGACCTGCAAAAAGCATCCAAGGGAGAGGGTAAATGAGCTTCCGAGCTTTGTGTCACTGCAGCTTATATCCTACTAGTAGCTAAGTCAAACTCAGCTGAGTACCTCTGCCGAGCCCCAGCTCACTGCCTGCAGCCCTCACGTGAGCAGCAGTCATGAAGAACCACAGCTCACCAGTACCATTGCTGGCCACAAACTAAAATTTGGCCCCTGGTTTAGCCAGGCGTTTACCTGGAAAGGAAGGGTGGGATTCATCCGAAGAGACCAAGGTAACTAAAATATAGACAAGTGCATCTCAGCTCATCACTGAGTCTCCTCTAGTAATGAAACGAGAGGAACCGACATTCGGAGGCAGTAATTCACCCATCCTAAAGCAGGCAGCAGATGGAGGGGAGCTCGGAGGGCTGATGTCTCCCCCTTGGCGATTGGAGGACACTGGCCAAGCTCAGGTGCAGATGCCAAACAGGAGGGGATGATTCCCATTCCCACATGCTGGCATACACTGCAATACAGCTGGCCCATGAGACCACTGACCCCCAGGTCCAGGTCTGGTGATTCCCTGAATGAAGCCAGCCACCAGACTTCCATTTAAATCAAAGTCACCAAAGAATTGGGGGAACTGAAATATGTTGCTGGACTGGTCAGATTCGGTTTTGGTTTCATAATTTCCTAATTCTTCTGATACCTGAAGATTTTTCATTATTTTATTTCTTGAAGCAATGGGGTTTCCTCCCCTTTGCTGGGGCTGGCATGGTACATCCATCCAAAATCTGACATGAAAACAACCTGGATGAAAGAAACATCAGTGGAAAGACATGGAGGGGAAAGAAAAGGCTATTCAGAAAACCAGCAAAACAAAACTGTCTTGGCAGCCCTGAGCTTTTCACATTTGTGTTTGCAAAGATAAATTCCCTGGTCAATTCTGGAGTGCTGAATACATGGAAAGGGCTCTTTTTATCCCACACCAGAACTAAGTCCAAATAAATGCCAGCTGTCCCTTATGCGAGGCCCCCCCTCCTTACTCCTCTCTGAGGAGTCCGTAGCGAGCAAACTTGCCCCAACTGCTCTTCCGCTGTGATCCTTTGGGAAGCCCAGCGAGGCGGGGAGAGAAGACCTCTAGTGCCATTACAAAGGCAGAATATGTTGCATTTATGCCCACAAGGAAAACTACTCACTAGACACCATCCCCGCTCCCCAAAAGACGCAACAGCTTTTCCCCTAACGCTGCTGCTGTGTGGTTTGCACTGAAATCCCAAAGCCTCCTCCTCCAGCAGCTGAGCAGACAAACCACAGGCCAGCCACTTTCCCTGTGTTTCAGTTTTCCTCTTAGCAGAGGGGATAATAAAATTACCCAGCACTTGGGAATGCTGTAGCTTTAATTCATTAATATCTGTAAGGAGCTTAGAGATCCTCAGCCATAAGGGGCTCTGGAAATGCCAGCAGAAATGCTTTGCATCTTGTTGCTGTGCTCTGACTTTCAAAATTCCCCTACCGAATCCACTGATTCAAATAATTTGAGTTCTGAATTTTCTGACTTGGCAAATTCGAATCAGCTTTTCACAATGATGCGAGGAGTAAAAACGTGCTCTTTGTCAGTGAGAGGAAACGGGGAGCAGCACTAGGCTATCTGTATGCTGCATGAGTCATGTTTATGCACCTGCTGTGACTTACAAGTCTGAATGCACTGAATGCACTTTGAGATGCTGGTTTTGCAAACAGATGGATTTTGTAAATCCTGTTAATGTTTCTGTGTGTAAGAGCTTCCCAGCAGAAAAGGAGCGTGTCCACGTGAGTATCGGATCCACTTACCCTTATAGATTTTAGAACAGTAGCTTCATTTGACTCAGGCTGGAGATATAAATAGATTCATCGTAGAGTGGGCACCCTGGTTGTGTTTGTGAGAACAGCGACTTTCAGGAAATTAAATTTTAAATTAGCTGCTCTAAGCTGCAAGAAGGGGAGGTATGTGTGCCTCTAAAGACACATCAGCTCTGGAGGGCTCAGTTCAACCATACTCCAGCAACATCATAACCAGTTTGGAGATAACACGGGGGCTGCATGTGCAAACTGCTTGTTGTGCTCTCTATCAATCACAGGGGTTTATTCCAAAAAAGTTACTGGAATGTTTTGTTCTCATAAGGTTTAAGCAGCTTAGGCAGGGAAAATTGCATAACCTGTTTGGTACGTAAGCTTCAGTATTTGACACGTACTGAACTCCTTTTGCTTCGTGCATATACAGTCGCCTTTTGCATGGGACAGGGCCAGAGAAGTAAACAAGAAAGCCGAACCCGATAAGAAGGGAAGAAGGGTCCTGGGAGCTGCTGTTGTGAATACAGGAGGAATGGGGGGGGCAGCAGAAGCACAGCCTGTGTGTCAGCTGTTTACACACAACATCGCTGAAATCCTTCCATTCACCTAGGCAGGGAGGCTGCCACGGGGCAGGGCACGCACATGCCACACACCTGGCCGTGCACGCTGTCACCCGCCGAATGTGCTGGCTGTCCCAAATTGACACAAAATACACAGCAAAACAAGGCAAAAATGGAGAGTGGTGAAGGTTAGTGGGCTTCAGCAGTCACAGCGGGACACTCTGTCACCCCTGGAAGTGGCCTTTTGTGGCTACACAGTCAGCCTTCGTTGGTGGGTGTAAGCATGGCCATGGTTTGGGAGGAGGAGGTGGGAACTGCTAAAAAACTCGCCCTTTTGTGTATTTGTGAAGGGACCCTCATACCGGTAGGTACTGAGGTGCTCAGGCAGGGAGGTGGCAATCCGGCCATGACCCCACCGCCTGAGTGCAAAGGAGATTAGCAGAAGTCGCATTAGAAGTTGGTGTCCAACAGGTTGAACCCAGCTCAGACTCACCTCCGTCTAGAGAGACTTAATGGCCCCGTACTTCCCTGCATTGCTGTGATCGTCAGTTATTGAATGCTAGAAACCCGCTGTATACTGTAAAATCCTAGCTGTTGTTATCGGAATTTATTATGTGGGCAATTAACATAGGCAATCCCATTACCGCTGATGGGATTTATCTGAGTAAATCTCACATGTGTTATTCTCCTAGAAAAACAAGTGATCAACTTTTTGGCTTGGCCTAAGTTTCCAAAGATAAATGTATTCCCTCATTTATTACTAAATACACAGCTTGTGGCCATGTGGTGTGAGTATAAACAAGCTGAACAAATGTCTAGTATGGGAAGGAATAAAATGTTAATGCAAAAAATTGATTTGGTGATCTCTTTGCAGCCAGTGAGACAGATATTTCACTGCCAGGTCTGACTATGTAAAATAGTAATTATGTGATTAGCACTTAATGACCGAAGTTTGTTTCTTTTCCTTCCCAATCATTAGTGTCATGTTGATCTGCTCAGAACATATTGATAATTTCTGAATATATAGGCAAGCAAATCAGAAACCACAACAGCCTACTCAGGCTCTATTTCTCTGCATTGACATGCAGTAGACTTTGCCAGATAAAGATGTCTCCAGCAGGGTAGGGCAGAAGACAAAGAACAAGGAGATGGGGCAGTAGCTGAGCTGTTACCCCTCAGAAATACCAAGTCACAAGATTACATCCACCCAGAGGAAGATGACTGGGGCAATGCTGCTGTTAAATCTGGGGGACAGTGTCGTACGCAGCTGCTGAGCACACGGAGCAGCCCCCCGCTTGCTGTGTGCTAGATACAGCTCACACCCCTGAGTACAAACGTTAACCGCATGAGACTGCCACAGCAAATCCCCACCTGTGCAAGACCCAAAACACTTCTCCAATCCATTCTTGGCCACAAAAGAGTTGCTTCATGAGGTAGTTTCCTGCTTCCCTCCCCCACCTTTGTGCAGCATTTCAAAGCCTGCAGAGCAAGGCTGTGCTTCATGCAAAGGGCCCGGTGTCTCTCTGCACCCTTTGTAGGTAAGCCTTTTAGCACAGCTACAGCTATTATTTTGCTTTTGACTATGTCTGTAGCATTTCCCAACCTCGGGAGATCTGACCCTTCACCACCACTCATGCTGCTACAAGTGGTGCTCGAAGTGGGGCTGTTGAGTACCGTGGCTGGGATTTTCAAAGATGTGTAAGGGGGTTAGGTGCCTACCTCCTGAGGTTTTTCAGGAAGAGAGGATGGCTAATTCCTTTAGTTATGCCCACTTGTAAGAAAAGAGGCTCTCTGCACATGGCATGCAGCAAGGACGCTCTCAGGCACACTGTGAACTGACCTATGTGAGCACATTTATGTCCCTACTCATCACTTGGCCCAGGGCAAGATATATGTCAGCTTTGTGCCAAAATCACTGCAGAGATTCTTGTTCTTGTTCTGCGGGAGGAAAATCCCAAAACAGAACAAGCTACAGTTATGGATAAATATTCATCTGGCATTCAAGAGAAATGCATAGATGCATCTTGAGTTGGTTTCCATCTGTTAGTGATGATCCCAAGCGCCGTTACCAGAAGCAGAACCCAACTGGCTAATTCATCCCTATTGCATTACACCTCCAATGCCAAAGCAGAAAGCCTGTTTCCTAATCCGGGTCTGCGTTACCAGGCAAACTGTCTGCCTGAGAGATGGACTTTATTATGAGCAGGAACAGTGCCAGTGCTTTGACTCTGTAGGCAGACGATGATCACAGCAAGTAGGAGGGTGGCATGGTCAAAGGGAGCAGCGCATTGCTCCTGATCTGTCTCCTTGCTAAGGGATGCTCCCGCTAATGTGCATGGGCGGATGAACCAGACCCCACCATATCGGTTAGAAGCAGTGTTGTCACACAGCCTAGATGTAAAAAATGATGCTTGGGTCAAAGGAAAAACCTGTACTGGTAAATAAAACAAGCCAGGTCACTTTGCACGTTCTTAAGGGCAAGCGAAGCGATGCAGCTGACATCCATTGATCTCTGCACCCCCAAACCAGAACAGCTTCATCCTCGCTACCGGTTGGCCCCTGCTGTCCTCTGAGCTGTGCCACAGCATCTGTGGCAACAGTGGTTGGGACAGGCCAAAACCTTTGAGGGAGTGTGCTAATTAGTAATTAACAGCAAGGGTCTCCAGCCTGTGCCCTGGCCCTGTTTAGCTCACTAGCCTGAGCGTAGCCAAAGGGCCTGACTCAGGAGTCAAGTCCTTTGGACTCAGGAGCCCAAAGCTGACTTTTCTCAGTGCTGTGGGTTGTGCTGAGCCTATGAGTCTAAACTGGGAATTCCCAACGGGACCTGAATTCCCCCGTAATTAGTAAGGGAGTCGAGACCGCATACTGTCCCACTTACAGCCCATTTCCACTGGACAGGCAGTGAGCCCAGATGGCTGGTTTTGATATAAAACATGTTTTCCCTATTTTTGTCACTCCCTCCCTGCTGCTCATGTGTTTGCTTCACCCAGCTGTGACTCCCTCCTTATTGCAGCCTGACTGTGGCCGTGACTCCAGATGACATGGCAGTACAGCCATAAATGCTGGGCTTAATACTCGAGTTTGATCCAACGCACCACCACAGAGCAGTACCAGTCAATAACACAGAACTGGGTACACAGTAAAGGAAATGGGTAGGAATATCCCTCAATCCAACTCAAAAAAATGGGGAAAATAACCTACTAAAGTAACTTTATTTCTGGTTTTGTATTTCCGATTGATACTACCGTAGGTGGACATGCAAAAAATTGTACGTGTCCTGCTGAATTAAATTTGGAGGCAACGGATGATGCCATGTTACATTATAAATAATGTCTGTCTAAAGCAGTTGAATTCATTCTTATAATGCTTTTCTTTTTTTCCTTAAAACCCTGGTGCCAAGCCCAATAAATTGATAGAAGAACTCCCACTCACTTTAGTAAATTTTGGATCAGGTCCTGCGGGATTAGCCCACATGAGCTTTAAAGAGCAAGGACTTGCACACAGCAGTAACAGATTAATGAGACCATTTCTGTGACCAAGCATTTGCCGACAGGGGTTAAGTTTGCATGGCCCAGCGCTAACAGACTTAAGTCATCATCTTAATAGCCTGCACATCCATTATATTGAAAGTGAAATGAGCACATCTGGGGGCCTAGAGATGAGAATGATTAATAAAGAAAAAAAAAAGGCAGACAACTGAGTGGGTAAATTGAAGAAACCAAATGAATGTCGTTCAAAGAGTCATGCTCAAACCTGGGGAGTTTGTGGATCTGATGAGTGGCGTGTGCTCTTCCACGAACACATCACACTGACAAATGAGCCCAGTGTTTGATTTCCATTTGAGCACTGGTGTCAAAGCTGTACTGCTGACATAGAAGTGCAATTCCTGCTCGCTTTGATAGGAGCTGCCCGTACATGATGGAGAGCACAGTGTGAGCAGTAGGGTCCAGGTCGAACCACCTAATGTGAGGAAATTGGGAGTTAAGACTAACAACTGACTGCATGTGCAAAGAGAGGGTTTAAATAAACATGCTTTGGTGCGAGGACAGGCAATATATTTGGAAATCTGGGCAGGCTCTTTCTGCCGTCTGTGTTTTGTTTCTGAATCCAATGCTATCATAATGAATAAGCTGTTTGCTCTTTCGACTGCACACCACATGACAGCTAGTTTCCATCCAAAAGCTTTGGCCCCTGCATGTAAATTGATCCTGTAAAGTTAACTCCTTTGTTCAAGAGGTTAAGTATGTAATGTATCAATTGGGCTTTTTGTGTAAAAGCCACAGAGCAATATACTTACTGAGCCATATGTGTATTGCAGAATAATTTGCAGTAAAGGTATGCAGAGGAGCAAAGATGGATCATACAAAAAAAATGTAGGCTCCAGTTCAAGAAAGTATCCATTTAGAACAGAGCAGAATTTAAGCATATGCTTAACTCCCACTGAAATATGGTTTCTAATCACATGGTTCAGGTTAAGCGTGTGGTTAATGCTGGCCCCAATAGGGAGGGATTTAGACACATGCTTAAAACCTCTGAACTGGGGCAGGGGTTACAAAAGGCCTCTGGAGTCTGGGCTGACCAGACCAGGAATCCAAACTTGCACCCAGTCTCTACCAAACCTGACAGGGAGACCTGCAAGGTGAAGAAAAAGTCTGAAGAATACAGCAGGATCATCTGGAGACACTTCAGAAGGCCAAAACCGCAAGCTAGGTTTGATCCCAACCACAAGGCATGGCAATCCCGCTCCCCGGGATGCAGCAGCACAGCCAGGAGTTGATGACACCTGGGGCTTCACCACTCCTATGTAGACCCCCTGCTTAAAGGCTCGGGGCAAGTGCATGCTGAGGACACCAGCCCTGGACTCACAAGATCCATTTGTTCTTTTGACTCATGCTTTGGACATGAACTTGGGCTACATTCGCACTGCAACACAGCGACTCTAGTATCTGTCCCAGCTTCCCACATGACAGTGGAGGACCAGGAGATGCTCTCAGACATGGGGGGCCACAGAAGTCCCTTTTGTAGATGGAAAAGTACTTCCATCCTATATCCTGGTCGCTGTCACCATAAAGACATTCCAGGGAGCAAACAGGGCTTCTGTAAAAGTAGCTTTGCCACAATGGAGAACTCAGAATGAACCACGAGGGAAAAAGGAATCTTCCTTGCAGCAAATAGAACTGCCTTTGCATTGTCTTCTTCAGTGAAATCAACGTTGCCTAGGTAGAATGACGTCTCCTCTGACATCTTAATCCCTGCCGCCTACCCTGCTGGCAGTGGGATCATATGCATCTTTGGCAACAGACAATTGGCATTTTCAAAACATGTTAAATTCTTCCCTTCTGCTGCAGTGCATCTGGACACAGAACGTACTGGCAGCCTTGCTCAGCTTTATCATTTTATTAGAAACTCTTAAAGGAGCATATTTGTCTTATCCCTTCAGCTTTTTGTTATTTCTCTCTGGTAGCAAGAACCAACAGCCAGTGAGGCACTTTCCAAAGAAAATAGAGGCACAGCCTCTGCCTTGCAGAGCCATCAATCCTTTTAAGATCTTTTGCAGTGTTGTGAAATAAGAGAATCAGAAATCTAACCCCACCGTTGTGAAAATGTAAAGGTACTTTTAATATTTCTCTTTTGTGTGTGACTCTGTGTGTGTGAGTGTGTTTAACCTTCGTCTCTTTAACAAGGTTTATTTTTTCCATTGTAAATGGGTAGACTGGGAAAAGAAGTGTTCTCCGTGATTTCTGTGCCTTAATCCAGTTCCTGCTCCAAGGTGGAGCATCGCGTCAGCCACACTGTTAAACACCTAACGTGCTCTTCCTCCTCGGCAACCCTGGATTAAGCAATTCCTATGGATGCAGGAGCAAAGCCTGGAACGGCACCGGCTCAAAGGGCTTGCAGGGATTTCAGGAGCGCAGTCAGGCTCTCGTCTGATCTAAACTGGCAGAGCTCCGCTGCCTTCCTCAGAGCTCTGCCAACTCGTACCAGGTGGGGATCTGGCCCTCAGCCTTTATTAATTATCATACGCACTCAGAGATGAAAAATACGTTTATCATGAAGCAGAGAAAAACCCATCAGCTGCGTCAGCTGCCAAAAGGGAAGGTGTTCACTCGGCTCGGCTCAAAGGCGCATCCCCTCGGTGGCACTGGGCACGTATCTGCCAGGAGCAGGTTAGCTCTCACTGATGCTAACCAGAGGTGATGGAGAGAGATCAGACAGCTCTTTGGAGTCCCTCCCTGCCCTATTTTTCTATGATGTCTGTTATTTAACAAGGGATCAAGTCTTCCCTGTTGGTACAAATTATACTAGCCAAGGCCAGGCAATGTCTTGCAGAAGCAGAGGGCTCAGCGGGCTGTGCGGCTCGGTTTGGACAGTATTTTGAGAACAAAGTTGGGGATTGGAGCTACGGAGGGGGTGACCGGGAGCTCCTAGCAGAGCAGGGCTACACACTGTGAAGGTGGTGGACAAGTTCAGGGCAGCCAGGTCTCCCTGCGCGTTTCTCTGCATGGTTTGGGAGGTTTCACATGGATTAGGGAAGGATTTGTCAGGCTGTGGTGCCAAACCAGTGTTTATGCACAGAAGCCTCTTTATTTTTTAATTGTGTCAGAGATCTCTAGCTGGCCTCTCTTTCTCCAAACCTGGCCAGTGAGTGGAAATGGAAGATTTATTCCCAGCCTTTGTTTTATGGCTGGGGGTGGGTGAGGGGAGGCTTGAGGTTTCTTTTGTCTGACTTTAAAGAGATACCCCCTCCTCTTCATCTGCTTCCAGCTCATCCTCCTGGCTGGCAGACGTGGAGGCTTTCCTGCCAGGGCGGAGGGGAGGGAGGGGGAAGCCGACAATGGCTCCCTTGGTGTGAGAGCATCGGTAATAACACAAGGCCCCCTCAGATGCACACGTGCCTTTCTGTCGACTGCTGTGGGAGTTGCCTGCATATTTTAGGAGACAATTAGGCTGATGCAGTGTACACTGCCTATTCACTCTTCATCTCCAACCCCGGGGAGCAGGAGGAATGATTTATTAGGGAGGCAGACTTAACGTCTTCTGCTTTTGGTCAGCTGTGATGTGAAAATAGCCTCATTGAAGGCAACTAGTATCAAACCCTAATTAAAAACAAAATCTTTCGTTGGTTTGCTCATAGGCAGCTGCTGTACAGGAAGCACAGCCTTGCAGGGGGAGGACAAGGAAAGCAGGAGAGGAGGAGAAAGGGAGCGAGGGAGAGAGAGCAGGGACACAGCACAGAGCACCCCAAGGTGGCCCATCACCCCCAGCTCCCACTCACCCTAAGGGCAAGCGTGGGCTCAGCCCCTCGCAAGGCATTGCCCAGCAAGGGGAAACTTTCCACACTGCTCTGCTGGGGCTGTGCAATGACCTGAAAGGCTCGAGAGAGGTGGTTTGGGTCAGCCAGTGCGTATCCAGACAGTGCAGGAGAGACTAGCACTGGTCCCCATGACAAATCCTCGCTAATCCTCCAAAAGCAGAAACAAAAACTAAACAAGTGATGCAGCCTGAGCTTGCGAACAGGCTTGGGTGGCATTGTTCGACCTTTGGCTTCTGCCCAAGTGGGGCTGGCTAATCCCCCAGCACTCCTGCAAGGTTTACACCAGCAGAAAGCCCGTCTTCCGACGGGCACCAGGATGAGATGCATACCCCTTTGCGCTGGCTTTGCCTGCCAGACCTTACGCCCTTGCTGTTGCCCTGAAGCACAGCGTGGAGCCCCACATTAGCTCTCTCATTAAAAATGTGCTTGTTTCGCCCATGGGCCTGGCCCTGTGTCGGGTTCCTTTAGTGACACTGGTTGAAACCACTGCTGCGAGGGTGTTTTGTGCCTTTGCATTTAAATGTGCCCTCTTTTGGGTGTCCCACCCTGAGCCAGAGGCTGCAGAATGGGAGACCATGCGTGAGTGATGGGGAAGCCCCTCCGAGGCTGGGTTACGGTGACCAGTCCCCATTAGCCCTGTGGTGGAGGTGGTCCCCTTGCCCACCAACCACCTGCAAGCAATGAGCCCCTGGCAGGGCTCCTCACTACACACAGTGCTGCGGGGGACACGGAGACTGCACCTGTATTAGTAAATTAAACATGCCCAGGACTCTTCTCTGGCAATGAGGCCAACCAGTTTGGAACAGCCTGCACCAATACTCCCATTTTTTCCTAAATGCACCCATTTTTTTCTCTCCAGAGCAGTGTAATCTCTTTCAGGTTGCCTACTGGGAGAGGTGGTTGATCCATGGTAATTCCTGGGCTGTGCTGGGGACTTTTCTAACAATATAACAGTGCAGGCAAGTTCCAGTGTTTGGGAAAATCCCCTGGCACTATTTAATTTATCAGCCAAGATGTAGATTAGACATCTTCAGTATATTTGGGCGACTGCAGGACGTCTATGATTGAAGGAGCTGCTCCGAAACACCAGCGGTGTAGGAGAATTTTGTAGGGCTGCTGTTCTGGGGAAAGCAGTCACTGCTTGAGCCAAAGCCATTACTAGTCTGAGTCTGAGTCTATTCGGCATGTTCACATCCGCCACATCTGCTGCAGCCAGCGGCTGTGGGATTCTCAGTGCACGTTCGCCCATCTGCTGAGCATTGCAGTGCATCACGCACCACCGCTGGGCTCGCACCTCCCTGCCCCAGCCCGGCTTCCTACACATGACGAAGGAGCCAGAGCCGGGGACCGCAGGTGTTTCCAGCGCAGCCCCACTGGGATGCTGCCAGCAGTGGCTCAGATGCCCGCCAGCAACGTCAGCGAGGGGATGTGCCGTGTCCTTTCACACCACCCGTTTGCTCTGCCTGCACGACTGCCTTTGCACTCGCCGCACATTAGACCCATGAACGGGCTGAACAGAAACCCAAAGCAAAGCTGGCCCACAAACATTATGCATTGTTTCTTATACTGGAAAATAGATTATTCCAAATGCTAGGAAAATTTGGATCTGGTGTCTGCTCCTTAGGCTCATTTAGAGCTTTTTAAAAATTTAATATATTTCAGTTAAGTCTTCATATGCCTCATCATAGCTTAATATATCAGAAGACACAGTCAATTAAACCAACAATGTTACAGTAAGCAGTAATGTACAGGGTGTGGTACGGTACACAGTAACGTATACTGTGGTAAGAGTAACTCATTGACGAGTCTGTACTAAAGTAGGCAATCCCACTTGGTGCTGGTAAGATTTCCATATTCCTTATTTGAGGTTTCAGTAAAACTTGGGTTCCTGCTTCTAAAAGGAACTGATGCCTGTCATCATCTGTCCAATTTATTCTGAGATGTTTTTCACCTCGGGTCTGCCTGCATCCCTGCGAATCATTTCCCCAGAATTATGTGCGGATATTTAAAATGTACCCTTGGCATATTTAAAAAACTGAGTTAATTGCCAGTTTTGGGTTTCTTTAGCATAGGCTACTGAAAAGATTTTGAAGATTAGCTGTTTTATTAGATAGCAAGGATTAGATCTTCAGCTGTATAAACTGGGGCAGTCTCATTGCAAATTCCTGAATACGATCCTTATCTCACTAATGCATACGTCTGCAGCCTTAAGCTACGTTCGCTTTTTCTGCATCCTGGGAGAAATCCAATCGGAGGAATAACATGTTATGTATCCTAGTGTGGGGCAGATACTGTCATAGCACCTGCCCTAGAGCCCACTGAAGGCAGTGAAAAGCTGTGCTTTGATTTTAGGATCAGGCCCAAGCCTGGCACAGCAAAGCACTGCTTAAACAAGTAATTAACTTTTACCATGTGCCTCATTTTCAGTGACTTCAACAAGACTCAGAAATGAGATTTTCCAGAGACTGATTTGAGGACATGGTAAGCATGTTGCTGATTCAGAGCCTGGCTGCAGTTGTTTCATTTGCAGAAACTGGAACAGGGGTTGCACTGAGTGATGCTGCTAAATACCCGCTGCCTTTCCAGGGCAGATGCTCTCACTGCGACTCGGTCCATCACACGTGACAGCATTAGCTTTCAGATGCTGCAGTTAACCTGTCACAGCCCCTGCAGAAAAGTCCTTCACAACTTAATAGGAAATTCCAGCCTTGCTAATGCTTGTTTTGGGGTTTTTTAATAATTTTCATTTTAACAGGAAATTACATATAAAATGCCTCAGAATAGACAGGGAATCTGCTGAATTTCAGGGAGTAGTTCTGATTTTTTCTACGGTCCACCATCCTTGAAGATCCTCATGGTTTCCCCAATATTAAATTCTGCAGGACTTTTCCACAGAGGAAATCTGTCATTTATTTTCTTTACGGTCCTGACTGAGCAAATATAGACAAAATAAAGTTTACTGTGGCACAAGGGAGACTTGAATTTGAAGTCACTTTTCAATCACTTGACGTTACAAATACCTAGAGCTGTGACTGATATCTCGTGCCCACAGCTGAGTATGCTGCTTGAAAAATCCTGTTACATGAGCGAATGAGAAAGGGAAAATATATTACTCAAAGTTTTTCACTTTTGCAGGTTGGTTTTTTTTTTCATTTCCTCCTTTATCTGCCTTGATTTTAAGAGGCTGACTGACAAAAAGTGTGCTTTTCCTAGTCAAGAGAGAACTGTATCTTCAGAATTATCACATCTGGTCCAAACTGAATCTTGATCCATGCATGTGTTTCCTCCAAGCCCCAGACTGTTTCAGATTCAGGGTTGTGATTGAGGGGCATCTTCCTAATGAAGAGTAATTACATATGTGTTTCCTTGCAGTTTCAGAGACCTAAAAGGCTGCAGAGAGACAAGCAGAGGCAGATTTTTAAATGAGGGAAGACCCACTGGTGCACGTACATCTTTATAGGCCCAGTTCATATATGCAAGAACAGGATGATTGAGTATTTGTATATGCCTTTGTCTAATTGGGAGACTAATTATCCAGGTACAGTTTTATAAAAAGAATGGAGAAAGAGGGCTGAAAAGAGGTAGAAGAGTGGATTATCAATTCCATCATACACAATCTATGCTCCGGCATCCCAAGCACCGACGCTGTCTCCTTCCTGGTGTCAGGCTCCATCCACTCCTGCTGCTCAGGCACATTTTCATGCACACGCAGGTCTTACTTTACATTTACGTTATACAAGTCCAAACACCTATGTGCTATCTGGATGTGTCCAGCTTTGAAATTTGAGCCCTGCTATCAAAGCTGACGGATAATGATAACTAACGTAAAAATCAGATTCAAGAGGAGATTTTATGCCTTGAGTTATCACGGCAGTGCAGGGGACCATCCATGGTTTTGGAGTGGCTGCTGCAAATGCACGTTTTGATTCAGTGCCCTGGGAGTCTCAAGTCTGCAGCTAATATTTCTTTTCCAATTATTGCTGTGAGTGGATAAAATATATTCTAACATCTTTGTGCTATGAGTCCTATCTAGAGAGAGAGAGGTATTTCCACTGCACTGCAAGACCATTACATTTATTTGCACAATTCACTTAACCCTGGTCCATGATATCGCCAGAAGCCCTTGATGGAATTATGGTTCCATAATTATAGCTGTATAAATTACAGGCCTTAATAGCTTTAGGGCTGGATTCTCACTTGCAATAAGTCATCAGGGCTTCATTGATTTTATTGAAGTATATGGAGGTATGTCAACTTACACCAGATGAAAACCGAGGTGAGATCTTCAC
This sequence comes from Fregata magnificens, assembly GCA_013389945.1. Classification (NCBI taxonomy): domain Eukaryota; kingdom Metazoa; phylum Chordata; class Aves; order Suliformes; family Fregatidae; genus Fregata; species Fregata magnificens. Next base: position 125,936 of record WAAD01009601.1, read on the forward strand.
CCTTTGAAGTCATTGGGAGTTCTGCCATCAGCTTAAAGGCAGCCAGAAATTAACCCTTGGTCCTCATTTTTCATAGCCACTTTGCTACCATGAACTGCATCCATACCATAAATTGTTGAAGATAATGATATCACAAACCAAGATGATGTTGCTAATTAAAATCTATCATTACCACTCATGCTAAAAGGTTGGGCACTAAAAGGCTTTGCACTAAAAGGCTTTCCCTACCACTCTGCACCTTAGACTCCCTTTGTATAGACCAAATGCAGCAACACACCCTCAACTCCTGCAATACCCTAATACCTTTTTATGGATGTTCTGAAATATGCACACATAAACATAAAGTTTCAGAGTATGTCACTGTGCACTCTCAGCTAATTTATTGTTCATACATGAGCCTCTGTGAGAGGAACAGATAAATAACTGGAAGACATCCAGCGTTTCAAATGGCCAGCAAAGGGATGGATGAGTTCACTCAGACTCCTCTGGCAACCTGCACAGCCTTCTGCCAAGAAGCCAGACAGTGGAAGAGGAGGTTAAAATACCGAGCATGGGGGAACGCATTGCGCTGGGTGAAATAAACATAAAATTCATATGTAAGTAGCGAAAGTCACTCACTGCCACGGGTCAGATTTGACCTGGTATTGATCACTTGGGATGGATGTAACTATCATTCACTTAAAGAAGAAGTAGAATACACTGTCAAGACTTTCCCATTAAAATAACATATATAGCACTTATATAGCATCAGTGTATTTTAATGACCATAATACTTTTGTGAGCTTGAATCTGGCTATCTACATTTTCAGTTATGGAAACAGAGCTACTGAAAGTTTTGGTCCAAAATAGCCATTGATTTTTCTGGCAACTAAAATGTGCACGTCTGTGCTTTGCCCACAGTCAATTTTGGCAGGAACATCAGAGATCAGCAGTTCCTAAGTCCAAGCAGTGAACTCTCGATTACAGTTTATTCCCTCTGAATGCGATTCCTTTAAAAATCAAAGCAGGTCCTCCAGAGGAGGATTGTTAGGGGTCTGTTAAGGATAGCAAAGCACAGACCCAAATTTACCAACAGATGAGGCGGCTGTGGCATAGGCGAAGGAAGGCATAAAATGTTTATCCCTTTAAGCCACAGTGACTGATGAAGGGCAAACTTGAGAAAGTGCTCTCCTGAGACCACTCCTGTGCTGCACTTCTCTGATTTTCCTTTCCTCTGTGCTGTTACAACTGTATTATTTGTCCCTCAGCTAAGATAAACATAACTTTCCCACATTTGAATCCATTACGACAAATTTACTGGTTTCACTCAGAAAAAAGCTATCTGTTGCTTGTTGATACCTCCACCACAGAAAGATAAGGGCAGGCTGGTGAAAACATTGAGCTTCTCATAACAAGGGAATTAATGGCCATGAGACAGGCAGGCAATGAGGGACAGCCGGAGCACCGTTTTGGCTCTGAAGCATCAAAGGTGGCATTTGGGAAGAAGACCATTGCTTCGACTTGTGTCAGGACCATGATGAACAAAAAGCAAAGACAGAAAGTCAGGAAAAGGGTAGAGTGCTGCAGCCAAACCATATCCAAGGAGCAGATAACTGAAGAAGTTAAAAGCACTTGACCAGACACTTACAAATGGACGTCTCAACTTAGAGGATGACGTGATGATGCCACAAGCTTCCCTGCAAGGGTAGAGCGGCTTCATTGCAGTGGGTAGCTGGCGTCCTTTTGAGTCCACTGCAGCACGAAATGTGGTGGCAAGGGAGGAGCCCACTCCAGCAAGTGCTCCTGAACCCACATGTTTTCATGTGAACTAAGCCCTAAATATAACATGACAGAGATATCAAAAGTGAATTGATAAAGTCAATCCAGGGGCTTTTTTCTCTGCTGTTGCTTGAAGGTTGTTGTAAGCACAGTTTCATCTCAGTCTGCCGGTACTAACACATGCCTCTGCTCATTGTACTGATGGAGGAGAGCAAAGTTTTCATATAGGGAACATGGTTACTCCAAACTACCTGCAAGGCAGTGATGAATACAGCCCCAGGGGCTGCATCTTTCTGGGTACAGCACATTAACAGAGTGTTAACCAGGAGAACGTTAATTACACATTGTCGCTGCTGCTCACCCAAAAGGAATTCAGCCTGGCAAAACACGATCATAAAAAGGAAGGCATTTGGAACGAATCGATGTGTGTGTGACATATATAAATGCCATTTGCATCCTGCCTATGAAGGCTCCGCAAGGCTTGTGGCTTGCAGCTGGCTGCCAAGGTCTCCGCAGTGCCATCAAGCACACCCTCAGATGATGGTCCAGTGAGTCTGATCTCCACTTAATGAGCTCTGACAGGAAGATTAGAACAAAAACCAAAATACCCTCTGGTAACATTTCTAGATATAAAACCCTGTTCTGGTGAAGCTATAGGCTTGAGTTCTTTTTTCTCTTAATAACTGTGTTTTAAGACAGACTTCAACATTTCAGTGACCATGGGCCAAGGCATCTGGGTCTCTGGGGTTAGCAATGTGCTGTGAGGACATGGCTCCCTGAGACTCTGCCCAATTTCATCCCCAGAGCCTCCCAACCTGCTCGAATCCATGCTGTCCCCAGGGCCCACGAGCCAGCCAGGGACAAGCCAGCGCAGCGTACCCCAGGCACTCAGCTTGCACCCATCCACCCCTCAGGGAAGGAGACCAGGAGGTTCGGTCTGCCATGTCTAGGTCTCCTGGAGATGCCACAGCATAGGCAGACAGCCAAGACAGTCCTGAGGAGCCAAATTGGCTCCTCTCAGTTATGGAGGAGTACATTTGGTTTCCACTCAGAGCAGTTGTTCAATGGAGCAATGATGGCATCCATCTCCAGGGCACTTTGAGCAAAAGCATACCGATCACCACCACCACTACCAGATGGCCAAATCGCTGTTCAGAAGAGCAACATGACCTGTATTTTCAAACCTATACAAGGGAGGCAGTGAGTTATGTTCAACAGCTGGTTACGTTACCGAAACACTATGTTGTTAGTGTATGCACGCACACAGTGCACAGCCCGGTGTGAGCGTCGCAACGTTGGGTTAAAGCCATCATCATTTTATAAATTGTGCACAATCATCCGTAATCTTTGCAGAATACAAAGTACAGTTTGCTCTCTGTTGCCTGTTCTGCACAGCCCTTTCATTACAGAAACATCTGTTAGAAGTGCTTTAGCTAAGGGTTCGTCAGAGTTTCCATTATAAACCCCTATATTCACGGGGTTACTGCAACTGAGCTGTAAAAAGTTGCTCCAGGCTCAAACTTGGCATAAAAGGTCTCCAGTGGGAGAATTTTTTTTTCCCCTAAAACTAAAATGTTAAAATACATGCAGTTAAACAAAAGAAATTCACTTTCCCTCAGAGACTGCCTCTCCCAAATCTATGTGTTAGACCTACTTACACGTACACACATTGTGCATGGGCCTTTAAAAGCAAACTATTGATTAATTTATTTATTGAGCTATTTATTAAAATAAAGTCACCAACTTCACAGCCTTATTGATTCATTTAACATATAAGTGGCTAGGTGATTTCAGATAGAAAAGCAGAAAATAAAATATCCTTCCATGTAAAAAGCAGGGAAGGCAGCACTTTTAGGACATTTTTTCATCCCCAGCTTTAACTAACTTTCCTCTTGCAGACAATGGGTTTACTCCTGGGCTGGCAGTAGGGTCCAATGACCAAAATGGCCTGAGGGCAAGTGGAGACAATATTTCTTTTAAGAGGCAGTCTGCTCTAGCAGGATGGAGGAGATTAGCAGAAAGATGTTAAGTAGGAGGAAATATGCTTGTTTAGAGAAGATAAGCAGAGGGGAGGGGTTCACCCGACTGTACTGATCGAGGCGGTTAAGGTGATCCATGAGCAGTGGTAGACACAAAAATCCTCCATGCAGCATGGGGACAATAAAGAAGAGGCAGAAACCATAGGAGAGTTCAATTTAGGAAAGTCTGGTTTCCAGGTAAAGGAAGATGAAGCAAAGTTAAAATCCAGGAGACATTTGAATTGAGGAAGGGTTCATTTTTTCAGGCTTGAGGATATGAACAGTGGTGATGTTCAGCAAGTCAGCCCTTGGTTATAGAATGAGCAAAACTCTTGTTACACCATTAATGGTGCTTCCCCCGGCAGCTGCAGCAACAGACCTCAGTGCTGATCCTGCAGGAATTTAAGCCCGTGAGTAATCCCATTTAAATTAATGGGATTATGCCTCAGAAGTGTAGAGTTAAGCATATGTGTATGCATTGGCTGGAGCAGGCCCCGGGCGACAAGTGTGCTTGCAGAGCGCCCTGCCTGTGGCGATGCTCTTTGTGCCGCCCCACAGGGTCCCGTCCATCGGGCAGGATGGCTCCGGAGTGAGCTTTAAGATCTCTAAGGAAAAACCCCAAACTGGGGGAAGTCACGCAGTGATTCACTGAGTGGCACCCTTTCCTCTGAGTCAGTCCTGAACAAAAGTCCCTGCATGGCTTTAAGATGGGAAACTACGGCTGAACGTGCCGTCCCTTAGAGGAGATGGAAAACAAACATCCTGCCCTTGACTGCCACGTCAGGTCTCAGCAGCTCTTCTGGAGAGTTTGGTTTTTTGCCCTGGTGTTTCTGGCCGAGATCCAGCTGCTATAATTTCAACTCTCTGGTTCACCCTCCCAGCATGGGCTCCTGCTCTCTTGTAGCCTCAGTTGGATTTCTGAACACCAACAAGCAGCGGCTGCAGCTCTGATGGGTGAGGGACGATGTCTCTGTACAAACAACAGATGACCCAGGATCCCTCAGAGAATGAGCATAATGCGAAGAAACAACATTGCCGCCTTCACTTGCACTGAGCAGCGCTTTGGTTTGCATTAAAATCAGATATTGCTCAGCATGGTTGACTCCAGCAAAGTGGCTCCCCAGCATTCATCGATGTTGGAACAACTAAAGATTTCACTACACACAAATGGCTCCCTTTAATCCCCTCAAAAGCTTCAGCTCTAACACTGAGCTCAGGGAAAAGCCAAGAACATGGTACAGCATCTTATGTGAGTAATGCATGTATTGTGTTCTCCTGCCCATGGACATAACAGAGGAAAATTTCTTCACTGCATTTCGTTATCAGCGTGCAGCATGCTTGAGAGGCTTCTGATTCCTGGGAGTTGGCCAACCTCCTCCAGTGCTCTGGAGTCAACACTGCCATCACCTGATGTCTTGTGGCACACCCCCTCTTGAGCATCAGGAGCTAGAAAGGAAAAGCTCAGACAAGGAGTCAGTCACTTAAGTCATAGGTTATCTGAAGTTAAGGCTACCCATGGTTTCCTTCCTTTTTCTGTTTTCTGTAACCTTTTTCTAAGGCAGTTGTCACCACGGTTCTTAGATCAAGAATGTTTAGATGACCCCTCCTCATATTATTAATTATCATTACTATGAAATCATGAAAGTCCTCTCAATTAGAATGTCCCAAATGAAAAAGCTTTGACTGGATTGCTCCCAGCAATTCAGTTTTCAGCTTTTGCTTTATGCCGACCATGCAGATACATGTTTTGACTGGTTCAATAACTCTTCTGGAAAACATAAACAAATATTAAAAATCTGACAACAAAAGTTGACATTAAGGAGCTGGAGAGCTGGGATAGACATCAGCTAATAGGAATTTCCTGCTGCTACTACATAAATTTCTACCTTTAATCACTGTCACATTATTTTCTTATCCCAGATTGTCCTACATGGCATGATAGGAGCACACATCTGACAGGTCCTAAAGAAGCCTTTCAGAATAGACCAAACTTTAGAGATTTGCCTTTGCCATAAGAAGAGCACAATGTTTACAAAAGTTATATACATTTCCACCTATTAAAATATTTTTCCCAGGCAGTCATAGCTAATGTTAACTTTATGTATCATTCCATTTTGAAATTTCCAACATGCTCATCTCTACAAGTCCAAGAAAAAAAAGTCCTTTTCTTTACACATTCTCTACCTGAAAGTGCCAAAATGATTTATTTAAAACAAATGGGGATTGATGTGAATCCGATACTTTAACAAGAAACAATTCGGTATTTCCATAAGCAATTAGACTATGTTAATAGTCTACAATCTATAATGCCAAGAAATGACAGAAGCATCTTCTTAACTATATAAAAGTGTCCGGGGTTTTGTTAATGTTTCTTCTTTAGAGAAAAGATAAAGCTCACATTTCCATCTGGATCCAACTCAGCTGTTGTGAAAGAGCAGCATCAGCATCCAGAATAGCAGGAACAGCAGAGAGTCAGAGTTCAGGTCCCAGTGCCATCCTGTTTTTTCTCCAAGAACAGGGCAAACGATCCTGGAAAAATACAGCAGAATGCATCAGGGAGAGGTGTTATACTTGGCTGTAAAGCTCTTTTAAGTAATCACTGGGGGTGTTGACTTGCCTTTCTTTTATTTTGCTTACTAAATATGATCTGTGATCCTGTTAGCACTTTGCATGTCACACTGAAGCTTCACACTAGAAAAGGACTGGGATGGAGATTCCTTAGCTGTGGTACACAGTGCACTGGTGAGCTCACTGCGCCTGCGGTATGCTGGCTTTTGTCCTGGACTTCAGTTCAGAGGAACAGAGCCAAGGGAAGCAGAAGAGATGAGATAAACAGCAAATGCAGAAACCATGGTCAACTTTTACAGGAAGGTCAATACCCATATTCCTCTAAAGACCTCTTAAAAAGAGACACAAATGCTTTTTCAGTATGGTTTTCCATGTAATGTAAATTGCCACAGGGATGTTACACAATGACTCGGAGGATAAGTGCCCATAAGGCAATTTCTTTATTGAGATGTGGAGCTCATCGCAGAAAAGCTGGAAAACACCTGTAGACGTGGGATTAAGTTTCTACTCTTACTGGAATAAAATATACCCTGGTCATTGCTTTTCAAGATCCCACAGTGTACAACATCTATTTCTGTCTGCACTCTGAAGGATCCTTTCGGTTTTTTCACAGAGGAGATAATTTACCTGGTTTCTAGCAGAAGAAAAAACATTAAACCACACAGTTAAGATGGCCCATGATGAAGAGAAGCTGAGTGACATTAGCAAAGTGAGGAAATGAAATGTGTGAAATGCAAGATTATGTTAATCCTGAGATGCAGTGTTAGAATTGGCTTTTGATGCACCAAGGTATTTTCTCTGACCAGACCACCATATATGTTGTATTCCCCATGAATATAATAAAAAGCACAGCACCGAATGATTCAGATGTGTGACCTGAAGACCACAGATGTTGAGGGAAAGCTTCCTGTTGACTCCAGTGGACTCTGGATGACAATCTTTTGCAGGAAGCACCATCAATTACTAAAATAGCCTCAACCATATCAAAACCCAGAGAAATTTAGTTCACTAAGCTGTATCTATTTGTGCCACATTTTCTGCCTTAGTTGTCTGTCTCGGGCTGATCTATTTTAAATAATTATTTCTTTCTGCAAGTTTAAAAGCTTGAGTCATTCGAGATGATGGAGTTGCAGGGAAAGCTCCTTTTGCACCTCCTCTCCCCACCCCCATGTTACAGCACTGTGGAGGGCTTGTTCATGAAACTTCACTCCTTGCCTCCATTAGAAGAACTTGAAATTTGACTGTAAAAGGGCTTTTCAGTCAGAGATGTGCCTTTCACATCTTTGAAAGCCAGCATAAATGCAGACAAATACAGTTTTCAAAGACAAAAATTGCCCGAGACACCTTTGGTACAAAGGATTTTCCAGCCCAGAGCTGACCAGGACCGACGTAGACCACAACTGGGCCAGTGCGCAGACATCTGAGAGCTGCAAAACTCACCCCCTGTTGAGAAGTGAGGGAGGGAAAATCAGGGATTATTCAAGGAGAAACACATATCCACATATCCAACAGGGATGGGAAGAAACTTAGTGGCCAAAGATGGGGAAGAGGCAGGTTGGCAACAGCTCTGCCCACACATCTTTAAGTGACTGATCTACGTTCCCTTACAGTATGGCTACAGTATAGAGTATTCTACAGTATACACTGAATTTTCATTTTTCTGTGCAGATTTTCACAGCCTTTCCTTCCTCCTGTGGCTTTTACTACCCAAGAAGGGAAAGAGGCGGAACAAAAAGCTGGAAACTGAAGGGAGTGTGGGTGTGAGGGGGTTTATGTGTGCTTTGGTGTCAAAGCTTTGGCCTGAAAAGAGATATTTGCATTAACAGACTACAAAAGACGGATGATTTGCAGTACTGAAAAAGTTAGAAGCTCCTGCAATGTCAACACAGTTCATTGAAAGGTAAAAGGGGGGCGTGTTATTTTTAGGTGCTAAGTAATTCACAGCATTTTGTGTCTAAAATAAAATATTCATCTGTATCATTATGAGTCATCTTTGTTCCGATAGTTTACTAAAATATTCTCCTTATGTAATACTATCACCCAACATATCTGGGATCTCTATTTTATTACAAAGTTGGTGTACACCGGAAAGTCTACATATATATTTCTGTTCTTCAGGTTAATAACAAAGCAAAACAATATTTCAGGTATAGTCACTATTAACAAGTTGTAAAATGTTGACTTCTCTTGCTATATTTTCAAATACTCTATGTCTTTTCTATTATTATTCTTCTTCCACAGTTTATGTGCTGTACGCCTGCAGCCAGGAACATGTGTTTCCAATTATCTGAGCTTTGCAAACCAGCTTTGCATTCAATAGCAACTTTTTTTTTAAGGTACAGCTCCTCCTCCCACAGAAGTTAGTATTCCTCTCCTTTTTCACACAGCAAACAGCAGTGGCTCTTGACTTCAGGCCCATTTTAGAAACGATTTAATTTGGAGCTCCCCAGACAAGAATGTTATTTTCTTCTAAACTTCTTGTACATTTTATGAGACAAAACCAAGCTTTCATATTGAATGTATATAAAGTGTTGAAGCAAGAGAGGGAAAACTGATGTCATCCAGTCTGCCTTGCATGACATTTTCTCTAGTTTCCTATACAGTGAAGAATCCAATTTGACCACTAGAGCCATAACGGTAGAAATGTTAGACAGCATCCCATCCTTACAACTCATGCTTAGGCCTTACAAATCCCATCCCTGAAGCACCTGTGCAACCCTCGACCTGTAGCCTATTGTGATTAGCCCCATTTGTACATGGAGAATTGAGGCAGACACATGTTTGTGCCTCTGTGTCAGCTTAGGGCTCAAGCTTGCATCTGATATTTGTGTGTGCAGCTCTGGGCCCCACAATTTAAGAAGCATGTCAAGGTACTTGAATGTGTCCAGAGGAGGGCAACAAAGCTGGTGAAAGGGCTGGAAGGAATGTCCTTTGAAGAGTGGCTAAGGGCCCTAGATATGTCTAGTTTGGAGAAAAAGAGGCTGAGGGGCCACCTCATTGCTCTCTACAGTTTCCTGAGCAGGGGAAGTGGAGAGGGAGGTGCTGATCTCTTCTCCCTGGTATCCAGTGACAGGATGCATGGGAATGGTTCAAAGCTGCACCAGGGGAGGTTTAGAATGGACATTAGGAAGCATTTCATAGAATCATAGAATCATTTAGGTTGGAAAAGACCTTTAAGGTCATCGAGTCCAACTGTAAACCAAACACTGCCAAGTCCACCACTACACCATGTCCCTAAGCGCCACATCTACACGTCTTTTAAATACCTCCAGGGATGGTGACTCAACCACTTCCCTGGGCAGCCTGGTCCAATGCTTGACAATGCTTTCAGTGAATACATTTTTCCTAATATCCAATCTAAACCTCCCCTGGTGCAACTTGAGGCCATTTCCTCTCGTCATATCACTCGTTACTTGGGAGGAGAGACCGATACCCACCTCACTACAACCTCCTTTCAGGTAGTTGTAGAGAGCGATAAGGTCTCCCCTCAGCCTCCTTTTCTCCAGGCTAAACAACCCCAGTTCCCTCAGCTGTTCCTCATAAGACTTGTGTTCTAGACCCTTCACCAGCTTCATTGCTCTTCTTTGGACACGCTCTAGCACCTCAATGTCTTTGTTGTAGTGAGGGGCCCACCCTTCTTAACCGAGAGGGTGGTCAAACACTGGAGCAGGCTTCCTAGAGAGGTGGTTGATGCCCCAAGCCTGTCAGTGTTTAAGAGGCATTTGGATAATGCCATTAATAATATGCTTTAACTTTTGTTTAGCCCTGAATTGGTCAGGCAGTTGGACTAGATGAACACTGTAGGTCCCTTCCAACTGAAATATTCTATTCTGTTGGTCATCTGCATCAATGAGGCATCGGCCTCCACTCAGGCTTCAGTCTAGGGAAGACCATGGGCTCACCACCCAGAGAAATATAGGCACAGAGCTGCAAATTGAGATGCAGTCCCTACAGACAGTGCAAACAAAACCAACCTAAAGCACCAAACAAGAAAATGGACCCCACCCTGAGGCATAGTTCATCAAGATAAGAGATGTAGCCAGAGAGACCCAGGCTGTGTCTTGCCTGCGCAGAAGGTGTGGGGCAGCGTATGAGGGGAGTGGGGTTAGTGCACATCCCCAGGTCCTGCTCCAGGTTGGGATGAAGCCAGAACACAACTGGACACAGCAGTTCGGAAGTGCCCTGAGGTCTGCCAGTTTAAATTGAAGCCTGGGTGAGTTGCCAAGGCCAGCATAAGAGCTTGAACTCAGCATTATCCATGACTCTGCTTAATGAATCTTCGTTAACAACTCAGTCTTCTTCCTTTGTATGAGGAAAGGACTGGACAGGGATCAGAAGGTGCAAGCCACCCAAACACCATGGGCACTGCTGGGGCAGAGCATGCTCTGGGCCCCAGGCAGCAGAAAGGCTGGTCTGAAGGCGTTAAGGTGTTAGGAATAGGTTATAAACCCCTGGCCTTTAGTCACTGAGTAACCAAAGACTGAATAGCAGATCACTCATCTGACCTCCTCATGAGGAAAAGGGCACAATCCCTCATTTGTATGAGAAGCACCGCATGAACACTACTGTGTGGTTGCCCTGAGCACCAGGAGATACGGGTACTTCCTCCTGAAGCACAAAGCTAGTGGGGCAGTGTATGCTGCAATTAAAAGGTAGGAAAGCAAGATGTTTATCCCCAAAAGAGTCATTCAGCCAGAGGCTTAATTCATGTTTGGTGTTGTATGACCCTCCTCCACAGATGTGCTGTGTAGCCCTAAAACAGATGTGTGCTCAGCCTAATACACTGCAGCATTTGAAACCTCGGACAATAAGACAGCAGAGCGCAAGTGAGATATCCTGACTGAGCCAGGACAAGCGCTTCAGCCAGCAAGCACTCACGGAGGGACTCACAGCAAGGGAGAGTGGGATGAAGGTGGCCACCACCTCCCACACAAGAGCCGAAGGAGTCTCTCCCAAGGAGAAGCCTATAACCAGAGCATAACCAGCCAGAACAGTGATGCAATGGGGAGAAAGATGGAAATGAGACATCAGCAGAGCACTTTCCTCCTTCAGGGAAGTGCTGCAGTCCTTCTGTGACAATAATAAGTCTCTTCTCTAGTCATCAGTTCTTCTCCCCAAGAGCCGGCAGACGTCTCTTGGGATGGTCCCCAGTGCTTAGGTAGCGGAGGACAGGAGCTGCAGCCCTTCTGAGTATGGGATACAGCGCTCTCTGACTCATCAGATCTAACGGAGGCAACTACACCATCTTCTCCTCACCATCCTGGCTTCTCCTTGCAAAAGTCCCATCTTCCCGCAGCAGTCCCAACCTGCTGCTGGACCACCTCATTTTTACTTACACGCTTCAGGGCCATAACAGGTCAGGCTCTGTTGCTGCTTTGTTTCTCAGCCCTGTTTCCTCATCAGCTTTTGAGGGTTTGCATTCTGACCACACACATATGCATACACATAAAAATCTAAAGACCTAAAGGATTACAGTCATTAGGAAAGATTTGGCTTTGAGTTTATCTTCCTTGTTGTAGACATGTTGCCATGATGGTCATTACCTATTTCCAAAAGCTGTAACTGGAACTAGAAATATCTTTTTTTTTTTTTCCCTGTGGCATTTCATTTTCCGGACCCCACTAAAGCTCCCTGGGCTAACAGCTCTTGTATACAGTCTATGCTGTATACAAATATACAGTGCTTATAGCAGATGAAGTTTGCAGGATTTATAGCAGTGTTGACTCTCAAATGTCTATGACAAGTCTCATGGCACCCATCCATACTTTTAAATGTTTAACTCCTGGTGATACAGGATTGACAGGAATTTTAGCACTATTTTTTATGTATGCATCTAGTCTTCATTTGCTTCATTCACTTAAAATTATTGCTCATATGACTTCCAGAGGCTCGGATCATGACAAGCTTACATTTCTTTTTCAAAAAAATCCCATAATTGCTAAACCAATCTGGTGATCATCTGGGGGTTTGTCACAGTGTTTATTAATGTCTGGAATTCACGTGTTGTGTTTGTCATTTAAATTTTCTGCAACAAACCGATGACAAAACACCGAGGAGGCATCTTTTTCACCTGTTTTTAGAAAGGAAGATGAGGAAGATTTTGGTGGCAAAGGGAGAACAAGCCTGGCATGAGGCTCCCAGCATGTCCAGGGTGTCCTCCTAACCCAGCCCTTTCAGCACAGCGGACGGCCTGAAAACCTGTAGAGAATGATGCAAAGTGACAGTCAGAAATTCAAATTTCAGCCTTTTCCTCACTCAGCAGCACTTCATTACTACTGATGTTTGTGGTGTATAATTCAACTTACAGTTGTCTCTGAATGTTATCTGGAGTATCCACATATCTCTGGCAAACAATGGAGCCAGCAGCTACCCTCACACCATGGGCTTGTCTTTAGGTGATAGCTGTTTTGCTTAGTGCCTTTTACTGATTACGTATCTATACTGCATATTTTGAGCAGAGCTGGTTAGAAAAAATTGTTTGGACATGTCTTGGGTTTCCTCTTTTCACATGCCACGTCAGAAAAACAAAATTAGGGGAGAAAAAGAGAACTATGAAAAAATTCCCCTTTGTTTTGCCATTGCAACAAGGAAGAATGAACGAAAAGGAGAGGCAAAAAAGGAAATGCTTCGCTGTTTTTTCCCTATTAAAAAAAAGAAAACTATGAAAACATAAAAACAGCTGAAAATGAAATGTGCTGGTAGTTACCACCAAGGGCCAAGGTGCTTCTTGTCAAGGCAGTTGCTAAGGCCTGGACCTTTTCATAACATCAAGAGGTGCTATTTGCTTAATAAATGTACAAACGTCATTAAACCTGTTAGAACACAGCTTCTGCTGTATTTCACTGAATGAACAGTGGGGAAAGCAGCAACGTTTCTTGTGTAATGTAAGAGCACATGGTTTGCTGCTGTATGAAGGGGACTCGGTGCTTTTCCTAATGCAACATTGCCAGCAGGGATGCTGATCTCAAAAGTAAACCTCCTCGACTGCTCATTTAGGAAGGAGCGGACTAGTAATAAAATTGGCAGGGATCTCCAAACAAACATGTTAAAATTGAAAGCCAGTGCACGGAGAGATATGTTTTGTAGCGCAGCAAGAAGTCTCTAAACCAGATAATTACTGAAGTTTTGTGAGAAAAATAGTGTTTATAGCTTATGGTAAGTTGTGTCAGTGTTTATGAAATCCTTTTGGTTAGTGTTTTCTACACATTTTCTCTAATGTTTGCTAAGTTTTAGCATATGTTGTAAATCCAGACAGAGTCACAGTGTGAATGGGGAACTTTATTTAAGCGTGTCACAGTATTTCTCTGGCATCCAGTTTCTGGTAACTACTCAGAGGTCTGGGTTTGCTGAGCACACAGGGCTGGCCATGCTCTAAAGGGAAAGTAAATTAGTTTCACGTGACTATATTAAGTCATATTTTTCAAGGGTGTAAAGCCTCAGGGTGACTGAAGGGTGAAGAATGACAAAACTGGGACCTGTGATTTTTTTTTCTCCAAATGTTTTAATTATTGTGTTGAAGTCTTCACCAAATCCAATAAGTCGGGTGGTGAAAATTAAAGAACTGATCTTCATTTCAAATCTATACTGGCAAAAAAATTCCTAACTATTTATAATGATAAGGCTTGTCATTGAAACATGAAAAATAATAGAGCTTGGGGCCTCGTAGGTTAATGATAGCTCTTTCACAAGCATTTTGTTCATAATCTCAATTATAATTCCATATGCTTTATCTTTCACATACATAGCTTTTAATATTTAATGAACTGATTTGTCTTAATTCAGTAGCTATAGAGTTCTTTGTGGAAGAAGTGAGAATTTCGTTATCAGCTCTAGGACTACAGAAAGTTACATCCTGGGGATATAGAGGAAGTGAGCAGAAAGCGCAGTTGCTGTGGGTACATCAAGGGTGGATCTAGTGGAGGAGTTTTTTCCAATTTAACAGCAAGCATCTTCACATCTGTATTGAGTAAGGCCACTGGCTTTTTTCTCAGGTGATGGTGGATTTTTTGCAGCTGCTGTGCCCTTTCAGGAATCTTTATCCACTTTTTAGCTTTGATGACTCTGCTGGCCTGAGTTTGAAGTTTTCTCTCGACCCTGTTTCTGCTGAATGTTTCTGTACAGTTTATTTTTGTCAGCTTTGTTATTCTACCTACCATGCTGTCCCTGCTCTCCCTTTTACCAAGACTGACAATAACACCTTTCTGTACAGCTTTTCAACAGAAATTTCTCAAATGAAACTTTTCACAATAAGCACAACCTTTTGTCAACTTTTTTTTTTTTTAACTAGAAAAACAGAGAAGTATAATACTTTTTGTAGTTCTGTAGGGAAGTTGTTGGAGCTGTTTTATAAACTGATAGTTTTCCATTGAACATACCAATGAATTTTTTTCCCCCCTTTGAACTTTTTCTAGAAAAAAGCCTTTTGCAGCAAGCACTTGTTCTCTGCTTACAGCCCATTGAAGCGGGCTGGAGGACGCTGGTCCTTTTAATTATTGCTTTATCCCCTCTCACCTTGACCTAACTGTGCCCTGGCAGGGAATGTTTGCCTACCTCTAACTGATTTACAGCAGATGTTAGTGGTAATAAATTATATCCCACTTCCCCCAGCTCCTTTTTTCTAGAGCTGCTCGAATGTTTTCAAATGAAAAGTCTCTCAATCTTAAAAGGCATTTTTTTCAAAATGTATATTTTGAGGGTTTATTAATATTTTCTCTTTTTTTCCAGTTACACTGAAAATCAAAGGCTGCGCTTTATTCTTTTCCTCTATTTTTGCTTTCCTTTTGCTACTGGAAAGAGTTGCACTAAGGGAAAAATACAAGCAAAGGGAAGGTGAAACAAACCGTGACAACAGAAGAACTTCTATGGAAAAAAGTGAATAACTGAAATATAGCTCACTGGCAAAGCACATGGAACAAGCAGGAAAAAAAAGTCCAACCCTGACATGTTTTAATTTTTCCCTGTTTTTCCACCAGTTCCCTCCTGACATCATCAAGCAACCATTTGGTACTTGTTTCATGTAGCACGTGCTAGGCAAGGGGAATGACTTCATGCCTCTAAAGCCAAGCCTTTGTTCTACCAGCTATTTGCGCAGATGCTGCCGCTAGAGCTCCAGCCACACTCGTAGGGACCAACCTCCATCACCATCCTAAAAAGTAGTAGAAGAATGACTGGGAACGTGAGGACTCAACTTGAAAGATGTTTCCTGACTCAGAACTGGGCTGGAGACCAGAGGAGACTTCCTGAGGCAGGGATGCCCCAAAAGCCCCGTTTTCCACCCCAGCTCTGCTGCCAGGCTCCCGCAGTGTCACTTGGCCAACACAAGCTATCTCAGTAGACCAGGCGTGATTTCCAAGCCTGGCCACTTCCAGGGAATGCTGTAGCCAATGCTGGTTTGCCAGAGCTTCTGTCTTTGAAATAATAAGCTGAAACACACCATGAGTAGTAGAAGGTGCTGAAGAAAGCCTTTTCCTGGAACGCTCCTTTTTTGTTCCTGGTGGGTACCCTAACATAATGATATAGGTTAATATTGCATGTGGGACTTCTTACATTAAGGCTCTTTCAGATGAGTTAATTGCCAATGCCTTAAGCAAGGGCACCAGTCAGCGGATATTATCTCTGTGTCTAATTACTTCCACCAGCAAACGGCAAAGGGAAATTCAAGGTACTAATTTTTATTGGGTTTTTATCACTACAAAGTCTTAGGAGAACCAGAAAATCTGAAGACGTGGCATTTTCTTTCCAACGTTCTATATAGGCAAGACTGTCCCAAAAAGTCAATTTTAAGAGAGAAGAAGCATTTTTGGAAGCGGGCCCTTGCCTTAGGAGTCAGTGACCTCTGAAAAGCAGTGAAGCCTGCAATTGTCCTCCTACAGAAAGCACAGTGAAGTCCCCATCCTGCAAACACACAGGGGTTAGTTCTGTGTGTGTGTGTGCGTGCGCACTATGGATTTCAGTTGGACAACTCTCACGTGAACATCACTTTGTTAATCACATCTGTGGGAGCGAGGGGTCAGCTCTACAAAATATTATTGCTTCTTCTTACTGTTGTAGCTAGCTAAGAGTTTTACATTAATGGTTTAACCAAGGTAGATATAAAAGAAATCCATTAAGAAGCCTCAAAGAAAAAAAAAGGGTGATGTTGTTAATGTTGGGGAGTGAACCACAAGACACAAAGAGCAAAGTCTATATTCCAGAAACAAGCAACCAAACAGGCTTCACCTTACTTCTACTAAGGACTGTGGAGTTTGATCCTCAATTCCCTGACAAAATGGCATAAAGGGAGTTTTCAAACTCCCCCTGTTCCTTTAAGAACACTCTCCCTCTAATTTCTAAGGTGCTCCCCCAACCCTGCTGCACCAGCCCTGGAGTAAACCAACACTGGTACCCTGAAACTATCATCTCACAGACAGCCCTATAAATCATGTGTTACAGCAAAAGAGAGGGTGAAAAAGAGGTAAAACTAATTCAGGACTACCAGGTAGCCACGGTTGGTGGCACACAGGCATACAGGCAGGTTGTCCTGCTGTTGCAGGGCTCAGGGTACAATATCATCTCCTTCTCAAAGGAGGAAAATCATACACATTTTAACTAAAGCATCACTATGTAGAAATAAAGTGAGGAAAATATCCTCGCCAGAGCAGCGAGGGAAGGAGAAGGCAGGGTTGAATGCAGGGCTGCTGCTCAGACTTTCGAGCACTCAGACTTTGGAGCCCCCCGGGCAGCTTGTGTTTCCAGGCGTTGCCTATCTGATTTCAGCCTCAGCCATGGGCAGGCTAAGGGTTAACGGGAGACGCAGCACGTTAACTGTATCTGTGGAGATTATGGCATGTTTATCCAGTGTTCAGATTTCCTGTCTGAGTGTTTGGATTTCCTGAAATCCCTGCTATCAGCCCAAGTGCTGTCCACCGAGCAGACCTTTTTTTCTCTCTCTCTCTCTTTTTTTCCCCCCTTCTTTTTTTTTTTTTACTTTGCTCACATGGTAGGTTTTCCTTCCTGCTCTCTTTCCAGTTGTAGTGCCTGTTTCTCCTCACCGGTCAGGACATTTATGGATGCAGATCAACACTCTTAGACCCCAGAACTCTGGGGATCGCTGTACATTGGATTTCCTTTTTTATTATTATTATTTTACTTCATTTTATTTTATCTTTTTGTGGCAAGAAAACCTGAAGAAACATGCTCTTTTTCAGCTGCCCATGGGAGAATCTGTTTTAGTCTGAGATGGAATAATGGCCTTAGGTTTGAGGACCAAATCTGGAATGGGAATTCAGACTGCACGCGTCCTGGTGAGTTACAGCGCGTTGGGGCTGAGCGTGGTTGGTAACAAGCAGCTCTGAGACAGGGACAAAGGCTGAGCGCGTCCATTCACTGTGGCTGCTGAGCAAACTGCAAAAAGCAGATGGGTGAAGCTGAAGTTAGAACTTTTTCCAAAAAAAACAACCGAAGTCCATTTTTAATTCCTAAAAACACATGCTGCTCTACAGCCCAGATAACGTCTAGGTAAACTTTACTGTAGCAAAATGTATAAGGCCAGATTCTGCGAGATCTTACTCATGTAAGTAACTTTTACTCACATAAACAACCTCAGTGACTTTAAAAAGAGCTCATGTAAGAAAAGACTTGCAGAATGGGGCCCATATTAAGTAAATTGCAACGTCTCGATCTCAGCGAAAACTAATCTTAAAAGAAAAATGAGAATTTTCTGAGTGTCTTTGCATGTTTCCTTGGCCTTTTATGTTTTATTGTTGATCTAGATTTAAGTTGTAAGAAGAATCGATGTGCCAACTATTTCTCCTATTGTCTCTTAAATAAGTTTGCAGTAGGAGTGAAAATGTATTATTTCATGCAGCAATGTTCCGGGAGGCCAGAAAGGGGCTTTCTGTTGTTGGAGGGAAAATGCTGAGTGCTATGCTGCTCTGAATGAACTGGAAAGCTGCATTAGGACATGAGGCTTAGCTAAGGTTTTAGCTTCATTTTCGGATGCGAGAGTCCATGACAGCATTATTAGCCTTAGGTGGTTTTAGTTAAACTGCAGTCACAAATGCAATGAGTTGACGAGTCTCAAAATCAGTGACTCAGCATTTGAAAAGAAAAAGTCTTCTTTTCAGACCTCTTTGAAGTAGATTTCATTGCTGGCACCCATGGAAGTGTTGTTGGAGTAAGATGTGGAAGATAGATAAAGCATCACCACTATTGCAACTTTTGTTCTGTCCCATAGCTGGAGGCTGTGGTTGCGCTGAACATTCCTAAGCTGCTCCTTGGAGCTGCTCCAGGGATTTGGTTCTCTAATTTCAGGGGAAAAAAGCTTGATTCAGAAATTGCTTACATGTTAGGAAACATTTATAGGGAAAACAGCTTTCTATAGAAATTTTACTTTAGCCCTGATTTTCATTAGACTGTTGAAAATGTCCTGAATCCCAGTATACAATAGTACACGTCAATCAACAGTCTTTAACATTTGAATTCTTGGGGTTTAGCAGGAGAGAATACTTTCCTTTTTTATACCAATAAAGGGAAAGAGCCATTTTCCAAATTCTTTGCAGAGCTTCCAAATCCGAAGTTTTAGACTAATTGCCTGGTGTGTCGGCTTTCCGCACAACCCTTTGAAAGTGATCCTGCTGCTCTTCTTCAAGGTTTTCTTTGCTATCAGTGGAAGGTTTGTGTGAGATCAGCCAGACCAAACTCGTGTCTTTTCTGCCTGCAAGCCTTCAGGAATTCAGTTTTGATTATTAACATGGGGCAACACTGAAACTGGTGGTATTTTATGCATTGAAATGTTGGTTCTTGCTGTGTATGTAGGTTTGTACTCTCATTGTAGGGGATTGACCCCCAAAAAATGAAAGGGAGGACAAGGAACCCCTCACCTGAGTTAGACTGGACCACGGTGCCCTGCCTTGTGGTTAACATGCAATTTGGTGGTCTGTGGTCACAGATGCAATTAAACTGGCTATAGCAGAAATGTACTCCTCTCAAAGCTGGCAGAAGAGTCAAAATGTCACCAACAAACAGTGAAACGCAGAAAATACACAGTACAGATGAGGACTCAGGGGAAATATAAAGACTTGTCTAGGTCTACCCACATCTCCTAGCTTTGGAAATTTCGTTGGCTTTCCAGTGAGCAGGAGGCTTGGGACTGGGTTGGTCGTGGGGTTTTTTCCCCCTTTTTTGCAGGACTGTCAGAAATTTCTGGTCTCAGTCAGGTTGGAAATGCTGTGGGAATAGTTTTTCTGGTGGTATTTTGGTATTTCCTCTTCTGCTCACACCCAGACCAGGAAGTGCAGAAGCACAACCTTCAGCTCATTGTGTACGTGTTTCTTTTTATAAACCTGAATTCTCTTCCCTCCCCCCCCCCCCCTTTTTTTTTTTTTGTCCCAATAGCCCTCACACAGGTTTAAAGTTCTGTTTGATTTAGACTGTGGGAATTTGTTATACCTCTTCATATACCTATACTAAGCACTAAATAGTTCCTTAATAAGCGATTATCACATTAGTTACCCACGGCCAATAATGTTAATGGGCCAATATCCCCCGGTAGCTGTTTCTGCTGGTATTTACTTTTGTACCTTCAGCAGCATGAGGACTAACTGGCCACTAAGACCTATCTACTCAGTTGCCCATGAAGAAATTCTGCAAAAGGTCATTTTTTTTGGTAACCAACTGCACCGTTAAACTCTCTAAGATTAGACACCTCATGCTTTAATGTTCTTTCTCTCCCTTTTTCCCTTCCTGCATCAGTGAGGAGGTTCAACTCATGCACCCTCACTCCATGTGTCCAACTCATTCACCATCACGATTGCCAGTCCACCTGCCTTTCTTGCTGTTGTTGGCAAGTATGGATAAACAGTTTTGACAGGCAGAGAGTCCTGCAGAGCTAACTTCATACACACAGTGATGTTTCTCTGCTCAGATGATAAATGGACCAGAAGAACTAAACCACTTTCATTGAAACTGTTCCCCACATCCAAAGCTTTTAACCCCTCCTTTCCGCGCTGTTTTCTGCAAAAAGTAAAGAATGCAATTTTGTTTCGTACCTGAGCAAAGCGGATCACATTTGGATTGCAGCTTTTCCCTCAAGACTCTTCTAGCCACCTTGTAGAGTCTTTAATCCACCATTTTCTAAACGAAAATAAACTTAAGATGGATCCTAAATTTGGCCCATGGCAAAATAATTACCTATATTTCCACTTGGGTCCACTCTCATGAGTGCTATATGAACCGCTACGCCAATCGTGTTTGGAAGCTGTCCCCATGTAGGACTGGGTTTGTAACACAATTTGCTCCTCAGTGACTTCATAGTCCTCAAAAATACAAGGAATTGCAAGCAAAGGGAAGTTAATTTACTTCACTAAAATCTCTGTAATTTAAGAAGATTTAAGTAGAGGCAATGGAGTTACTGAGGGGTTTTGAGTTCTGTCCTTGTTTTGGGGTATTTGTTTTTCGTTGCTGTTGGCTCTAAGTCTCTCCTGGGCTTTGGGGAGCTGCAGTGCTTCAGAGAGAGGGCACGAGGTGGGGGAGGGAACGACAGTATGGTTCATTATTTCAGACACTCATTAGCAGCAGGGCTCAGCCTGGACCACGTATCGCTCTCCTCCCATGTGGTACCCATGAGCCAAGCTCCGTCCATGCTGAACAGGGCGTAACATGAAGCTCCTCACTTGGTCCCCCTCAAACCCCAAAGCCGGGTTCAGCCCCCCTGAGAGGCAGCGATGCTTTTCATGTATCCTCCTCTATCTTGGCTGGAGTTAACAAAATCCATCTGCCTCTCTGAGTCAGCAGAAAAGTATTCGGCTTTTATAAGAGTTAAGGGACATGGGATAGGGCAATGTCAAAGTGCAGAAGTCTTCCCCTGGCTCGGTGTTTGCACGGCATGCACGGAGAGGAGGTTGCATTTTCAGTTCCCATTCACCGGACGAGATGATTTACAGCAGTGAAGGACTTGGCCCATGGCATACATGGCCACGGCTGTCAAACAACGCTCCTTTCATCAGTGGTAAACGCGAACAAATGTGCAAACGGCAACAACCAGCACGCACCGTGACGCGGCGACTGCTAGCAGTTTGGAAAAGTCAAAAGAAAACTATTTTCTTCTCATCAAAAGCAAAATGAGGAAGCATCCCCCCTCCCCTTCCGCCCCCACTGCTACCACCCTGGCTCGAGCAAGTTGATCCGTAGGTATTTGTGTGGGGGTTTGTTCTCAGCGGTTAACCACATAACAATTTGAAGCATGTGGCTAACTCAGAAGAAACTGCCTTTAAACATTTGCAGACTGTAATTGCGTTAGGGAGAGCGGAGCCCTGGCCAGGGGATGCTGGCCGCCCCGGGGGCTGCGGCAGGAAGCCCTGAACATCTCACAGCAAGGTCCCGCAAAGAGGGAAAAAAGCCTGATTTTATCTCTAGGAGCTTCTCTTCTAGACGATGCTCTGCAGCCAGGGCCAGATGTTCCCCACCTCCTGTTACGTGTCTTGTTTGGTGTGTCAGAGCGAAACACCCAGCAGGAAACAAAACGGAGAGAAAAGGGGTGGCAATGAGGGGGAGGGTGTTGTGGCACGCAGCTTTCGTAAATAAAGCCGAAGGAAATATAACAAACAAATTGGAGAAGCTTTGCTGTGAATTTGACCATGCCTGAGACCATCAGATGATCCCTGGGGAAAGCAGTGAAAGGGACATGGCATGGGGCTGGAGAGCCAGGCTCCAGGGGGGAAAGGCAAGGAGCAACCCTGCTTGGGGTGGTAAAATGCCCCCATTGAGCTCTTCCATCCCTCAAAACGTGAACCTGTTGGGCAGGGAGGAAAGGCTGGAGAGAGGATATGTGCAAACAAGAGGTGAGCAGTTGTGCTTGTGGGGATAAATATCCCAACACCTGCATGGTGCCATGGCGCTCGTCATCACAGAGCCACGGGGCTATAGTAACGTCCAGTTTTAAAGAATTTGGAGCATAAAGAAACCAATAAAACTGAAGATTGCAACATTTCCCCATGGGAGGAGATGCCTGTGAGACATTCTGCAAGCAGTTTGTGACTCCCAAAGGTCATGGGCTTTTAATTTCCATCCATTTCCAGTGCATCCTCCATCCGTGATTAGGAGATCCTCTCCTTGGCTATAAACAGACATGCTCCTAAGTGTTCACTGCGCACATGAAATAGTGCAATTAATCTTCTTCACCCAGCTGCAAGCCTCATTTGTAATTCAGCAGGTAAAAATACGATACCTGTACAATCACCAGAATGGCACCAGGAAAGCAAATGACTTTCAGAATATGGCCCTAAGGTTGAAAACTCAACTTGCTTTGGAGAAAGGGCAGATAAGGCCTTGCCAAGTCTGCTCTCTCAGTTACAGCAGCTGGACCTGCGGCTTTCTAGCATGGGGATGGAGTGGGATTGCAGTTAGAAACCGAGCTGTGCCCCAGGGTCCTGGGAGGATCTGCAACCACATGCGTTTCTCCATATCTATTCTCCAGTCTGGGGAGAAAAGAAATCAGCTTTTAGTTTGTGGCTGAACGACAGCCCTGGGATTGCCACCTTCTGGCACTGAATTACGATTCAGTCCGTCAGATTCATCCAACAGGCAAGTCACTCCATTGCACTACCCAGATCAGCAGCAGTAAAAGCGTGGCTGGCTCCCCCTTTCTACTTGTTCATCCCTGGAGTAGCCAGAAGCCAGAAGGGAGCATGTAAGCACACGGTTGATGTGCTCCTCAAAACTACCGGGGAAAGAAGAGGGAGATGTCTCCTGCCAAGGCTGGTGCAGCTGCACGCTCTTTTTATAGCAGTTGGCCAAATGCATAGAAAGCAATTTTGTTCTGGCCAGAACTGCCAGCCAGAGAGGCAGCAGGACGTTTCAGGCGCTAGGACAAACCTTGTGGTATCTAGATTCAGCATAACACCAAGCCCTTAGCATAATACTATGGTTCTATATAAGAACATAAAACCATCTGAGCCAACACTTCAGGATCCTGTCTCCAGTAGTGGCTGACATATGTGTAGGATGCAAGAGTTGAACAGGGAGGACATGTAGCGGTATTTTCCCAGATTATGGTCCCAGCTTTCCAGGATGTCAGCTGGAGGACTTTCTGAGTCAGAGCTCATACTTAAGATGAACTTGTCCTGCAGATATTTGCAATATGGATTTGTAGGCTTTTTTCTACTTAAACTAATAGATATTTTAAGCACCCATTTTAAAAAAGGCTTACATGGGTAGAACAAACTGGTAGACAAAAATGGGTAGACAAATTCATGGAAGGAATTTTGTCCTGAATTTACAGCTATTAAATCATTAGTGACAGTGAGGGTCCAATCCTCGTCTCCTACCTGATTTATAGCAGTGCTATAAACTGATTTTCGTGGAAATATTCCAGAGTTATTTGTGGGTAAACAAGATCTATGCCAGCACCATGGAACTCTAACATTTATTTTACCTAATTAAGTGTGGAACTATATCGCTACTTTCCTTCTGCATTAAAATTCAAGCAGTTCAGTAGTCACGCAAATTAATATGCTTACTGATGTAATAATTTACCTAATGGTATATTTGTCATAAAATGCGTAAGACTGCATTCTCTGCTGATGTAGGATACTGGCTCCATCCATCTGATCAGAGGCAGGTTGTAGTTGCATATCCTTTAATAATTATTTCAGCAGGTGTCCTTTTATTCCTGTTCATAATTAGTAGCTGAGTACTTAGCAAAGCTTGTCAGGATCAGAAATTCCTACAATTCAGTAGTTATCTATATTCATGAACAAAGAGGATGTCTACCTTGGTAGAATAATTTCTAAAGATATTGTATTAAAACTAATGGGTACCATAATTCTACATTAAATGTAGAGCTTTTAAATTATTATCAACCAGCAGGGTATAATTCTGGTCTTACACTTGTCCTAAATTAATCACAGAATCATAGAATCATTAAGGTTGGAAAAGACCTCTAAGATCATCAAGTCCAACCATCAACTAACACCACCATGACTCCTAAACCAGGCCCTGGAGTGCCACGTCTATACCTTTTTTGAACGCCTCCAGGATTGACGACTCCACCACCTCTCTGGGCAGCCTGTTCCAATGCTTAACCACTCTTTCAGTAAAGAAATTTTTCCTGATGTCCAATCTAAACCTCCCCTGACGCAACTTGAGGCCATTTCCTCTTGTCCTATCACTAGTTTCTTGGGAGAAGAGTCCAACACCCGCATCACTACAACCTCCTTTCAGGTAGTTGTAGAGAGCAATAAGGTCTCCCCTTCTCCCCTCAGCCTCCTCTCCTCCAAACTAAACAACACCAGTTCCCTCAGCTGCTCCTCATAAGACTTGTTTTCTAGACCCCTCAATGTCACAATATGACTCCAGATTTAATCAATGGTACAATAGGTCTTAGCCAGAATCCCAGATCTCACAGGTCATTTAAACTTTATCATTTTTATTTTCTGAGTTTACGAAGTTGTGGTTGAGAAGGAGCTATCATGTTCACATGCTGACTGGGATGGGGTTAAAAATCTACTTCTGACCCAAGATGATCTACAGCTGGTATTTGTTCTCACCACCCAGACAGACAAATGGGATTTGGCTCAGTTGAAACAAATTTCCTTACCATTGAGAGACTTAAAGGGCGTCAGTAGCAGCAGGAACAAGGACAAAAAGGTGATTGTAAGTCATGTTTGGCTCCTGTATGCTGGAGCCATACAACAGCCTACCTGGCACCTGGTCTGAATTAGAGAAATTGCTCAATTGTTTAGATTTATGTTTTTCTTCCCAGAGTTCCTAGGAAGCTCAGAACAGCAATCATGCAGTCCCCCCTATAAGGTAGTATATACATGTGTGCACACGGTATACCATAAACTCCTACGCTTCGTCCCTTCCACTGCCTTCAAGCCTAGAGAACAGCCTGGCTGTAAGGTTCCTCTTCAGCCAGAAACCTCCTTGCCCCAAGGATCATTTCTAACACTAATTCTGCTCATTGTAAGACAATTCCCAAGGCCCTAAGCAGCTCCTTCTCAAGGCTGGGATCTGCAATAGCCCCATGTCCTGTGAGTCATATCGGCAGTTTCCTAAGCCAAGTCCTCCAATCGCTGCAACTTGAGCAAGAGAGTTAGACTTACAAGTAAGCTCCTACAATAGATTTGCATCACTAGGCAGATCAGGCACAAGAGGGAACATGACCCCAACCAGTGAGACCAGGTTTAGCCTGACCCTAAGGAAAACAAGGACTGTTAGACACTTTTTCATGATGCTGGATGCTGAAGGACACCTTATTATTTAAGGGAATCTTATTCATGTCGTGATCTACATCCTGCAAGAAAAAAAGAACTTATATCATAGAAATTTAGATCATTTAAGTGGAGTTTAAATAATGTATGACTGAGAGCTCTGCAATATTCGTAGCCTGGTCTCTGTGAATGAGGCTGAGGCAATTGCACTGTGTGTGCATGTGTCCCCTCAAGACTTTGAACCCCCCTCAATCGAGACAGATGGAGGAACAGAGGTCTCAAGTGCTCCTACACATTTTGTAAAAAACGGCAGATGGCTAGAAGAAAAAAACACCGTTTGTAACCTCTGATTACCTCCTCCCCAAGGGAAAAGCCACAACTACTGTGAGACAAAAAGAGAATTTCCACGGCAGTGCAGCACTGTGCTCACCACGACCTGGGGGAAAAGCTTGCACAGGTATTTGCTCTTCAGGCTGCCCGTGGGGGGTTTCACCTCTCCCAAGTCCTCTTGGTGTTCATGCAAACCTGCATGTGCCAGTGTGGCCTTAGGAGCAATACCAGTTAGGTGAAAGACACCTGCTGTTATTTACCCCAGCACTTAAATTCTCTCTCCTTGGAAGAAATACCTTCTTGCAATACCACAGGCCTTAAACCACCATGTTAATGTGAAAAGTGTTTCCTGGGGATAATAATATCCTGACATCAGTATTGCTTGCATACTAGTGCTGGCTGCTAGTACAGTGGCAACATTTTGCTTAGAAAAGCAATATCAGGAGAGGACTCTGTTTGCTAAAGCTGGCCATTGCAGATAAAAGCTTAAATCAGTAATTTTGAAAAGCTGGTTGCCTAAAATTCAGAGCCTCAGCTCATACCAAGGTTCTAGATAAATTATTTTGATGTCCTTTTGAAAGTGAGGTCAGTTATTTCAGCCCACTAATTAGGGTTTTGGTAGACAAGAGTTCAGCACTTCCTCTCGAGTCTCCCAGTGCAAGACAATGTATCCCAGTCCTGATCTGTGGAGCATTTGTTTTTATAATTCAAGGGCCTTTCTAAATAGAAATCATCAGCTGGGCCAGACTGTTGAAGACAAGTCAATTTGCATCTTGGAGAAAGACACTGGGCTCCTTCCAGAACGTGAACTTAGATGGGAAAGAAACTCAGATCCCCAGAAAGGACCACATAGTGCTTTCGCTCCTTAGCACCTCCAGCCATCTGCAACGTATATTAGTTTATCAGGTTTAGCAGGAGATGAGTGGTGGTCACGAACACCAGAACTGAACAGTCTCATCCAACTCCTGCTCCAGATGCAAACTGCAGTGGGCTTTGCTCTGGTTCCCACAGATACAACGCAAGGGAGGAGGGACCACCGTGGCCAGGCAGCATCTGCTTGAACACTGGCAACACCCTCTGGATTTGACAGTAGTTATCACGAGAAAATATGTTTCTGCTTTGTCCTTCCCTGTGCATGACAAAAACAAACAAGATATTTGTTTCCCAAAGAGGAAATAGGTTCATTCTGGAACGCACTGGGCAGATCAGGTTCTTCTAAGT
Source organism: Fregata magnificens (assembly GCA_013389945.1). Lineage (NCBI taxonomy): Eukaryota > Metazoa > Chordata > Aves > Suliformes > Fregatidae > Fregata > Fregata magnificens. Next base: position 153,021 of record WAAD01009601.1, read on the forward strand.
ACTGAAGGATACATATGTGGGATTTCAACACTTTTAGGCCCTCCCAGGATATTTGTGCAATATTAATTGTGTCAGTAACTGCACTGTTTTTGCAGCAAACAGTAGACCTGATGTAAGGCAACCTGGCCTCATTTGTGCTGTTAATGTAGCCTTTCTTAGAAGCAGAAGCTATTTGTGAGATCATAATTTCCCTCACAGACACTATTTTTAATTGGGGAAGAGTTCTCTCAGAGGAGTAATAGTCTTACTTCTGTTGACATCTGCGCAGTTTTTTCCTGATCAGGAGATCAAGAGAAAGAGGATCTGAGCAACTGCTTCTCTAAGTAATAATGAACAGAGAGCTGTGCAGTAAATCATAATGGGCAATAAAATAAAAAACAAAATTTGGCTGGAGATTAATGACTGGAATGGGACTTACTGAATTAAATTGGATCAGATGTTCCCTGGAAAAAATCTGAGTTAGATTCATAGTTCTCTATGGTTTGGGGTTTGTTTTTCACAAAGGAAGATTTAACTTGATTGTTTTGTAACTACTAACAATTTCTAGGCCTTGCAGAAGTGGTCTTGGGGGCCTGCAGGAGAGGACAGGCGCTGGCTGGAAAGCCTGGTCCCGCTCAGGCAGAGGAGGGAACTGAACACGGAGCCTGCCCAACACACAATGCCATTAACTGCTCAAGTGCTACAGGAGGCCTCACATTTGTACAAGATATGAAGGGCTGACTTTAGTCCCGACATCCAGGGGCAGATTCATGACTACAGGTCTGCTACAGAGACAGATACCCCTGAATTCTCAAAGGCTGCGATCAAAGCCCAGTTGCACCTCTCCTGTTCCTTGTTAGGTGGTTTAGGTGCCTCCTTCCTACTGTGTCTTCTGTGAACCCACTTTTAAGTGTCCAGCCTTCCAGATGTTGGCTAAAGAGACATATGGGCAGCTGACTCAGGCTTTTGAATTTTCCCAGGGACTAAGGCACCCAAAACCTACACTTGCCTTGGTGTTTCAGTGCCAGATTTGCTTGTGACTCCAACCTCAAGCAGCAAAACGTTTGTGCTTCTAGCACTGTTCACTGAAGAAACCAACTTAAAACCGTAAACCAGTGATGGGGACTGACGTTTTCTGTTGGTGGTGGCGGGTTTTTTTAATCATCAGAGACGTCTTTTGTTTTGTCAAGATCCAGACTCGTTCACAAATATATCAGAGGAAGGAAACCAAAGCTGCATAAATTACCACTGATCGTGCTAGAGATACCAAAACTTTTTCCCCCTTTAATTAATTTTATTTGCTGAACTGAAAGTGAAACAGATCCCTAACACGACAGATAAAAAGGCCCACCTCTGTAGGCGTGATGCTGAAGGTAACGCGCACACTGGCCTTCTCGCCTGCTCTCAGGCACCTGGCAGCTCTGCAGCAGTGGATTTAGTGACTTTGCTTTATTAACTCAGTTTCCTTAGGCTTTTGTAACAAATGGACTTAACAACAGTTGCCTAGAGCCAGAAGAAGAAGAGCAAGGCTACATTATTAAAACCGAGAATGCAAAACCATTTTAAAATTCATCTAAGTGCTCAGAACAAACTCTCCAGAGATTGGGGGCTTAGTCATCCCAGGTTTCTCCAGCTCATTTAGATAATTGCCGCTTGAAATAGTTGTCTTTCTCTTTCTTTTTTTCATCTCTTTTCTTAACACTGGCACTTGGCAAGTATTCACTGAGCAGGCAGCTCAGCTCCACAGCTGCAGAAGGGCAGAAGAAACCTCAAGATTCCCACCAGGCACATCTCTACTTTCTATAACATGAGCCAACCACATCTGAGTGCATCCCAAATAGTCACTGTCACTTGCTGAGATATTAGCAACTCATTAGCCAGTTTAACTAATTAATACACTGGTAAAATTCATTTCTTTATGAAGTGATTTATTAAATATAGGAGAAGTTTAGAGAGTGTAATGTGTGAGTTATTCAGTATTATTAACTACCATCAGGGCCTGGAGACACTCAGCCTCAGTGCCTACCCACCTTCTTGAAAACTATATGACTTGATTGCTTCTGTCTCGGTATAAATTCATGCTGTCACCAAGAAAGGCAGTCCGAGTACTGTCACATGAGCTTGATTGGGAAACTGATACAAATGAAACTGAAAAAAGGAGCTTATTTTTCAGCTGCATCATTCTTCTCTTGGTAAAAACATAAAACTTCTATTACAACATATAATTTTATTGTATTTTATTTGTGTAACTTCTTCTATCCAAGAAAATCTAAAGATCATTACAACTTCCCGTTAGATTGCCAGTGGAAGGTACATCAGCATCCACAGTAGTGCACCAATAGGATTTTTTTTTCTGGGGATTTACATTAAAAGTTTCAATTTTTTAAATTTCTTTTCTTCCTCCTGGAACCTATTCTTGAATGTAGAATTCGAGGCATGGTCTTGTATCTACCCACGGTATGGTTCAGGCAGAAATAAGAAGGCCCTGCCACAGTGCGCTTAGGGCATGCAGCATCTTTGGGGTAGGTGTCTACCTCTGAGCCTGGCACCCTACTCTCTCTCTTTCAGTCAGTAGAATGAAAGAGACAGTTTAGGCTGTGATTCACCTGACCTTTGTAGACATTGACTTCAGTATCTCTGTTTTAAACATCTACTTCTGTAGGATGAGGTGAGCTGCAACCTAGTTTCAGTTGTCTGTATTGACTCTATCCAGTAACCATAAAGGGAGCCTGGGGTGAAGAACCCGGGCAAAGACACTTTGTCAGATACATCCCACTTTTACAGTCTAAAAGTTGAGTCAGAGCTCACTAAAGTGGATGTAAAGAATCCCATTTACATGGACTGAGTTTGGATCCAGTTTTAAAGGCTCTGTCCTGTCACTTTGAGTCAATCTCATTTTTCTGTGTAGATAGTACATACAATTTCAAAGAGCATGCTCGTGGATCTGGGCATGACTCACTGTAGGGGTAGACACAGACATGAAGAACAAAAGAAGAGAATATTTAGGAATATCCTTGTGTTCCTGTATTGAGATTTCTATGATGTGCCTTGTATTTTGGGATATTCTGTAGAGATGCTTTGATAGTTCTGCACTCCGCTGAAGGACAGGATGTATTATATACCACTAGCAGTATTATATCAGCCAAAATACGTGACATTTTCACAGACCTGCTAAGTAGAAGAGTGGTACTGCTTGGCGCACGTCAAAGGGGAAGGCATGAAAAACACAGCACTTTGAAGGGCAAAGCAGTACCAAGACAAGAGGGGTTGGCAGAAGGCACCGTGGAGTCATCCTTGTGATCAAAGACTGGCTCTGTACTTGAGACATCAGACTGAAGATGAGCACATTGTGGCAGAAGCCACGAACCGGAACCCGATGTGCTCATCTTCAGTCTGGGGTCTCAAGTACAGGGCCAGGCTTTGATCACGAGGATATATAGTCATCCTACAAATATATATATTAACTAACTTCTGTGAGGTGTTCAGACACAAGGACAATGCAAGACCTTATTAGTGCCTGACTTATCAACGAGGGCTAGAAGCAGGAGGTGTGCCGCTTGCTTTGCTTGAGAGCTGCCGACACAGAGTAGAAAAGCTGCTGTAGGAAGGACATGGAAAGTTCATATGCACCAGACTTTTCGTGCAGAGACAAGTGGATCTTCAACACGGCTACACCAGGTTTAGTTTCTAATTTTTATAATGACTTCTTCCTAAATATACATTCGGGAAACAGTTGACATTGAATTCAGCCCACAATCAGTGGCTATTGAGAATGAGTGGGGGCAGTGACAAGAGGACTTGATGTTGCATTCAGATTATATTATTAATCTATTATCCACATACTGTGTACAGGATATTTTGCTATAGACTGTGTACTAAGTAAATAATTAAGCAGTGACTAACCTTACAGACGAGGTGGGAAACACTCTCTTGTGTAATTAGCCCCTCACACAGTCTTCAGAAATGGGTTGTAAGTAACTCAAAATCTTGGACTGCGGATGGCAGTCTTGTCATCAAATTTAAAAAAATACACTTGACAAGATCAGTGAAAGCTCTCCAGAGGTCTGAAGCCGAGCAGCAGACACTCTGATTAGCAGCTGCCTCCACAAAACGAAAATTCTTCCCTGAGCCCGAGAAACAGCCGCTGGATGTAGTCAGAAGTGATGAAAAGGTCACTCTTAAGTGGGTACAAGGAGATTTAAGTCACAATACCATCATCCTGAAGCCCTTAGACAAATAACAAAAGACAGGCTTCAAAGACTAGAGAGTCCTTCAGTCTAAATACTTACACAAATCTCTTTGTCATGTATCTGAGTCTTAAAGAAATTCACCTTTGAACGAGACTGCAGAAAATTACCAAACAAGTATGCTTAAGCCCTTTGGCCCTCTATAGCAACGTGTTGTAACATGGTACGCCAACAGTGTTGATATTACAAAACTGTTGAGCCTTAGAATTATCATGTTTTGCAGCATGAATTCCTAAACCAGATTTAAGCTGTCTAAGCTCTGCTATAGCACTTGCACAGCCCAAATATCCTATCGTGATCACTCTATAATCATATAACGATCATGTCACCAGATGAGGGTGGAGAACTAATTTCCATTCTAACACCAATGCCATCTCCTAAAACTAGATTCTTTTTTAATCAGCTATTATTTCTAAGAATACTGTCCAAGAAACTATCTGAATTTTTAAGTTGATTTTCCATACATATTCAAACACGTGGGTATTTCAAGATGAATGGAAGAAAGCTCACACTTTGCCAATATATTTGAAAGTTCAGTGGAATGAGCTGAGGATTAATAACCCTCTCAGCCTGACATCAATCCAGTGTAAAACAGTGGAATGGCTAATTCCAGGCACTTTTCATAAAGAATCAGAGAAAAGTAATGCAATTCATGACAATCAGGATGGAATTAAGGAAGATATATTTTATTTCAAGAAAGCTATCTTGATATTTTTTGAGGTTTTACGTTTTCCTGAAAAAAAATCAATGCTATTGATGTAATACTTATGAACTTTGGTAGAAATTCTGGCACCAAACAACATTTTGATTAAGAAATTAGAGTTACCTAAAGTCATCACTGTAATTATTTAATAGATTAAAAGCTTAACAATTGCCATTTCTCAGAAACCATTATAAATAGGGACTCATCATCAAGAGGCTGTCAGTCAGCTCTTCAGGGTCACTCCTGGGTTCTATGCTGGGTTCGACATTGTAATCAGCAACTTGTAAGGGAAACGGAATTATTCCTGGTAAAAGGAGCAGACAATGAATGGGGCAGTTGTAAACCCTGAGCAGAGCAGGCGGTCAGCATGCAGTGATCTGACCATGCAGTAAGGTAGGTACCAGTGCACCAGGTGAGATGAAACAGAAGGACAAGTTGTAACTGTTGTGACAAGAAACCCAGTCCTGGTGGTCGCCAGCCTCTGTGGTTTTTGCTGAGTACTGCCTTTCCCTGCCTTGAGGGCTCAGACCAGGCAGTGACCATGCAATGCATTTTGCCTTTGGATTCCCAAAGGTCAATTACAGCAACTCCTAAGAACCTGTTCAAGTCCTCTTGTAATGACAGCTATGCATGGACACCCAGGGTAAACCAGGCTATTTAACAAATACATACATATACTGCCTTGGTTAGTGCAATTCAGTTGATGACCCTTCCGTTATTACTTCATTCAGGATTTAGCGCGTGCCTATAAGCATGCTAGTATTTTGATGGTGTATTTTTATGGAAGCACTGAAAACACATACAGCTAATCTATGAGGTTAGGATGGAGCTTCTGTTGTTTAGGACATACTAAAATCAAGTCTGAGGTTACTTGTCCGCAGACAAATATCCTCAGATTTGCTTCACTGAAGTTTGTTAGGCCACATCCTAATAGTGTTATCCAAATCATGGATTAGGGTGAAGCCAAAGAACATGTTTGTTACATCCTGTTTGGATGATACCAACATAGACACAAACAGAACAAACCTACAGCAGATTTTGGCACGGAATGAAAGACATTTTCTTTAATCTCACAGTTGTTCAAGAACATGTCAGTTATCCCATGAAAATAGCTTCAATAGCCTTTGCAAAATGTGGTTTTGAAGACAGTCTTTAAATTTGTAAGATACATTTTTCAACAGAATATAGATAGAGCAATGACTTGATTCCTTGTAGTTCAAACAATCAGCTTAATTTTTTCATTTGCAGGAAATAAGATTTTTTCTACCTGTTTTATTTTAAAACTTCTTGAAATATAAAAGCTTTCTGCTCAGTCATTAGCTGTAAACTGTAGAATGAAGCAGTACCCTACAGCATTTCCAGATGAAGCAGTCTGTTTATACAGAAAGCACAAGAGCTATAATTACTACATGATCACATTTGTATATCAGGGTCAGAATTCCGTGATTCATGCTATTGTTTGGACATAAAGGGAGTTGATTTTCAGCATGGTGGTGTACAACTACTATTATTGTTACATCAGTGACTGTAGAAACAATATTAACTTTTGCTTGTTTGAGTTTTTCTAGTTAGATTAAATCCAGTTCAAGCATACACGAAAATTGGCTGTTTAATATTTGTCTTAAAATATTCATTAGACATGCAAAATATATATTTATATTATTGCTGTTCAGGTTGTGTATTCTACTATGAAAAAAAAAAATCCTCCAAAACAAAAACCAAACAAAAATAGGTCATTAAATGACTTATGCATGAAATTACACAGAGTTTAAGCAATATCAAATGCAGGTAATTGAAGAGTGTAAAAATATTTCCTGTTCTTCTCCTCTCCTCTGTAAAATCCCTGCATAAGGTTTTCTCCTTGACTATTACCCAATTTATTGGCAATTTTTATATTCCGTTACTGAGAATCCATTGGCTTTCCACACTATTTAACCAGTTCTAAAAGCTTAAAAATATGGGGATTCAGCTCATTATACTTATTAGTTAAGAGCTAGGGTTAGTCAAGCACTTAGATTGTACCAATTAATTCAATATGATTGTATGCACTTATAATCAGGCACAAGAACAAAAGCTTTCCTCATCTGAGGACTAATAGAATTTGCTATTGTATTATTGTGTTGTACTGTATTGAATTGTCACCCAGCTGCCATTAATGTCACCCTGTTCTCAGCTAGGCCTCTTTCTTACTTAAGCCCCAACTAGTCTTTCTCTTTTCAGGTGTAGGTGTCCCTAGGTAAAAATCAAGCATATTTCCCCAGGTTTTCATTGTTCTCTCTCTGTTCCGGGGTTTTATATTTTCTATTCACTCCCCGCTCCCACTCACGTACTGTCATATATAAGGACTTTACATAAATCCGATAGCGTTAACTTCACATTGCCAAGGACGGTTGGGAAGCACTGTTTTTCTTCCTTTTTTGAGTGAGAAACAAAGTCAAGATGCTGTCTTGAGACAGCCCAAATTCTACTACTGTCCTTGGGTCGAGAGTTTCATAAAAGCCGTATTTAGCCCCAAAAGACTCTTTACCCAGACAAAACACTTGCATGGGGGTAAGGCCTGAGGAATTTGCCATCGAATGATGCCCTAATAACTTGCCCAAGGTCACCAAGTCAGGGTGTCGAACCCACATGAGCATATTCATCACTGGGCCGCCTTTCTTCTCTCTAGGAGAGCCACATATGTTTCCTTCTCAGTGTTGTTTCTCATCAATCAACCCTGATAACTTCAACCAACTTGATTTCTTTATAAATATTTTTCTGGATTTCTTTCATATTTCATTTTATTTGCTGGCTGCTGTAGTACTGAGAAGCCCAGAAATAAGTAGGAGACCTAGAAAGGGAATATAATCACCCTGAGCCACTCAGATCTAACCGCAAATGCTGGTAACACTGCCTATAGCAAAAGGGTAATTAAATAATATTCGGTAGCTTACTAGTGCCGACATGAGGAGATTCTGTGACTTTTTGGGCTTATGAAAAATAAATTGCCATCAATTCAAAACATAATCTAATGTAAATCATAGTTACTTGTGAACTTAGGTCAGCATTCAATTTAGAAAGCAATGAGTCATATATTTTTTCCTTTTTGCTTTCATTTGAATAGCATAAACCTATAATCATGAAGGTGACTGTTTTGCCTAAGGAGATGGATAATATCATTAAAAGGAACAGATGTGCTGTAAAGTTAAACAACAAGCAGACATGTCATCATGGGTTGAGCCAGACCCAGGGTTGCCAATGGCTGTGATTTTGTTGTAAGACTCTGGCACTCGGTTGTCTGCTGGTGGAGGCCTTTCCCAGCCCACGAGAAGTAGTGCAGTGCCCAGGCCTTCTTCTAACACCTTTTTCCTGCATGTAATGTAATATTCAAGCATAATATTCTTGGTTTAAGGTAGATGCTTCTCCCCTTTCACCGCTGCCTTCGTATCAAAGGACACACCGCTTCCTTATGGACAGAGCCCCTAACGTTTTCTTCTCCCATGCTGCCAAGCTGGTGGCATAACTGGTAGAATCTCAGATCCCTTCCAGCCAGTATGTAAAAATCTGAAATCTGCTGGTTAAAAAGAGATGTCTAGTCCTCCTAATGGCAAAAGGGCTCTTGACAACATCACTTGAAAGTATCCTAAAGGCTCAGAAACAGAAGGGAAAAGAGATATAGTAACACCCCATCCAAAAACTTTTATGTCGCAATTTTTAGTTGAATCCCATGTGTCTTGGAGACAGGGATTATTCTATGTTATTTTTAATGTTAAGGGTTGGCAAACCTCCAGACCCACATGACATATTTGGAAACATAAAACAAACAGGACAAAACCCATAAACAAACTACAGCAGTCTCTGGGGAAATAGGTCAACAGAAGTAATAAGACTTCTCTTAAAGGCAAGGTTAAAAAAAAAAAAAAGACTCATAGAGGAGGAGATGTGCTCTTCTTCATGGAATCAAGTGGTGTGCTCAAATGGAAATGGGCAGACTGGCTAAGCAAAGGGTGTGATCTGGAGGTGGCCTCCGTTCTGCTCCCCTTCTGCCCTGGCCTCTCTGTTCGATCCCAGTCTCATCCTTACGGGTCCTTGTCACGTCTCCCGTTCTGCCAGCCTACCCAGGCCACATCTCTCTGTCTCACGTGGCTTGTCCCAGCCTCCTTGCTTACCACCTCATCTTTAAAGGCAACGGCTTCTGGGTAGCCTTCTCCTTCCCAGCACCAATATCTGGCCCCAAGTCCTGGTCAATCTTTCCACCTTGTCCCTTTGGACCTACTATGGAGATCAGCCCAGCAGGTCTCAAAGTGAAAGGTATGTCCCAGTCCTACCCACCTCCTCCAGAGGCTCTGTGGCGCCTCTATCATCTTCCTTCCCCTGCAGCAACGCAGGTCTGTCTTAAACTGGAAATAGTATGCAGTATAATGGTGGCGAAGTCTGATGAAAAACTGTGAAACCACTTGTCCATGTCCTGATATGACTGCCTCCCCACACCCTCCTCCCCTCTCCTACACTCAGGATTCCTCCCTGTCAGGCCAGTCTCTTTATCCTTCAAATCGTGTCTCCATCTTCCAAAAAAGATCAGTCTGGTGCATACACCTGACACAGAAATTTTCAGCCTGAATGGTTAGACTCAAGTTATATCTGAAAACAGGGTCTTCTGAAGTGTCAGACAACTTGGACAGGCGATGTTACCAGCTCTGCACTCAGTGCGGCTGAGTGAGTAGTTGCCAGATTTAGTTAGGTGAAGAGTTTTCCCAGTCAGCTAAGTGAAGCTCTCATGTAGCAATTTTTAACAAGGTGTTATTTTCGGGGGATTTCTAATGGATGTCTTTACCACGATGAAATTCACAGTATCAAATGCAGTAATCAAATAATGTATGATAAATTGCCATCACTGAAGAATTACTAGGCATTTTTTCAAAGTGACTGTTTGAATAAGCGATCCTGTCACTCCCACAGCTTTGGTCAGTTTTACTTACTTGATCTATTCTCCTCATCTAGGTAGGTTTCTGGTCGTGACAGATGAGACATGAGATCTTCAGCTTCCAGGCTTTCAAGTTTTTCTTCAAGAGATTCACTATGGAATCGGTAAGAAAGAAGAAAGACATAAATATAAATAACCAGTTTAAAGTGTAAAAAACCAGACCAGAATATTTGAAAAAATTATCCCAAAAGAAATCGGTTTTATCAATTGCAATACCTGCTAGTGGGGTTTTTTTTTCTGTGCTTGGTGCCACTTTGGACATTACTACCGTGGGTGCTTTTCAGAGAAAGTCTAACCTATTGATCCTTCCAAGGATCAAAAAACCAATAAATGAGTAAATCCTTACAAAACATTGACCTGAGCAAGTACTGGAACAAACACTAACATTTATTATGTATTTTGCTTTGCTTTCATAGATTTCAAAGCTGGATGGGGGGGCAGGGTATGAAAAGGACACTCTTTGTAACTCCTTTCAACTCATCTAGATCTGGTAACTGATGTTGTTTTAACTTTGAAAACAACAAATCTCTGAGATCAGCCTGAAAAATCTATGGCAAGATTTGTGCGGGGGCTTCAAAGAGGAGGGACTCTCTTCTTCTCCTGATGTAAAATGCTGAATAGCACACAGTTGTCTAAATATGCTTTTGTTTATTCAGTCTCTGGATGGTGAGTGCTCTTGTTTTAAAGTTTTTATGGTGTTTCACTGAACCACTAAAAGCTACATTTGGATTGCCTGACTTGAACCCCCTACAACAACAACATTGAGAGTTAAGGCTGAAGGTTTCTTTGTACCTGGTGCACTGGCTGGAGCTACCCTGGCACAGGTCACTGCTCCCTGCACGGCCATCGCCGCAGTGTGGGACTTTCATCTTTTCTTCTTCCCTGGGGGAAATGATTGACCATACTGTGATCCAGACCAGCCAAGAGGGGTGAATCACTGCTGCCGATCTTCTGAAAAGCGAATAAATCTTCCTTTGGTGCATTTGCTTTGTCACATGGCTATGCATATTTTTCCTTTTTAAGCCCATGATGCCTTAAATAAGCAAGAGTTCAGAAGTCAAACAATCATCTTTTGAAAAGCATGAAGCTATTAAGCTGGATATTTTGAAACAGGACTTAAGTTTTTATGTCCCATTGCTCCTAGATTTTCTTGGAGGAATAAAATAAACAAGCAAATAAGTAGTGGTGAGATCACTGAAATGAAACCTGATTTCCTATGGATTTGAGTCTTGACTGCAGCTCCTGAGGAGGTACAAACCATCAGTGAAACTTTTCCCATGATTGGGACACTTACAGGATCTTTCTCCTACACCAGTTCTCTTGATAAAGAGCAAGATGAGGGTGAACCTTTTCTGTCCATGGGGGCAATAAACACCTTTTTCCTCTGCTCATTTTTATTTTCCCACAAAACTTGTAGGAACTGAAGAATTTTGAGACCTTTCCTGCCCTCCTTTCAAATTTGCTGGGATCAGCAACGCATTAAAAACATCATTAGAGGCAGGAGAGATGGGCAGATGATCAGCCTCTACCGTAGTCAATGGAGAGCCGATTAACTTAGGAAGCAACAAGCTCAATTTCAGTGGTTAAAAGTAGAAGCAAATAAGTAGTCAGAGAGAGGGGCTGCTACAATGGACTTCTAGACAGAAATCCCAAACATCTTTATTTCATTTAGCACCATGTGAACACTGACCTAATAGAGCCTAGGTCCATACAGCAAGACTAGTTTCCAAAAGCTTCCAGATGGTTGTCTGCTCTGCTGGGTTTTCACAGAACCCCACAACTACAACATTCAAATGTCTACTTTAATAAAACATTCAGACCCTAATTTTAAATTTGAGTAATTTTTGCTTGATGACAAGCCTTTGAGCATTGAAGCAGATATGCCTCAAATTATTTCAGGTCTTATGTATTGTCGAATATGTTGATTTCCTTAATAAAAAAACAAACAAAAAAACCCCCAAAAACAAACAAAAAAACCCCCCACCAAAACCCCATATACATCGCTCCTAAATTGAAAATTTCCTATGCTAAATTCAAGTCTAGAGTCTGGCCAAGTGATGCATCCTTGAAAACAGAGGCTTATATAAAGGAAATGCAGATGTGCTAGTAAGTTCAGTGGTTGCAAGGGCCTTTTTTATAACATCCAACATCTGCAGATTTATTTCCAGCATTTCTCTAATGAGATGCTTTTCAGGAAATTAAGAAATGAAGTATGCTCAGTCAACACTATAAGCCAGCTTTTGAACTTCAACTCAGTAGGCCCATACACGTGCACGTCTGGAAACTGTGTCTTAGACAAGCTTGCGTAAAGCCACAAATGACTTCTATGTATGTGTTTAGCACGGTGGGGTCTCAATCCCTCTTCTTCCACTAAATACTGAGCCAAAGCTGATAAATTCATAATACAGAGGGGAAAAAAACCCTCACAAAACCAGATCTCTCTGCTTTGTATTTTCACATCATGAACAACTAGTAGAAAGCAACCCTTTCATTTACCAGGCAATCCTTTTTGTCCAGCCAATAAAATGCTGATGAAATGGTTTGGCCTGAGAGCCCTTCTCATCCTTCAGCTATTTTTTGAAAGTCTTACAATAAAACGTGTAAGAAAAATCCTTAGTTCTGATATAGCACTACTCGGCTGGAAAAGCCCAGTGTACTTTCATCTAGAAAAATGAATCCAATTGTCTGCGTTCCACAGATAGAGAAATGATGCACACAGAGATCAAACGCCATGTCACAACCATGAGTGGCAGCTCAAGGACATGATCCCAGTCTACAGAGCCTTTATTTCATTCTCGAACCGCTTCCCAGGTTCATTTTGGCCTGAGCCTCCAGTTTGACTGCAGGCAAGACACATACTGCTATCAGGATACATTTAGCAGCTTAGGTAGAACCAGAGATGTGCCTGGATAGTGACACAGCCATATCGTTTCCAGAGGGAAAGAGAAAATATTGAAATGTTTGCAGTGCGGGTTGAGGCTTTATTTCATTCTCCTTTTATTTTGGAGAGCCTGCTACGCCAGCTGCCCTGCAACATGTTCATTTCTGCAGTATCACTCTCCAATTTTAGTCATTGCTATTTCTCATATTAAAAAAAAAAAAAATGTATTCAGCTACTATGATTCCTGCTTTGGAAGGACTCTTATTTCTCATTTCAGTCACAGAGTACCTCTTCATGATATATTGGCTTTGTCTCGTGCTTTGCAATCCCACTGGCATGGCCTGCTCTCATGCTAATATGTCTGCTGTGCCCTTCCCAACAATCCTCCAAGGATTTGGTCAGGGTCAGGAATGCAAGGATAACCACACACAGGTTTCTTCCATGCTGGTCCTCACCCTCACTGACATGACATTGGTGGGTACTGCTGGGAGAGCAGCTCCAGTGGGGTCGGCAGTCCTCGCACGACTGTCTCTGTGAGGAATGAGCAGGCTCCCATTCGCACCGCGGCCAAGGGTTAAATTTGCCAGAGGCTCCACTGACAGCTTTCTTATCCATCAGCATTCATAAGAGTTTGATATCTTTGGACTCTCCAAAATATGGTCCTTATAGAAGAATATACTGCTGGGTTTTTATATTATGTATATGTTTTAAGGGCTCTATTTGAATCTAATCTCTCCTGACACACACAGTATTATCCTTCCTGCGAACTGAAGTAAAGTTTCTTAAATGAGCATCTCTAACAAGAAACCTCCGTGCAATAAAAATACCAAATGCAGCACACCTGCAACAAAAAAAAGGAGCATGCCTTCCCTGTCCTTAGCCTGCTGCCGGTGAGCATTTTGCTGTTTTTCTCTTTGGAGGATGCAGAAGTTGCAGGGAACAGCCCGTTGCTTCTTGTTGTTCTTGTGAGCCTGGAATGCCATTACGTGTTTGTCTGCATGACTCTTGATCTTGCACGACAAAACCAAAAAACAAAGGCAAAACTGAATCAGCAGATTAGTCAGCTTAATCTTGTGTAACTCAATGCTGCACTTCATTTTCAGTGCTGTTATTTTCAGCTGTCCTTTGAGATGGCTATTTGAGCTCACCTATCATTCAGTCAAGCTCCTTGCACCGGACATTCAAGTAAATACGATGCAAAATGTATCATTCAGTGGTATGTTTCTGATGTTTTGATTTAATCTTTTTCGTTTGGTACATATGGCGTTAAAAATGCAAGATTGTAATGTTACCAAAATGTCATTTATAATGAGAACACAATGGGTTCTCTTTTTGCTATAATATTAATATTGAAAGAATGCAAAAAGGACCTTTTGTTTAAGCTACTATTGCTAGTGCTAAAAGGCTTTTAAACTTATACTGTAGTTTCTGAGAGAGTTTCTTACGTTTTCTTATCTAATTTTAAATACTAAATGAAGACAAATGCTCAGAGATGCCAGTATTAAAATTGAAATCAGCTGATCCTTGTATTCAGAACAGTCACAGTGGCAACAGAAATTGTTGCTGCAGCTCATGTAGTCCATAACCCATATTGGTAGATTCTGTTGCTTAAAAATACAGAATTGCAATCAGCATGTTTACGGGATCTGGATTTTGGTTTTCTGCATGCACAGAGATATGACTTAGACAAAAACATTTTTCTTTGACTGGGAAGTTACCTGACTATTCTGTCCCAATAACACAATCATTCAAAGATTTGTTTGCAAATGTCAAATCCAACAGCCTTCTTCCGCAAGTAAAAACACATTGCATTTAACATACAAGTTCCCTTCAAGCAAATTAGCACCAGTCACAATGTGTGAAGTAGGCTTCAATGTTTAAAATAGACTTTGCCTTTTTCTGTGAGTACATCACACACTTATGTGATATTAAAAGTGTAAACATGCTGCAGGTTAAAATATGTAGTTGTTAAATTTCATAGAAGGCTCAGTCAGCCAACAGGACTGTCCTTAATTAACAGAAGTTATCTGGAAATGAAATTATAAAAATGTAACAACAGCAACAGCAATTTACCATATCGACGTTTTCTGAGGGAATCTCAAACCAACTTTATTGAGGATCAAATGCCATGGCTGCCTTATGCCATACAGTGATCCCATACAGTGAGTTGGGATAGGAAGGAGGATGGGAAGTAATGCTGACTGCTGTGTTTAGCTGAAATGGATGAATGTAACACCAAACCACAAATTTATTCAGAATAGCAGTATAGTAGAGCAGCATAGCCTAAGGATATTTTCCTGATGAGTTTTAGCACGCCACTAGTGCTGTTGCTATTTGCTGCCAAGCTGGTGATACTCTCCATGTTTGTGAAGGTGCTAAGGAGCATAAAAAGAACAACTATATCGTTTACTAACAAAAGCATGTGTATTTCAATGATTTGATGTTTTAATTAAACACTAATGCCTGATCTACACCACTTTTATCAGCAGTAATAGCCAAGATGGGAACCTTGAAAGTAAAGAAATGAGCGTAGGTGTAAACCCTTATTTGCAAAGTGGCATCATCCCTTTTATGCTTGGGAAGAAAGAAAAAACAAATTTGACATGTGAGATCCTGGCATGACTGTGTCTGTACTAATCAAGAGGAGTCACCTGCACAGTAGCCATGTGCACGGTGATTTCCTTCTTCAGCTAACAGCTCACTTCACCGCCACACTGACAGGTTGCAAATGGCCCTGGAGGCAGCTTGTCTGAGCATGCTTGACAGCATATTTGGTGCACAGCCAGGGACCCGGGTCAAGCTTGTTTCCAAAAACCAAGAAGCAACCACACCTGAGTTTGTATTTGTGAGCTCTCTACCTATGCAGCAGGCAACCGTGGCCTCAGGGTGGTCCCGGGGCTGCTTGCTGCGGGCAGCGTAATCGTATCCCGTGGGAGATCAGCCACGGGCTTCAGCACAGCTGAGCTGTTGATACTCTAAAGAGCTGACTTTGCATAACTAAAGCTAGACAGCCAAAAATACAGCCCTGCTTTTGGTCAGCAGGGCCACAGCCTCCTGTATCTGTCTCCTTATCTCTAGCGGAAAGAACATCTTGCTGTTCTCTACCTCACCACTGTGTGATTTAAACAGTTAATTGCATTGGCGACAGGAAGAGCTATGCAAGTGCAATGTAGCCGTTCACCTCTGGCACATATCATCTGTAATGTTTGAAAGTTCACAATGATGACAACAGTCATCATCACCTGATGACTACTGCTCAGCTCTTGTGAATGAACTGATGATCTCAATCTAAATATAAGATGACTAGAGTACTATAAAATGAAAAATACCATAGTGGCTATTCAGGTTATTGCGAAACACCTGTGTTAGTAGTTTGTGCTGTCGTTGCTATGTTCCTCGGCCTCTCCCTAAGCACGGTGACTACCACCAATATTGCAGAAAAATTATCAACTTGCTGCAATTAACTCTCCTGTTGGCAGGCTGACACAGTAAAAAAGGCCAGGGAATCAAATGGATTTGTAGACTGAATCACTGGGTGGGATGGCAAGACAGCACAACTTCCTTGACTGTGATGTATCATCAGTAAAGACTGTGCTTTCCAGGGCTGCTTGGACTCTCCTCACCCGCACTAGCTTGTCCCAGGATGGACATGGAGATGCATTTCACATCAGAATACCAGGAGGAGTGAGATAAGCATAACTTCTGCTGGCAAGCCTTACATGAGAAAAAGGCTGCGGCACAGCCTCCCCCAGGATCTAGCACAGACTAAGATAGCGTTAGAGCAGACGCCGTGAAATATAACTTTCACACTCTGCTGATTATTCTTTGACATTTGTGAAGTGAAACAGTGACTTCAGTTAGTGACAATTTATAGAGAGGTGCATCTGACAAATTTAGAAGTGAATCTCAGATACTGATCGCCATTCAAAACAGGAAACATGGTTAAATCTGAAATCCAGTAAAAGCTATCTGAAACAGTTATATAATTTGGCTAGTTTAAATGCAAGCACATTTTTACAGGCAATTTGTATCCTTTATTTTTTATTAACATCATATTCATTAACTAATCTCGCTTCCAGTGAGTTGAAGTGAACATAATCTAAGCCTAAAGAGGTCATCCCCATAGGGTTATTTTCTCTACTAGCATTTGTATAGGGGAAGAGGAAATGCTGCTTCACAGCAGCAACGCTGAGCACCATATTCTCTTTAATAGAGTTAACAATTCGAGAACTGTCAAAAACCCAGACTAATAGGCAATTATGATCGGTAGCTATTGATCGTCCTTTTTCATCTTCAGGCCTTGTGCTGTTCTCTTTTTTCCCCAGTATTCTTCTGCATTCATTCTATTTTTTATATATTTAATATTTTATTTTAAAAGATCATTTTTTTTCCTGATGCGGAGACACAGAAGCTCAGCTGTTCTGTTACTCTTTGCTATGCCGTCATTTCTGTCACTCTTCACTGCTCCAGTTTCCCTGGCCTGCCTCCCCCCTTTCTTTGTTGAACATGCTCTTCAGTTCTGCAGTTTAAATTTTCTCTAAATAGTATTAAAGAAATTATGTCTGTAGCAATATGTTCAGCTTTTGTCCACACTCTTTGGGGTAGGATTTGTTTAGGATAGCAGATGAGGTTACTTTACAATGCAAAGACTAGCGCTCAAGCTCAATAACTTCAGCCTGAAGAGGAACAATTCAACTTTAACAGTGAGAGTACTCAATCAACTAAACCAGTTTGCCCATCAATGCAATGGATTTATCCTCACTTGAAATCTGCTAGAGAGGGATCAGGTCTCCTTCCAACGTGAACACCGTAGCTGACCTGCAGACCATAGGTCTGGCTCAGGAACAGCTGTGTGACAGCCCATGATCGATATTCTGCAGGAAATTACAGGGGATGGCCACAGAGGCCCTGTTTGGCCCTCGGGCCATATCCCAGCCCCTCACCCGTCTAGTTTCCATGCAGGCTAGGCACACTGAAACAGCTCTTTTTGATGTTACTAACAGCTCTTCCCTGGCCCAAACCCCCAGACAGTTCTTCACTCTCCTTTCCACACTGCTTTTGATGCCACCAGCCATTTTTATCTTCTTGATCTCTCTTCCTCCTCCACTGCTCTTATGAACACGATCCTCAATTGATTTTCTTCCTACCCCTCCGGTCGCTTCTTCAGTGCTTTAATTTTTTTTCGCCCAAATCCATTTTTCAGTGCAACTCCCACGTGGTTCTTTTCTTGGCTTCCTCCTCCTCCTCTTGCCTACTCTACCTTTCAGAAGCTCATGACATTTAACAATCAGCTGTACGAGCCTGGAGCTTTGTGCCGGAAAGCTGGATCACGTGAAGCAGCAGCAGCAGCAATCACATGGCCATATGGAGGGCTTCTGCTAGGGCAATGAAATCAAAGAAACGTGTTCAGGCAGGACCATTTCTCAGGAGTATTGGTCATATTTTTGCTGGCAGAACTGCATGCAAGTAATTTTTTATGGGTATACACAAATCAGGTATCTCCTTTTTATGCTTACTCAGGCACCGCAGCCTTTTGTTGATATTTTCAACTATTTTTGAGCTGTACAGGCATTTTATTAGAATTACACGCAAAACCATGTAAAAGCCTAAGTGCATTGTAATACAGGAGTACGTCCTTGTATACAGAACATTAAAACCTTTGAAAGGGATGTATCCATGTAATATTGCTCATTTTCAGTTGTTCAGGTTTGAGAATATTTACCAGTCCTGAATGTCCCAGCTTCTGTGGAGAGAACCCCTAATACAAAGAGAAGGAAAACATGTAGTATGACTAAATAAATCAGACTGAAGCAGCAGATGACCATAATTACTTGACCCTCCTGAGACCTAGCCTTCTTTAGAAAAGCACATATGGGTCCCAAAATCTAAGCTTAAAAAAAAAGGAAAAAAAAAAAAATCTCATTAGTGCTGTCTGTCAACTCCCAGAGTTACATGATGCAATAAGGGATAAAGGATATTTCAACTTATTCAGAAATACTACTTGTGAGAGGATGCGGGCCTGGTGAACAACGCAAAGGGAGGATACCAGGGATGCGATTAAGGTTTCAGGCCAGTGCTGCTGCTGCTGCTTTCTCAGTTGTACGAGGGCACCGCGGCGAAGTGTGCAATGCAGCCACATCAACAGTAATGTATCGCTCGCCCATCCTCTTTGAAAAGGCTCAGGAACAGAATTAGTAACACGTATCAGGAACAGCAGCTTCAAGGGTGTCACTGAGACGTAGCAGGACTTCTTAAAAATTACCTACGTGCAAGGAGGGTAAAAATCTATAGAGTCAGGTTGCTTGAAGCCATGACGGTATGAGCAGCGGCTGTAAGAAATTCGCTATCTTCGTGCTCGACATCACGGAGAGCTTGTAGCACAAGGGCTCGGAGCGAAAGGGCTTCCACTGGCTGTGACGGACTCAAAGGAGGCAACAAAAGAGGCCGGCGGACTGGCCCGTGGGGCGCTCCCGCGG
>WAAD01009601.1:173300-186747 GCA_013389945.1 Fregata magnificens
TTTTCCTTTTTTTTTTTTTGTCTTTGAGAAAGAGCATCAGGGACGGGGCAGTACCACCCGCCTAAATCCACGGGAGCTAGAGGCATTGGTATGCATGTAATCTGGTCTTTTAATTGTGGGGTTTTGCTCTTGTGTTGAGCTAGTTACAGAAAGCTTTCCTGCGCTGGCGTCTTAAAGATTAGTGTGTAAAGCAGTTGTCTGAACTTAAATATTACTGTTGTACTTCTTGGTCTTTTTGGTGTTGGTGATTGTTGCAGTAGAAAAAAAGTGTGAATGTTGGGATTTTTAGAGGGGAGGTGAAGGTTGAGTTTTGTTTGGGAGCGTTAGCAGAGGTTTTATCCAGCCACTCATTAGATTAAATCAGCGCAGAACTCTGACTGCAGAAACCTGCCAAGGGAGACTTCATTTAAGAAATGAGGTAAGGAAGAAGGGATGAATGTGGAGTGAGGAAAATAATATGAAAACAGAATAGGTGGTGGAAGGAGAGGAGCAAAATAATGCAGCAGAAGTGATTATACAGTCTCAGCATCTCAACCTTGAAGCCTCAGTGTTGGGTTGTTCTTAATGCTTATTATGAGTGTCATGTAAATGTTCATCTTGCTTTGCTATCAAGAAATAGTGTGAAAACAGGTAAACTTCTAGAACTGGTTTCTACGAGATATCAGTCCACTGCTTCCTATCTGAGGTTTCAGTGTGATTTCCTATGGACTAGGTCAGCAGTTATGAGGAAATGTCTTCCAAATGACTTTAAAACAAGACAGTGTGTAGCTCTTCTCTTGCCCTGCGCTTGGTTGAAGGTACTAGCGTAACAACACTGAAACAAGACAGTTTCTTGCTGTTGTTTCGTGGATTGCAGTTAGTTGTTGTTTGGGATTATACATTTAGTCCATCAAGTATTTGTCAATTCTTCAGGAGCCAGCGCGTATCTAGGAGATGGATTTAATAGATTCTTTTAAGTTTTGCTGAATGTGTTGTCATGAGCAAAGCATTTGGTATGCAAGGAAAGAGTATTAATCATGGCGTTCTCCTGATAGTCTTGGGTATGGAAAATCTAATTCCATAGGATTAAAATTAGTTAATGTTGACTCAGTAGAAAAACTGCCTATGTTCAAAATTTTAACAGCACTATTTTTTTTTTTTTACTGTTTTTACTATTTTACTGTTTACAGTAACTGACTAGGTAATTGAGTGATTGTAAGATTACAGTTGAAATTATGTATTTTATTTTTATTATGATTAGATTAACTTCTGTAACTTTTGTGTAACTGTAACTGCTTTTTTCTCATGTAACTAAGCCGTGGTTGCTTATAGATTTGTCAGAAATCAACCTGTTTTGGTCTGTGTTTGACAGTATTGCTGCCCCCTGGTCTTAACTATGGGGAATAGGTACAGCCATTGGTATACTTATTAGTACAGTTGACAGCATTCATAGAGTTAAGTAAAAATACGTGTTCTGCCATCACTGGTGACTTCTGGGGTAAGAATACAGTATAATGCTTTCATGATTTGGAAGATACATTGGTACAGTTTGAGTGTGGTAATGCCCGTCCAAAGAAGACCAAAATATGGAAGATAAATATACAGTGTTCTGCACCATTTGCGTGGATTGTGCGTATTTTCAAAGTTTTTATGTCCGATTTCACAGCAGTAAATCGGGGGCATAGAGAATAGTGGGCACTTCTAGTGCTTGTGTTGCTATTTCTTGAATTTCTTTTGTTTGTCTAACTATTTTATGTGCTCTGTTTAAACTGTTAGCAGTTTAAATTGATTCTGGACTTTTTTATTTTTCTTATTATCTGTAAATATAAAAAAGCTTTATTTGATGGGAAATAAGATATAAATATGCTCAACTGTTACATACTGCAGAAAATCTGTAACTGTCCCAAATTTGTTTTTATTAATTTGCATGAAGAAATGCAGATGGTCAGAATGTGGCAGGCGAAGTGCTCCATTAGAGTCTGTGACTGTGTGTCTTTATTATAGTCGTAGCTTGCATACGCAGTTCTGCTGCTGCTACTTTAAAGCTAGGTTAGTTTCTGTACATCTGCTTACCTGAGGCTGTGAAACATATGAAGCAGGGGATGGAAATTGAATGGTTGATGTGACTGTTATCTAGCTCTTATTACCGCTGCTATTGTCCATGCATCGTGGATGACTGAAGAGCTCTTCAAGCAGCTCCTGAACCTCAATTTTGAGCCCACTATATTAAGGCAAAGGGGATGATCCTATCCTTGCAGCTGTTTGATTTTTCAGCTTCATGTTGGATGTAGGTTGGAGCCCTCACTGGGCTTTTGCAGGCAATGTCAAGCTCTGTGCAGGCTGCAGTGCCATAACAGAACTCTCTCAGGTCATTATTTTAAAGCTGACTTAATTCAACACAACCTGCACCTACCTCAGTGACTATAAGCTGGTTTGTGGATAAACTAATTCTTTTCTTTGTTCTAAATAAGATTGTGAACAAGAACTATTTTCTGAACAGAAATGGTAGGGAAATTAAACAGATTTAACAAAGTTAGATCCATTTCGTAGCCTCTCAGTCTGATGTAATTTCTACCATATCTCAGATCAGTGGTTAGATCAGAACCACCTTTTCATAAAGAATGTGACAAAAAAGAAATACAGTTTTGTGTGTGTCTGCGTCTCTAGTTCCACGAAGGCATTACAGAATTTTGAAGTTACTGTTCCTTAATCACAATTAGCAAATTTTCTCAAAAAATAAAATAGGTGGTGGACTCAATTGCTGATATTTTCACTTGGTTGTCCTCCAGTAGAAGTGAAGTTAGGTCAACTGGGTTGACTGATATATATTGTCTCCTAGTTGTGACTGTCTTCCTATTATAACTAAAATACTTTTCAGAGGAGACTTTGGATCCAGTTAGATGCAATTTTGTGACAAGTTTCAGATGAAAAATCAGAGCAGGCATTTTTGCTGATTCTGATGACTTTGTATTTTCTAAGTTTTTAGTGGAAAGCCCAACAAAATGCTGAGGCATACCTCAAACAATCAGAACCCTAGGAAAGATTCTCTGAAGGACTTCTGTGTGTTTGTGGGTGACTTACCGAAAGAAAAAAAAAAAAAGGCAAAACCACCCCCCCCAAAATCCTAAACGAAACTTTATTTAAATCTCTTGTAATATTATGAAAGGAGAAAATAGTAAGTACATGCTGCTATGTAGTGGTTTATTGACTAGAAAGGTTTTGTGCTACGTTGTTTAAACCACTGAAACTTTTGAAAATTTGCAAGCTTTTTTCCTTCTCAAGAGACAAAACTTATGTTTTTTTTGTCATCCAGTCACACCAGACCAAAAAAAAAAAAGACCCTGTCATCTTTGTAGCCAGGCTTAGGCATCTTTTACAGTAGTTACCAAAGAACTGCAAGATTTATTTTTTAATCATAATTTTTTTTTAAAGCATGAGTGTTATCTAATGGCCATCAGTATACACACATCTTAAGGTTCATTCTATTGCTAATTTTTTTTTTTCAAACTCAGAGAGGAGGGAACAAACCCATTATACTGTAGTCTAGGTCGAGTTTAAGAGAATTTGCAGTCTGTACTCTTTTCCGTGTTGATTTCTTCAGCATAATGTTGCATTCATGCAAAGAAGACATTTTGAACTTCATATTTCTGCATGAAACAGGGAGAAACTTTTGATAATATTTATATGAAGAGGTAGATTATTGCATATGTAGATGGGTGGCTAATTACTTTAAAAAAAAAAAAAAGTTGGAAACCTAAGATAGTATAGACAGATTACTGACACAGTGTCTTAAAATGTAGCCTCTGCTTTGTTCTTACCAGACATGCTTTTGTATCCACAGTAGCTCCATGATTTGTGTTACTCAAATAGATTTTGAAGAGTTGATTTTAATCCTTGAGTTGATATTACTGTGTGAGCTAGTTGGAATTTTTAGGGAATGATGACATCTGTTCTGAGAATAAGTAGTGCACATGTGGGATCACCACAAGACTGTCTTGATTACCATTCCACTGTGTCCCAGCTCCAGCTGAAAGGACATCTTTGCACTCAAGGGATAACTCAGTTATCATGACGAGGCAGTTCTGAGTCTTTCCCCTCTAAAGCAGCAGATGTTTTGCAGGACTATCTTGAGATACAAAGGTTAAGCTTAAATGTTTAAATTCCCTTTAGGCAGGCTGGTAGATAAGAAGGGACAGTTAGAAGCTGATGATACAATAAAGAATAGCTGCAGTTGTTTCTGATGCCTGTTTTACTGTTTGATGCCTGGTTTACTGTTATACTTTTGTAATACTTGAGCATCTTTAATTAATGTTGTTTTGCTTTTCAATGAGAAGTTGAAAACTCAAAATGTGCTTTCTGACAATTAGATCTTGTCATACGCATCCTTTTCTAATAAATGTTTAACTGATGAGTGTAATGAAATATGGCTGCAGATATGTTTGTTTTCTTTTTTCTTTTTTTTTTTAAATAAAAAAACCCTAAACCAGCATTCCTGCAATGACTGTTGCTCATTTTGTTTCTCACTGTGCTGATCTGCCTGAGCTTAGAGGTCTGTTGGTCTAGACTGGTCCTGTAACAGATGCGCGCATGCTACATCAGTGAAAGAATGACTGTTTGGCTCCTGCTCAGCCTAACATAAATTTTGTTGTTCTCAGTTCAAGTCTGGTATAATCTAACATAACTTGAAGGGGGAAGATTTCTCAGTGTTTTTCATCGTGTCATGGACACTTATCTAATATTAGAGATGGGAAAGGATTTTTTTTTCTTTGTTTTTCCCTTTTTTAATTTTCTTTGAAAGTATGTTGTGTACAAATAATTTTAAGTTTCCCATTTGTAACTTCCCTTCGTGCTTCAGTTTCTGTGAGCTTTTCTTATTGTACTGGGGGAAGGACTTTTGGGACAAGGGTAAGGGGACAGGGTTTGTCCTCCTTATGATTTTGTAGAAACTAGTGTAGTACTGAAACTGCTATACAGTCAGTTGATCTACAGTGATTTCATACACTTTTCTACCACAAGATCCTTTTCCAGCGACAAAGTATTCTGTCAAGGGAGGCAGGTGAAACCATGCAAGAGAACAGGAGCACTTCCATTCTAAATCAACTTTTTGTTTTAGTTGGCAATACGTACAGACTTTGTTCATTAGCCTGAAATGTGAAAACTGGTAAGATCTATTTTGTGTGTGTGTCTGAAGAGAAATAAATTTTTCTATCATTTCTATCACTTCATTTCCATTGAAGCGTCACCTCTATATAATTACAACAGGTAAATTGTAAGATCCTATGCTTTATCCTTCTTTTTATTTTTTTAATTAAAATAGAATTATTTTGGGAGGGTGGCATGGAATCCAGGAGACTCCAGCAGCACTAGACTTAAAACCAGCTTTTCCTAACCTCATAACCTATTGCTTATGGCAGTCAGAAACAGTCTGGCGTCATAGAGAGCTTTGTACTTAAGAGCTGGTTCTTACATAAAAGACCACAAGCGATCTTCAGTTTTCGAAGAAACATTCTTTTGGTAGCAGACCATCCTAAAAGAACCAGACAAGAAAAGTTTCTTTGTCTAGTAAATAAAACTCAGGGTAATTATTACTGTTTTTACACTGAATGGCAAATTGCACCAAAGACATAAAAATCGGTACATGAGTGTTCTAAAATAAAGAGGCCACAGTGACAGCTCATGAGTGACTCCTGATCACGATACTGATAATGTGGTGAGGGAGACTTGACAGCAGTATCTTGTATTTACAATACCGTGTTTCACAAAAAATGCAATTCAGGATGCTTTTTACATTTATTATATGCTACAGTACTTATTCATTTAGTATGTAATCGGTTTTACCCTTGGTTTGACAGTAGTTGAAACATTCAGTTGTAATAAGCAGGCAGTCTCCTTTTACCTAAATGTGACTAATGTGAGGAAAACCAAAAAAATACTCACTGGTAGCTCAAAGTTTCAGTCATGGCAGATTAATTAGCTTTGCCTTTTGAGAATTTGTGTTCATTTTAGGCACATTTTTGAAAGTACTTATTGCTTTTTGGTAGCTCATATGTTTTTTAGGGCAGTACTGTTTCTTGTTTTGAACTCCCAACAGGTTTCTTCATGTTTGCTTATAAGTTAGGAAACTGTGAAAGTGCTCTTTGGTGCACTCTGTTCAGTATGCCGTTCAGATAAATCCTGACAGAGTGTGTACCATGTAGTCATGGGAACTTGAGACCTGATGGAGAAGAGAGAGTCGCTTAAAGTGACATGGCTTAAAGTTGGTTTTAGTGTTTAGACTGGAGTCCTGTGGAGATATCCTCTGTAGTTAAAAAGCAATAAAAGGGAAGAAGTTGTTTGAAGAAAAAAGAAAGGGGGGAAACAACCCACAAAACCATGTTTGTAATCCAACCTGGCGTCACTGGAAGACTGCGGATGAATGATTTGGAACAGAATTAGATTGGATGATTTAATTTCCAGTATTTTTCTCACTCCAATGAGTAAAACTCAGTTTTCATAACTATTGTTGTGATTTGTAACGATGTGAATGAAGGTGTTTGTTAATTTTTAAAAACAGATATGAAACAAATTTACGGAGGAGAACTGTAAGAAAGATCATAACATCTTACTTTGAATGGAATAGTACCTTGCAATAAAATCATTAGGCAGAATCAAGCCAAGAATGCTAATTATTAGTATTGTTTCAGGTGCAGAGGTAGGCAGTGTAAGTGTATTGTAAAATTAGTGCCCTAAACTGATAGTATATATTTCATGGAAACTTTTCAGAATCCAGTTAATACCATGTGCCATGGTACTTCTCTTAAGAGACTGTTCTACCAGGGTTGATTGATAATCGCATGAGTTTCCTTTCCTGAAGGAGTACAGCTGGACATACACTCCCTGCTGAAAAGTGCAGCAAACAGTTATTTTATATTTCTAAAGAAACAGTATTGATCTGTGTTATATATATTGGGTTTTAAATACCAGTGGGCTAATGCTGAGGTTTTGTATAAGCATTGTGACAAGCAAGATTTTTTTGAGGACAGTGGGTTTGATTGTGGTGCTTATGGGAAACTTTTCCTGCAATGCTCCTATCAAAAAGCAGCAAAATGCTGTTGGGATCCCATTTCCCCCTGTATACACGTAGATGTGCATATGGGCACACACATAGCCTCTTTGTCTCTTTCACTCACTGGTGAAATGACAGGCCTGAAGTTGTGTTGTTACTATGGTTAAGCCAGAGGATGTATGCCTTTTCTTTCTTTTTAATAGCCACCTCTGTCTTGACCTTACTTGTTTTATCCGTCTTGTTACGTTTGTTATCAGGAGAAATACTGAAGTCTTTCTGGTGCAGAAATAGATACTTACGATACCAATAGAGTCTTTTCTTTTGTTGTTTTTTCCCTGCCTAAGAACTAAAAATCTAGTATGATGCTGGAGATAACTTTCTGCAAAATAAAAGTCTATAGGACTGCAAGACCTTTGACATGGTCTGCTCTGGTAGCCTTCTATCCAGGTTGGTGAGAGATGGACCAGATCGGTGACCTGTAGGGTGCGTGGGACATTGACTGGGTTGCCAAGCCCAGAGGGTGGTGATCAGTGAAGCAAAGTTCAGCTAGTAACGGATTGCAAGTGGCATCCCTCCAGGATCAGTTTCGGGGCCAGTGCTATTTAGTGTCTTTTAATTGTCTGGATGATGGGCTGGAGTGTGATCTCAACAAGTATATTTGGATTATACCAAGTTGCTCGATATGCTAACAGGCAGAGTCACCATTCAGTGGGACCCGGAGAAATGGTCTGACAGGAGGAGCCTTGTGGGGTTTAGTGAAGAGAAATGTGAAATCCTGTGCCAGGGATGGAGTAGCCCCATGCAGCAGTACAGGCTGGCTAGAAGACAGCTTTCCAGGAAAGGACCTTGGACTCAGGTGGATGACAAGTTGAATGTGCGTTGGCAGTGACAAAGGCCAGCCACATACTGAGCTGTGTTAGCAAGAGTGCAGCCAGCAGCCAGAGAATAGTGGTTCTTCCCCTCTATTCAGCGGTTGTGAGGCCATATCTGAAGTACTATGTTTGGAGTTCACCAATACGTTAGAAAAATGACATACTGCCACAAGTCCAGGAAAGGATCACCAAGATGATTAGGGGCCTAGAGCACATCACTTAAGGAGGGGAAACTGGATTTCTTCAACCTTAGAAGAGAGGCTAAGGGAAGGTCATATTGCTTTCTTGAAGTATGTAATGGGAGGAAACAGAGAAGACAGAAATTCTGATTAGATTTGAGGGGGTTTTTTGTTGCTGTTCTTTTTGGGCGTGTTTTGTTTGTTTTGAACCATGAGTCTGATGAACAGGTGCCCAGAGAGACTGTGGAACCTCTGTCCACAGAGACATTCAAAACTCCACTTGACAGTAGAAGTAGATTTTCTTAAAATTTTTTGGCCTGCATAATTTAATCTTTAAGAAGATATGCAGGCAGAGTAAAGTGGTTATTTAGTTTCATGAATGTGTCTTCCGAGTTTTTGGATAAAGGTGTACACTGAGCTTATTCTTGGAAACCCAGCATGTTTAAACCTAATAAAACTGATGTAAGCAAAGTTGATAATTTTTTTTCTTCAATAAAAGACTTCTTTAATAGAGGAAATGGGATACTACTCACATTTTTACAAATCTGTATTTCAGAAAGTTTATCAAGTTTGGGATTTTGTACGACTTTTAAGAATAGTTTGAATAGTTACTGAGTGTTTGACAAAGACATAATTCTTTTTAAATGATCAACCCACACCTCTAGAAAGTCAGCTGATTTATTCTGCAGCGATGACTGTGTTACAGCTTAAATATGTCTCTGCTGGATTAACTTTACTTCCATGAGGAAGATGATCTGAATTTTGGAGCTCCCACCTTGAATTTAGTACACTAATTTCCTTCCCTCTTGTATTATACTTTACTTTTCAGGTAAATGATCTCTTGATTTCTGGAATCACAAAGCAAGAATTTGGGATTGACAAGGGAAACATACTGGAAGAAGTGTTCTTGATACGAAACTTAGTCTTTTCCATAGCACTTCAGAAAAACTTCTTAGGTATGGGAGGGGTGAGGAGGAATGAAATGTAGCAGGTTTTGTTTGCCAGGAGAGTTGTGGCTTGTTATGAAACCACTAGGATTTAGATATCCTATTTTGGTTAGATTTTTAAGACTTCATTTCACAGAATCATGGAATATCTCAAGTTGGAAGGGACCCATAAGGATCATTGAGTCCAACTCCCTGCTCCTTGCAGGACTACCTAAACCAAACCGTATGACTAAGAGCATCATCGAGACGCTCCCTGAAGTCTGACAGGCTTGGTGCTGTGACCACTTCCCTGGGGAGCCTGTTCCAGTGACTGACCATGCTCTCAGTAAAGAGCCTTTTCCTAATGTCCAGTCTGAACTTCCCCTGATGTGGCTTCATTCCATTTCCTCGTGTCCTGGTCACCAGAGAGAGGAGATCAGCACCTCCCCCTCCGCTGCCCCCCCTGAGGAAGTTGTAGACTGTGATGAGGTCACCCCTCAGCCTTCTCTTCTCCAAGCTGAACAAGCCAAGTGACCTCAGCTGCTCCTCGTAAGTCTTGCCCTCAAGGCCTTTCACCATCTTGGTCGCCCTGCTCTGGACACACTCTAGTAGTTTGATGTCCTCCTTATATTGAGGCGCCCAAAGCTGCACACAGTACTCGAGGTGGGGCCGCACCAGTGCAGTATAGAGTAGGACAATCACCTCCCTCGACTGGCTAGCTATGCTGTGCTTGATGCACCCCAGGACATGGTTGGCCCTTTTGGCTGCCAGGGCACACTGTTGACTCATATTCAACTTGCCATCAACCCAAACCCCCAGATCTCTTTTCAGAGGGCTGCTCTCCAGCCTCTTGTCCCCCAATTTGTACGTATAACCAGGATTACCTCATCCAAAGTGCAGAATCCAGCACTTGCTCTTGTTAAGTTTCATATGGTTGGTGATTGCCCAGCTCTCTAGTCTATCCAGATGTCTCTGTAAGACCTCTCTACCCTCGAGAGAGTCCACAGTTCCTCCTACTTCAGTATTGTCAGCAAACTTACTTAACATATATTTGATTCCTGTGTCCAGATCATTTGTAAAAACATTGAACAGCACTGGCTCTAAAATAGAGCCCTGGGGAACCCTCCTGATGACTGGCCACCAGTCTGATGTAGCCCCATTTTCTGTAACTCTTGAGCCTGACCCATCAGCCAATTGTTCACCCAGCGTATTATGGACTTGTCTAGCTGTGTGCTGGACATTTTGTCCAGAAGGATACTGTGAGGGACAGTATGAAAAGCTTTGCTAAAATCCAAACCCACCACATCTGCTGGCTTCTCTTGGTCAACTGGATGGGTGACCTTGTCATAAAAGGAAATCAAGTTGGTTAAGCAGGACTTTCCCCTTGTGAACCCATTCTGGCTGTGACCAGTGACTGTGTTGTCTCTCAAGTGTTTTTCAATAACTCCCAGAAGAACCTTCTCCATAATTTTACCAGTCACTGAAGTAAGACTGACAGGCCTGTAATTACCAGGGTCTTCCTTCTTACCCTTCTTGAAAATTGGGACAACATTTGCCAGCTTCCAGTTGACTGGGACCTCTCCAGACTCCCAAGACCATTGAAAAATAATGGAGAGAGGTTCCGTGATGACATCAGCCAGCTCTTTCAGTACCCTGGGATGAATCCCATCAGACCCCATAGATTTATGTGCATGCAGCTGGAGCAGCAGGTCTTGAACAAGTTCAGGGTCAGCTTGTTTCTTTAAAGCAAAGCAGAAAACCACACACGTTACGTGAAACTCACTTAACATTTTTGTTATGCTCTGCTCCTGATGGTTATATATACATTTTATTTTAATTATTTACATCTATTTTAGAACTCAAATTTTCATGTTGAGCATATCACTGAGAAAGCGTTTCAGTATTTAAATCTCAGTGTGTATGCTTTTGATGCTGTTAATGGAATTTGGTTTTGTTGTATTCAGGTCATCTTAGAATGAAACTGTTGTGTTACCGCTGGGTGTAGAAACTTGAATTTCTGAGATACTTCAGGTTTCAGTTAATGAAGACTATTTTTGCCCAAGCAATATTTAGGTTATTACACATCTTCTGGAAAAGTGATACTTTTGCTGTACTCAGATTGCATGGTGTTTTTGTAGAGCTGTTTTTGGTAGTCTTAGTCATGAAGGTGGCATCTAGCACTATGTAGCATTTAGTAGCACTGCTTGCTAGTAATCATAGAATGGTTTGAGTTGGAAGGGGCCTTTAAGGGTCATCTAGTCCAACTCCCCTGCCATGGGTAGGGACATCTTCAACTAGATCGGGTTTCTCAAAGCCCTGTCCAACGTGACGTTGAACACTTCCAATGATGGGGCATCCACAACTTTTCTGGGCAACCTGTTCTAGTGTCTCACCACTCTCATCGTAAGAAAATTTCGTCCTTATCTCCAGTCTAAATCTCTTTCAGTTGAAAACTGTTATGCCTTGTCCTGTCACTATAGGCCCTGGTAAAAAGTTTGTCCCAATCTTTCTTAAAAGCCCCCTTTAAGTACTGAAAGGCTGCAATGAGGTCTCCCTGGAGCCTTCTCTTCTCCGGGCTGAACAACCCCAAGTCTCTCAGCCTTGCCTCATAGGAGAGGTGTTCCATCCCTCTGATCATTTTTGTGGCCCTCCTCTGGATCTGCTCCAAGGGGTCCATGTGTGTCTTGTACTGGGGACCTCAGAGCTGGACGCAGTACTCCAGGTGGGGTCTCATGAGAGCAGAGTAGGGGAGAGTCACCTCCTTCAACCTGCTGGTCATGCTTCTTTTGATGCAGCCCAGGATACAATTGGCTTTTTGCGCTGCAAGCACACATTGCTGGCTCATGTCCGATTTTTTTTGTCCACCCGTACCCCCAGGTCCTTCTCTGCAGGGCTGCTCTCAATCCATTCATCCCCCAGTCTCTTGATACTGGGGATTGCCCTGACCCAGGTGTGGGACCTTGCACTTGGACTTGTTCAACTTCATTAGGTTCACATGGACCCACTCCTCCAGCCTGTCAAGGTGCCTCTGGATGGCATCCCTTCCCTTAAGGAAATCAACTGCACCACTCAGCTTGATGTCATCTGCTCACTTGCTGAGGGTGCACTGAATCCCGTGGTCTATGTCATTAATAAAGATATTGAACAGTACTGGTCCCAGTACGGGCCCCTGAGGGACACCACTCATTACTGATTTCCATTTGGACATAGAGCCATTGATTCAAACTCTTTGGATATGGTCATCCAGCCAATTCCTTATCCATCGAGTAGTCCATCCATCAAACCCGTATCACTCCAATGTAGTGACAAGGATGTTGTGTGGGACTGTGTCAAAGCCCTTACAGAAGTCAAGGTAGATAACACGAAAGTAAATGAATGTGATGCT
Source organism: Fregata magnificens (assembly GCA_013389945.1). Taxonomy (NCBI): domain Eukaryota; kingdom Metazoa; phylum Chordata; class Aves; order Suliformes; family Fregatidae; genus Fregata; species Fregata magnificens. The sequence continues at coordinate 185,687 of WAAD01009601.1, forward strand.
CACTGCAAAACAAACAAGACCATTTTAATAAATACTTCTACATGTCAATGTCATTGTCTTGAAAGTACAATACAATGAGAGGAGCTGAGCTGTTTTGTGTAATGTGTATCAAGGAAGTGAAGACAACTGTTAGAAAAATGTAACAGTGATGTTAAAACAAATGAACACTTTTGTTCAGTGATGACAGAGTGCCTGGTTACAACCTTCAAAAACTATTTGTTAATTGTCAGTTTCTAGAACTGTTGAATTTTAATAAAGTTGAGTGATGCTGGGATGGGTCTGGGAAATTAAAGTCCCTTGACGTTGAGCAGTCCCTTCTGCGCTGAGGAAAAGTGGTCTGTAAAGTATAACAGAATGTGCAAACTCCCTGCCAGCCTGTGCCACGTTGTAAGCATGCAGGACCATGATGGTCCATTCCTGTGTTTAATAATGTCATGTACAATGGTGATGGTAAGTGGTTTTGAAATCAGCAGGAATGGGTGACTTTTAAGCTACCTCCTTAAAAATTCTTAGTTAAATGTATCCTGACATTCTTGTTGGTTGTGTTCTGGTTTTGTATTTTTTCTTCCCTCACTAAGTGTCAGAATTATGGGGAAAATTGTAAGAGTGATGATGCTATGACTGTGTGTGATGATTTGACCCTGGCTGGATGCCAGGTGCCACCCAGCCGCTCTATCCCTCCCCTCCTCAGCAGGGCAGGGGGAGAAAATGAGGTGGAAAGAAACCTCCTGGGTCAGGACAAAGGCAGTTTAATAAAACAAAGACCACGTGCGGAAACCAAAGGGAAAGGACAACACGGACCCCACTCCCCACCTCTCACCACAGCGACGCCCAGCCCCCTCCCGGGCAGCAGGGCCCAGCACGTGCCGCGGCTGCTCCCCAGGACACAGACCAACGTCCCAAACCAGGAATGCCCCCCGCTTCCTCCTGCCTCCCAGCTTTTATCCCTGAGCAGGCGTCACACGGTAGGGAACAGCCCCGCGCAGCCCGGGCCGGCTGTCCTGGCCGCCCCCTCCCAAGATTCCGCCCAGCCCCAGCCCACAGCGGGGGTCGGGGGGGGG
>WAAD01009602.1:0-24099 GCA_013389945.1 Fregata magnificens
TACCCACAAGCACTCCACTTTGTCGTCATAGCTATCGAGCTATCAGAGTTAGGCTCTACTAATTCTGAGAAGGCTACTTATCACCATGGTAGAGATAACTGATACAAAGTTCAGATTTAGCAAAGGAAAAAGCAGTATGGATCTTTGCTGTAGCTTGTTACTGGGCTGTTTCTAAATGTTATACCTGACATTTATTACTGAAAAATGTAGTGATTCATATGTCAGGGAGAATAATAGTGAATCAGTCAGTATTCAGGAAATCACTGCTGGTATCCTCTATCTTTTAGGATAAGGAGGCTGATACCACACTCTCTTATACTACTTTTGTCCAGATTTGGCTGGGAAATTAATATATCCAATAGATCAAGTTGCTAATTCATTTCACTATTAGTACTGTTGCCACAAAGGACGAGTAATTATATTTAGTGCCTGCATTTGTAAACTCCATTAGAATTGGTTTATGTGATCATCATCTCACAGCCATGCTATAAGAGCTCTTCAATCTGAAAGGCTTAGATTAAATACCTGTATCAGGAAAAAAAAAAAAAAAAAGACTTTCTATGCAAAAACAAATGACTAGGCCAAAAACGTCAATGAGTCAGAGTCTATCGATGGCCCCAATACTAAGTGACTGGCTTACGTCCCAATAGCATGAATAGGAAAAAAAACCACTAAGCAGTGACTAGGCTTCTTTCATTCTTCATGTCTTCACTACAGAAGTCTGGCAATATTCAGGACACAAGCACAATCCCAACAGACATTGCTTACTAGAATATGTCTTAAATATGTGCACTATGTATACCACAGCTGGAATATTCGTAGGCAAGTGCTCCAACTTGGTTCTTCAGAAAAATAAAGCACTATACGTTGACTTTGTATTGAATGTCATGCAGAGTTCAAGATTTGGAATACCTGCCTCCAAATTTATGATTGATTTATGTCCACAATAACCAAGAAAAGATGCAGAACCACAACTGCTCTCTGCTGTTTTCACAAAACAAAGCAAGCAAAAGTGAGTCTAATGATTGCTTGTGATTTTTGAATAATCCCTCTGTGACTCAGTATCTCTTGTAGAATGTAAAATCTGCCACAACTGTCTCTTCTTTTCGCTTCAAAGTTCAAGGTGCAATCTAATTTTCTCTCACAGTAACACACAGACAATGATACAAACTGTCCAGTTTCCCTTTATGAGAGCAACACAGAAGAGGCATCTGATGTGCAGCACCTCAGCACCAGGTATTTCATCAAGAGGGTGGCAGTGGATACAAAAAGACGTAAATAGAAGTTTTGGGGGGTTTTATGAAAGCACATAGAGTTAGTCTTCTAAGGTCATGGGAGGATCTTAAATGTCTTGTCTTGATTTTTAGACAGCTAAACACACATATATGTAGTTGACAGCAATGAGTGTTTAAGGTTATTTCTGAATTGCAGGTAAATGCAGTGGAAATGCTGTTGCTGTGAACCTTGCTATAGAAATTTCATAAAGGCACAAGAATGAACTCTTCCTGAAGGACCATTTCCTTCCCGTAAATTTCTATAGAACAAAAGCAAATTTCCTGCAAAAGCTCTCATTCACCTCAAGAGCAGAATTGGGTACTTAAAAAGGAAAGAGGATAAAAACAAGGTTACTTAGCAGCTAACTGTAAGGGGAAGTATGTTTTCCCTGGCTACTACAGAAGAGCTACTACATTGTCTGGCATTCCCCTGAAGCAGTGTCCTTGCCTGCACAGAGGCTGGGTGAAAGCTCTTGCATCACATTTTATCAGAGGGAGGTACAAATGCTAAAGATCTTGTGCCAAAGTACACATTAGTATTTGATTTTTTAAAAATAGCATTGTGTCCAAAGCTAAAGAACAAATACATTTTTATATTTTCCTGTATCTTGGTACAATAACATGTTGTCACTTCAGCCAAGTATGAATAATTCATTCAGTGAATCACTATCATTTCTTTTTAAATGAGCCTAGAATAAGATAATAGTGCCTTTTGCAACAACAGTTAGTACCACAATAGTAGAGCTTCCTAAGGTTAAATTAAGCAAGGCTAAAATAAACATCTTTGAACTGTAAGGGCCAGATACTTTGCGTGTCCCTAACTGTTTTGATATGCCCAAAGGCATGAAGCAGCTATAAAAACAGGATTTGTAAATCCCTCTGAAATAAATTGGACTTGTGCAAAGCATTTGACACTGTCCCACATGACATCCTTGTCTCTAAATTGGAGAGACATGGATTTGATGGATGGAGCACTCGGTGGATAAGGAATTAGCTGGATGGTCGCACTCAAAAGGGTTGCAGTCAATGGCTCGATGTCCAAGTGGAGACCAGTGACAAGTGGCATTCCTCAGGGGTCGGTATTGGGACCAGTGCTGGTTAATATCTTTGTTGGCGACACGGACAGTGGGATTGAGTGCACCTTCAGCAAGTTTGCCAATGACACCAAGCTGTGTGGTGCTGCCAATAGGCTGGAGGGAAGGGATGCCATCCAGAGGGACCTTGACAGGCTTGAGAGGTGGGCCCGTGCGAACCTCAGGAAGTTCAACAAGGCCAAGTGCAAGGTCCTGCACATGGGTCGGGGCAATCCCAAGCACAAATACAGGCTGGGCAGAGAATGGATTGAGAGCAGGCCTGAGGAGAAGGACTTGGGGATGTTGGTTGATGAGAAGCTCAACATGACCCAGCAATGTGGGCTTGCAGCCCAGAAAGCCAACCGTATCCTGGGCTGCATCAAAAGAAGCGTGGCCAGCAGGTGGAGGGAGGTGATTCTCCCTCTCTACTCTGCTTTCGTGAGACCCCACCTGGAGTACTGCATTCAGCTCTGGGGCCCCCAACATAAGAAGGACATGGATCTGTTGGAGTGAGTCCGGAGGAGGGCCATGAAGATGATCAGAGGGCTGGAGCACCTCTCCTCTGGAAGAAGACAGGCTGAGAGAGTTGGGGTTGTTCAGCCTGGAGAAGGCTCCAGGGAGATCTTATAGCAGCCTTCCAGTACTTGAAGGGGGCCTACAACAAAGCTGGAGAGGGACTTTTTACAAGGGCATGTAGTGATAGGACATGGGGCAATGGCTTTAAACTGAAAGAGGGTAGATTTAGATTAGATATAAGGAAGAAATTCTTCACTATGAGGGTGGTGAGGCACTGGAACAGGTTTCCCAGAGAAGTTGTGGATGCCCCATCCCTGGAAGTGTTCACAGTCAGGTTGGATGAGGCTTTGAGCAACCTGGTCTAGTGGAAGGTGTCCCTGCCCATGGCAGGGGGTTTGGAACTAGATGATCTTTAAGGTCCCTTCCAACCCAAACCATTCTATGATTCTATGAAATTCTCAGGTGTCATCAAGCTGCTTATTGCACCAAAACATTTTCTTTTAACTTTTTTTTTTTTTAATAAATATTTTCTGGAATAGAGTAGATATCCCATGAATCAGAACACAGATCACTGGAATTTAAAAAACCATAGCTGTAAGACAGTATTAACTTAGACATTTATTAGACTTGCCCCAGTTCATGGGAAAGTAAGGCTGGATTACTGCAATTATTTCCTTTTGTTGTCACATTATAGTTGTACTACACAACTTACCAAAACAACTGGGAATGCTAGATTAAAAAAACAACCAACCAAACAAAAAGCCCCACGCTTTTTCCATCATTTGAGACTCTAGGTGAGGGTCATCTGAAATGCCCTAGGATACTCAAGGCATCCTAACAGGGCTGGCAGAACCTAGGGGATACCTCAGCTTTTTGAGGTGTCACATGGCATCTATCTGAGAAACCTGAGGGCCTTTGAAATGGCAACTGAAAGTTGAAACAACTGAACCAACCTTTTGTATCATTTCTGTCTAATTCTCTTCCTTCTCCCACCCAGCTCAGGAAGCCCACACAACAGCCTCTTAAGAAATGAAGAAGGAACTCACAGTAGCAATTCATTTCTTAATTGATAAAACTATCTTTCTGAGATACCTTTTTTTTTTTAAGTTCTCAAAGATTAAAAATGGACAGACTGGCTTAAATTGTCACAGAAACAAATGATTAGTAAATGAAACAGCAACAGGCTAACAGCAAAGGCCCAGCAGATGAGTATCTACTATCTACTACTATCTATCTATCTACTGTATAGATCTGTAACTATTTCCATTAATAATCTGCTCTTATTAAAAATCCCCAGGCAAATAATGAATCATTTTAACTTATGCAGATGTTACATAAAGGAGGATAGGTATGTAGGGAGAGATAATATCCTGAAAAAAAGACTTTTACGCCTCAGAGCTTGCCTTTTTCCCAGTTCTAGCAGTTATCTAGTAAATGAAAATCTCTGTCCCACAGGTCTTGCCTCATTTCTATTCTTGGACTATCATGAAAATCACAACACTACTTCCACACATATTTTATAAATCAAATAAATGGTAAACTTTAGAGGAGATATAGCAAGAGATCACAAATACTAAGAATGTCCAGGACTTGAGCTGTCAGATTCTCTTGCCTAGCCATTATCTTGCTCCATTGCAAAATATCTTTTTTCCTGGGATTTGTTGGATAATAAAATTTGGTTCTGTAATATTCCTTCCTGGAATCTGACTGCATTCCAATCAAGTATTAATGAAAAGTAAAAGCTATGGACAGTAATTACACTAGTCTAATAGGCTCTCTCTCTCAACCGTTTCGTATTTAAGGAACATCTTTAGCTTCCATTACTCATATTGGCTTCTTTTTTATATTAGATATGTAGAATTTATAAATATGGTTTACATATGCAAAATGATAAGTTCAGAAGATGCTTTGAAAAATTATGATGCCAGCTGGTGGTCACTTAACTTTTGTCTGTCAGAATACTAATAAGGGAAGCTGACTGTGAAGCTGTACAGCACTGGAAGGCAGTGAAAAAAAAAACTTTGACGCAATAAAGAATGGAAAAAAAAAGCTGAATTGCTCATAAAATACAGTGTTTTGGAGGAATCCAAATAAAGATAGGGATACCAGATAATATTAATAAAACAGGCTTGTGGATTTTAAAACCAGGTGAATGTTATGGCTGATCTTGATGCAAACAAGGAGGCTGTTGGTAAGGCAATAGGAATGATATGAACGGGGTTGTGATATAGACTGGAAAGGAACAACTGAGAATTAATGTGCCTCAAAGATCATACATCTTCGGAAACAAAATCTCTGGAAAATATGATAAGGCAGAAGAGAGGCCAAGGACAGCCTTGGCCTCTAGGTCATACAAAATGTCCCACTCCCTCAGGATCTTGCTCCCAAAAGCTGCCAATAGTAGATGCGCAGAGAAGAGGGTAAGAACAAGATAAACATATAGTGACAAATCCCCAGAATATTTGCCCAGCTCCCAGCAACTTGTGGCTTACAAACCGTATGCACCATCTTTGTATCTAACAGTCCCCAGTAGGCTTTTCTTCAATAAACTTTTTCATTGCTTTGTGAACTCTTGTGACATTTTAATATTCTGGTCCCACATGGCCAAAACTAGTACATTGTGTGAAGAAGTATTTCCTTTTCTGTTTTTTTATCTCTCACCCACCACCTTTATTTGATACCCCTTATTTATTTTTCTCGAAAAGGCAATGAGCAATTGATCGCTATTCACACTGCCCACCCTACTTGTGTAGACTGCTGTCATCTTCCTCTTGGGTTTTCTCTTTTTCAGACCTCCTAGGTCTGGTATTGAAAGAGCCAGGGAAGAGCTGGTGGTAAAAGCACTGCATAGGTAGCTCTCTGAAGGAGATGGAGCAGGGCAAAAGGAATATGGGAAGATATTGTCACTGACCTGGAAAAGAAGTTCTGATGAAGAACAAAAATGAGCATCTTTTCCTTACAAAGAATACAGTTATAGAACAATTGAGGGAAGATTTGAGTACACTTCTTCAATATCTTAAAAGCAAACAACTCGTTCTGGAAGCAAATATGGGAGAAGTCTTTTTTCAAAGAAACAGAAGAGGAAATTAGATTGCTTGAGAGCAGCAAGATAAGATACTGGTAAATCTCTTGATTAAGTATTTAGGGCATAAGATAACAAAAAGACTTTACAAGCTAGGCTTAGTAGTCTGGAAATATCTCAGTGGAACAGATGAGCATTATCACATGCCAAATTCTGAGAAAGCATGATGAGATTAAATCGAAAGATTATCATGGCATCTCTACCATTAATGCCATCTTTATTGCATTATCCCAAAATGAAAGGAAATGAGAAGGGAACATCAATATGAGACTTAGAATAAAGGTACCCCTGGGGGATCAAGTATTTTACATTTGTCGGCTACTCAAGAAAAACATGGAAAATACTATTCAATATATTGATTTTATCAAATCTGAAAAAAAAGAACATCATGACATTCTGTAAAATAGTCTTGGGTTTTGATGAAAATTTTGGAATCTCAAATAAGACATTTGAATAATAAAATTAGATGCTTGGAACTGAAAAATGTGCTATATAGGTAGTGAGGGAAATCTGTCTTCAGTTTTGTAACAGTTCATGAGTACTCTGGGATGTACTCTATCCTCTTTAAAATGACTACTGAAAAAATGGTTTAATAGAAGGTAAAATTCTCAGAATATCACAACTACAGAAGAGTTCTACTGTCTCTTTAGATATGCTAATAAATTGGTTATGATAGGAGATACATAAGGTGTGGAACTGGATTAAGAAAAAGGAATTTAAGATCAACAAAAAGAAAACCAAACTTACTGTTATAAGCTGACAAATGATATTAGCCATCAGCCTGTAAACATAAATATCAGTAAGTTTGTGGTGGGTTGACCATGGCTGGATGCCAGGTGCCCACCACCCTATCACTCCCCCTCCTCGGCAGGACAGGGGAGAGAAAAATATAATGAAAGGCTCATGGGTCTAGATAAGGACAGGGAGAGATCACTCAGCAGTTACCATGACGGGCAAAACAGACTCAACTTGGGGAAATTAGCTTAATTTATTAACAATCCAATCAGAGTAGGGTAATGAGAAATAAAACCAAGTCTTAAAACACCTTCCCCCAACCCCTCCCTTCTTCCCGGGCTTAACTTCACTCCCGATTATTCTCTACCTCCTCCCCGCCAGCGGCACAGGGGGACAGGGAGTGGGGGTTGCGGTCAGTTCATCACATGTTGTCTCTGCCACTCCTTCCTCCTCAGGGGGAGGACTCCTCACACTCTTCCCCTGCTCCAGTGTGGCGTCCCTCCCATGGGAGACAGTTCTTCATTGATTTCTCCAATGTGATTCCTTCCCACGGGCTGCAGTTCTTCACGAACTTCTCCAGCGTGGGTCCTTTTCATGGGGTGCAGTCCTTGAGGAACAGACTGCTGCAGCGTGGGTCCCCCGTGGGGTCACAAGTCCTGCCAGCAAACCTGCTCCAGCGTGGGCTCCTCTCTCCATGGGTCCGCAAGGTCCTGCCAGGAGCCTGCTCCAGCACGGGCTTCCCAAGGGGTCACAGCTTCCTTCAGGCATCCGCCGGCTCCAGTGTGGGGTCCTCTGTGGCATGTGGAGGCACGGACTCAAGCAATGCAAGGCAAGAATCACTTTATTGAGATTACACGCAGGGTTATATACCCTGCTTACAACGTCCAACCTCCTCTTGTAATTTTCCATCTGGGACCTTTCTCTTGGCATCAGTTCAAGTGAGGCCCTGCACAGTCTACTCCCTATTCCGTATTTTGCTAAATCAGAGATATGTACACACCTGCTAGAACTGTTTGTAATTCTCCAAATATCTTTGTTCCGGCACACATCCATTAACCCCTTGTTTTTCATTCTGTTTATACCCTGGCCCTTGTTTTGTCTTGCAACTCCTTCTTAACCATTACCACAGTCCTCCACAGGCTGCAGGTGGATATCTGCTCCACCATGGACCTCCATGGGCTGCAGGGGGACAGCCTGCCTCACCATGGTCTTCATCATGGGCTGCAGGGGAATCTCTGCTCCAGTGCCTGGAGCACCTCTTCCCCCTCCTTCTTCCCTGACCTTGGTGTCTGCAGAGTTGTTCCTCTCACATATTCTCACTCCTTTCAGTTTTTTGTTCCCCCTTCTTAAACATGTTATCCCAGAAGCACTACCACCATTGCGGATGGGCTTGGCCTTGGCCAGTGGCAGGTCCATCTTGGAGCTGGCTGGCATTGGCTCTGTCAGACATGGGGGAGGCTTCTAGGAGCTTCTCACAGAAGCCACCCCTGTAGCCCTCCCACTACCAAAACCTTGCCGTGCAAACCCAATACAAAGTTAAAGCAACTTAAATACCTACAAGCATTAATTGAGAATTATTTGGGGACAGAATAAATTAAGGCTGGGGTGCACAGACGGAATGCTTATAATTACTCTTCAGATAATTTTAGCTCCAAAATTGAATTGCAAAATACTGTCTCTTATATAAAAGATTCTTAAAAGTTTTGTTTTCTATAGATGGAACATTTGAGTAAGAAAGACAATTCAATATATTATAAAACAAAGTACCAATTTATGTTTGGGTTAGTGAATATTTTTTTTTCATTACATTTATAGGAACGTAATTGTCATTTGAATTTTCCATCACTTCTTCCAGAATACCTTGAAATAGTAAATAGCTTCAAAAGGAAGGACACACTCAAGTGTCATTTTCCTAGGAAACAGGCTGATTCTTTCACTTTCCCTGCACATTTTTCCGCTGTGGATTTTTAAAGAATCATCACCCCGCAGTGACTGCTGAAGAGTGTGTGTTCTTTAACAGAACTAAACATTTGAGACAGCTATACCAACCAAAAAATTAAAGTAGAAGTGTGTGATGCAATGCTGTGCAATACTAATACAACTGTTTTTCTTATTAAAGCAATCTGAGGATTTATGAACAACGAAGTGCTTAGGTGCAAGTTATCCCCTTGATATTTCACAGATCACAGAATCACAGAATCATGGAATAGTTGGGGTTGGAAGGGACCTCTGAAGATCATCTTGATCCCCTCCCCTGCTTGAGCAGGTTCACCTAGAGCAGGGTGCACAGGACCGCGTCCAGGCGGGTTTTGAATATTTCTAGACAAGGAGACTCCACAACCTCTCTGGGCAGCCTGTTCCAGTGCTCTGTCACCCTCACAGTAAAGAAGTTTTTTCTCATGTTCCGCTGGAACTTCCTGTGTTCTAATTTGTGCCCATCGCCCCTTGTCCTGTCATTGGGCACCACTGAGAAGAGTCTGGCCCCATCCTCTTGACACCCACCCTTCAGATATTTGTAAGCAGTTACAAGATCCCCCCTCAGTCTTCTCTTCTCCAGGCTGAACAGATGCAGGTCTCTCAGCCTTTCCTCATAAGAGAGGTGCTCCAGTTCCCTGATCATCTTTGTGGCTCTCCGCTGGACTTGCTCCAGCAGTTCCCTGTCCTTCTTGAACTGGGGGGCCCAGAACTGGACACAGTAAATTCAACAGATCATTCAAGCCAAAAGAAGTTGTGCACTTCAAGGAGTGAAATCTGTGCAGTGGTTGTTTTTCCATCTTTGAACATCTAACGTGAGGATTTATTACACATATTTGAAGCCTGAAAGTTATTAGTTCATCAACTAGTTTTTAGACATAACCTGCTTGAAAATGCAGTGCTGTAACAAAGAGGGTAAAGGTATATAAGAAAACCAAGTCAGTCATTCGTGTGGCTATTTTTGTCACAACTGTTTGCTGGTGATAACCTAAGTCTTTTCGTGTGCATAAATTATGTACAAATGGGCAATGGAAGGAGCATTTCTGGGCACTTACTGAGCAGCCAGAGGAGGGGAAAGCCAATACAGGGCTTGGAGGGAATGATCCTTTGTGAATTGCTCAGTTTCACTGGTAAGCAGAAAGGTATCCTCAGTTCCTCAGTTATCTTCAGTCAATGATGACCAGCACGAGTGGGTGGCATGAGGTGTACTGCTGGGGGCTGAGTCATGTGAGGACAGAAGGACTAGTCAAAAGAGAACTGGCGTCAGGATTGTATGAAAGGAAACTTAGGGACAGGAAAATTCCAAGATTTAATTGACATTAAAGAGTTGGGTCAGAGTCTAATCACATGTTTTAAGAAAACATTACTCTTTCAGACCTCAGATTATTTTGAGATTGCTTCTTTTTAGTATTTAGAAAGTCTGAGAAAGAAAACAGCGGTCTACCTATATTTAAGTGTACCGTGGTACAGTATTCTACAGAAGGTGGCAATGAGGTTCTGTCTAACTCTGCCATAACTGACAATTATAATCTGAAAGTTGACTCAAACTGAGTTCAATAATTTTAATTTAAAATTTAATTAAAAAGATTTCTTATCTTCCATTTGGATGAAGACCACAAAAATTCATAAAAGGAGCTCCTATTCCTCCTGATTTGCTAATAAAAAAAAAAAAAGTGCATTTTGTCAGAGCTGTCTGCTTCTTCTGGTATCAATTTAAGGAGGGAATTATCTACACCTGAGATCTTGAAACTATATTTTTCAGTTCTAAAGTACTGTAAAAGAGAGCAGCCAAATGGCAACAAAAGCTAAGATTAAGGCATCAGTTTCCTCCGTAAGTAACTGAAAAGACACTGCTCCCTATTGAAAGTGCAGCAAGCCTTAGGATCTCTCAGACAAAGAAAAAAAAATCTAAGCAGAACTTTGCAGAGAAGCTTTAAAGCATCTGGTATGATTGTTAGCATGGCTGCCTATTGTGCTTACATCTCCAGTTGAGTTGTCTCAATACATCAGCTGTGCAAACACAGATAGAAGAAGGAGCTGGAAAATATTTAGTATATTTTTCTCTTCTTCAGAGAGGCTTTTGGTCTTTTCCTTTTTTCTGCCTACCCCCCCCCCCCCCCCCCCCCCCCCCCCCCCCCCCCCGCCCCCCCAAGATGACATGCAGGGTAAAATCCATCCTTTTATTATGCCAGTGAAGTAAGGAGAACTGAACTGGAGATTATTCTTCCCAAAGCATATAAATGTTTAATGTTTATACTGAAAACTTCATTATAGACTATACCATGGTCAATCAGACTAATGAGGATATTTCATGTATATAAGAACTACTGAAATCTTGATTTTCATTTTTTCATCTAGAAGTCTTCACGTTCAGGCTGTGCAAATGGCTGCACAATGATTTTGAGATTCCAAACTCCATTTAAAACCCTGTAATATTCAAAATGCTTGTGTGACGTCAGTAATATAATTGCAAAAACAGTAACACCAGGCAAGGTAGAGAGGCATTACAAATAGATGCATGGAATGGTCACACGTTCTCAAATACCCACAATATTTTTTTTTTTTTTTTTTAATTTGGGCAACATCAAAAAACCAAAATTGAATATGTTATTAGAAGACTGTAATGGAAATTATAAATAACAATCACATTCATTATCAAAATACTGTTTTTTCTAAAAATGAAACAAGCAAGAATCTAGTATGATTTTTTTATTATTCATAGCCATAAAAAAAAAATCTGGCTAGGCGCTCCAGCTTACTGTCTAGTGAGCTTTTCCATATAAATCAGGACGGTAATCCATGTTTCTAAACATCCCTCATCTCTCAAGTAGTCATAGGACTTGAAGTGATAGTGTCCTGATGAACAGGCACTTTCTATTTTATCATAGCATATATTTTGCAGGGGAGGGATAAGCAACTGAATGGGAGTAATTGCTTCCATATTTGAGCCATCTGCTTTAATAGTTAAGGACATGAATATCAGTTTTACCAATGACGCTTTTAATGAAAAATATAGAATGCTTGTATGAAAGCACATTTTAATACTACTTATTTTCATTTTTGTCATTCAAGTAGGTGATTGTTCTGCATATATCCACAAAAGTACTGACTGGTTCAATTTAGTGGAAAGAGAAGCTGCAGAGTTCCATATATAGAGATAGCACAAATTAATCACTGGACTGAATTCAGTAAAAATCATGAATAAAGACGACAGAAGACTGAGCATATAGTATTTGCTGTAAATCCTGACAGTTTTTTCTGTGAATGTATACGGGAAATACAGTTATTTAACCTACAGTTGTAAGAAAAATCTGAAAGAGGAAGAGAAATCTTTGAATCCTAAATTGGTAGTTATAACAGTACCAACATGAAAAAAAGTAAACCGAGGCTAGCAAGATCTTTCCTAGGCCACTCATGGTCAAGAGTCAATATCTGAAAGAAAAATTCTGGAGACGTAACAGCAATCAATTTTGCTGAGTGAAAAATGTCATTCCTGCAAAGAAAACGTGACTCTTCTGCAGCAGTCTTCAGGCAAATAACTAAAGCATGTTAGTACAGAAGGACTCCTGTGTACGGCAGATGTTCCAATGAAGACCTTGCAACAGTGATAGCATTAATAATGCCAAGTAACCATAATAAAAAAGATAATATTTTGAACAGTGTTTGCTTTCTTAGGACAGATCTATGGCATAATATAGAAGAAGATCTTCTGACATATAATAAAGCATGGGTATTGAGTGAAGCAGGTAGGAGGGAAATTTGTAAAATATAGCTCAAATATTCTTTCAGGTAATTCTTCATCAAGACTTTTCCTGCTGATGTTTTCCCAATTGTAAAATTTACATGGGAACAGTACTTTTAATGCCATTTCTATTGAGATGTCTGAAATATAAGAACAAATACAAGTGTTTTCAAGACTGAAGACCAAACAATAGGATGACTTGACTTTTGAAGGAGAGCATTTACACAAAATGAAAAAGGAAAGCAACGTTATTTGGATGGATATCTGAGACATACTTTTATCTACTCAGTTGTTAAAGACTTTGGGGGGGGGGGTATGTTTACGCTCATGTTTTGAAACAATTCTTTCCTAGCTTTATCTTTATGTTCCTTTTCTTAATCATAAAAAGAATGGGGCCAAGCAGGCAACTCCTATCCTTTGCAACCTAATCCGGGATAAAATACACTCTCATTCTAGAGACATACACATGTGAGTCCAAGTAGCATCCTAACCCTAAAGGAGAGCTGAACCCATCTTGAAAGATGCTGAGGGTTGTCAGTTCCCATTGGCAGTAGGACTGTGCATGTAACTAGTGCTTAAGGCAATGCAAGTATTCAAACTAGCTAAATTTGAGACACTTAGTAGGACTACTTGTATTCTTGAAGTTAAGCATCCATTTAATTTCTATGAAGTCACAGGAGTCACATCTTTTCATCCAATATTTTTTATTTAATCTGTATACCAACAAACGTTATTTCAGTGGATATGATTTTCTACCAATTTTGTTATTTAGGAGGTATTTTCCTTATAATAGGTTAGGAAAATAGGTGCAAATCAGTCTCTAAGTTAGAGTTTTCTGTAAGTCTGGTACAAAATTAATCTGTCAATATGTACAAAGTCTACAGTTTGCAATAATTATGGAAACAAAATGTACATGTCTATGGATGAGATGCCAAAAATAAAAGAATGGTAATCAGTCCTTATTTCTGTGCTCAGAAATCTTAACTTTGCACCCTGTTGTGAATTAGCAATGCAAACAAACTTCAAAAGGAAATACACATTCCCAAGGCTCAGTCACACATGTGTGCTAATGTTTGAAGACAAAATACACCATGTAGAAGCAAGAGTTGTGTCAGGAACACCTACACTTTCAAATGCAGTATCACATTCTTGCTTTGAATTAGTATGAGCAAAGATGTTGTTGCTTGAATCACAAAGGAAAAGAGTACTAACAAGCAAAGTGATAGAAGAAAAGCAACATAAAATGTCTTGGTATAATGAATATACATGAAAAACAAGCCAAAGGTCATAAAGTACAGAACACTAAGAAGGCATGAAAAAATATGGGTATAATTAAGCTGAAGACATAGTTTTGAAAAGTCTAGAAATCAGAATGGTGTTGACACACCATGGGATTTGTGGACTAGTTATAATAAAAATAGCCAAGAACAGCAAGGGTGCTTCTCGCAAGCTTAACTTTGGGATATTTTTCTCCTATATAGAAGATCCACACATTGACATGGATTGAAAACTACCGAACTTTTTCACACATATAACCTGAATAGAGTATTCAAAGGAAAAATCAACAGTATTATCCCTATGATAATTTACTGATGTACTTAATTGTATTGTTTGCTGCCAACACATTATTCTTAACATAAATAAACATGGCAATATTTTTAATGGCTATATATACAGCTACAAAATGTATGTATAAACAGATTATGTCAGAGGTACTGTTACCCTGGTAAAAGGGGCAAGATGCTGTGGTAGAATGAATGTTATTTCTGAAGCCTATTTACAAATTACATGATGAAAGGTGTTTTTAAACAATTCAATTTAAAAATCAGAATGTGTCCCTTTGCCACAAATCAAAGTCCCAGCAGAAGCACCTAAATGAGCTATTTATAATGTTGCTGGCGTCGAGACAAGCTTAGTAGCAGCTGGAGCATTTCCTGAGAAACAGGGAGAGCTGGCCCTGTGGTTTGTTTGGGAAGAAGCCACGGCTCCGTCACTGGAAGAGAGAGCACAGGGCACAGGGCACAGGGCACAGGGTACAGCCCTGTGCAAGGCGTAAGGGGCCAGAGAGAGATCAGGCAATAAAAGAGAGAGAATGAACAGAGAGATGGAAAAATCCATACTCTACACATTTATGAGTTTGGTATCAATGAGGTGTTGGATTAAAAAAAAAAAGAATTCAGGGAACATAGTCCAGATTTCAGTTATCTTTCTTTTGAGGCAAGTGTTGTAACTGCTACGACGCTGTACAGAAATAACTTCTTCCTTTCCCTCCCTGGTATCCAACTGGGCCCTTCAGGGAGCACAAACACCCAGAACGGGATCCACCTGACCTCATTTTGGACACTTAACATGTTGATAATTAGATCTGAGTTACCAGTCTGGACTATCTTCATAGTGAAGAAACAGGCAGTTGTATGGCACCATTCCTCTCGTTTAAAATAAATACTCATAATAAACAGGTCAAATTAATCACATCCTAGAAATGGTGTTAATCGTAAAGGGAGCACAAGGTGACTGACAGAGACGTAGGTCAAAAACACGCAAGATAATTCAGGCCGGAAGGGACCTCAGTAAGTCTCCAGTCCAACCTCCTGCTCACTGAGGTCATACCAGGTTGCTCAGGGCTGTGTCCAGTCAAGGTTGTGTCCCATCAAGTCTTGACCACCTCCAAGGATGGAGATGGCACAACCTCTCTGGGCCTGCTCCCTCACCCAACTGTCCTCATGGGGAGAAAATTCTTCCTTGTATCCAGCCTGTTTCAGTTTGTGCCTTGTTGTCTCTCCTCAGCCCATCATGCACTGCTGTGAAGAGCATGGCTCCATCTCCTTGCTGACCTCCCCACAGGCACTGGGGATTGCTGTTAGGTGTCTCTGAAGCCATCACTTGTCCAGGCTGAACAAGCCCTGGTCTCTCAGCTTCTCCTCACAGGCCAAATGCTTCAGTCCCAACCACCTTAGTGGCCCTCCACTGAACTTACCTCAGTTTCCTAGGGTAGTCCAAAACTGGATGCATTATTTGTAGAATCATAGAATGGTTTCGTTTGGAAGGGACCTTTAAAGGTCATCTAGTCCAACCCCCCTGCTATGGGCAGGGACATCTTTCACTAGATCAGGTTGCTCAAAGCCCCGTCCAACCTGACTGTGAACATTTCCAGGGACAGGGCATCCACAACTTCTCTGGGAAACTTGTTCCAGTGTCTCACCACCCTCATCATAAAAACTTTCTTTCTTCTCTCCAATCTTAATCTACCGTCTTTCAGTTTGAAATCATTATGCCCTGTCCTGTCACTACAGGCCTTGGAAAAAGGTCTCTCCATCTTTCTTACAAGCCCCCTTTAAATATTGAAAGGCCACAATAAGGTCTCCCTGGAGCCTTCTCTTCTCCACGCTGAATAACCCCAACTCTCTCAGCCATTCCTCATAGGAGAGGTGTTCCAGCCCCCTGATCATTTTCATGCCCCTCCTCTGGACCTGCTCTTACAGGTCTATGTCTTTCTTCTACTGGGTACCCTAGAGCTGGACGCAGTACTTCAGGTGGGGTCTCCTGAGAGTGGAGTAGAGAGGGAGAATCACCTCCCTCGACCTGCTGGCCACGCTTCTTTTGATGCCGCCCAGGATACGTTTGGCTTTCTGGGCACACATTGCCGGCTCATATTCAATTTTTCATCTGCCAATAGCCCCAAGTCCTTCTCCGCACGGCTGTTCTCAATCCATTCACCACCCAGTCTAGACTGATACTGGTGACTGCTCTGAGCCAGGTGCAGGACCTTGCACTTGTTGAACGTCATGAGATTCACATTTTTCCACTTCTCAAGCCTGTCAAGGTCCCTCCGGATGGCATCTCTTCCCTCAAGTGTTTCAACTGCACCGCTCAGCTTGGTGTCATCTGCAAACTTGCTGAGGGTGCACTCAATCACCCTGTTTATGTCATTAATAAAGATATTGTACAGTACTGGTCCCAACATGGACCCCTGAGGGGTACCACTTGTTGCTGATCTCCATTTGGCCATTGAGCCGTTGACTGCAACTCTTTTGAGTGCAACCATCCAGCTAATTTCTTATCCATCAAGTAGTCTATCCATCAAACCCATATCTCTCCAATTTAGCAACAAGGATGATGTGTGGGACTGTGTCAAAGGCCTTACAGAAGTCCAGCTGGATGACATCAGTTGTTCTTCCCTTACCACCAATGCAGTCACTCCATAGTAGAAGGCTGCCAGAATAGTAAGGCACGATTTGCCCTTGGTGAAGCCATGTTGGCTTTCTCTAATCACCCCCCTGTCATCCTGTCATTCAGATGTGGTCTAACAAGTGCTAAGTAAAGCAGGGCGTAATCACTCCCCTTGACCTACTGGGCTCCTGTTAACACTGCCCTGGATGCTGCTGGCTGTCTTTGATGCCAGGATGCACAGCTTGCTGTCCCCCAGGGCCTTCTCCCTACAAGTGCTGCTCCCCAGGCCATCAGTCCCCAGCCTGTATCACTGCCAGGTGGTCTTCCTTCCCAGAGGCAGGATTTTGCATTTGTTCTTGTGGAGCTTAATGAAGTTCCTGTCAGCCCACTTTTCCTAGCCTGCCTAGGTCCCTCTGGATGGCAGCCCTGCCTTCCAGCTTATCTACTGCTCCCCCCAACTTGATATCATCTGCTAACTTTCTGGGAGTTCGCTGCATCACTTCCTCCAGGTAACTGATAAAGATGTTAAACAGGACGGGTCACAGGCTCCAAGCAGAACTGCCCTCTGAGCCCTGTCATCCAACCAGTTCACCCGTCTGGATCTTAGTGTCCTAACATGGATACAAGAACATTATGGGAGACAGCATCAAAACCTTCCTAAAGTCAAGCTAAGTGTCATCCTATGCATAAGTCTAGCCACCTTATCACAGAAGGCAGTCAGGTGGGTCAGGCAGGACTCGCCCATGGTAAATCCATGGTGACTGTTCCAAATATCTTCTCCACGTTCGTGTGCCCAGAAATATGTTCCCAGAGGACTCATTCCATGATTTTCCCAGGGACGGAAGTGAGGCTGACTGGCCTATAGCTGCCCAGATCATCCTTTCAGACTTTTCTGAAGGTGAATGCAACATTTCTTTCCTGCAGTCATCAGGGATCTTCTTTGATCTCCATGAATTTTTAAAGGTGATAGAAAGCAGGCTTGCAAGGACATCAGCCAGCTCTCTCAGCACTCCCTGATGCAGCCCTGTAGGTCACATGGACTTGCTTGGCATGAGTCCTGAAGTAATTCCTGACTTGATTCTTAACCACAGCCAATTGCTCTTCTCCTCCTTGAACCTTGCCTCTAAGTACAAGTGGTCTCATGAGCTTATCTGTGTCTGCGGCCACCTAAATCACCCACCGCCCTCAGCAAGAGGCCCACATTTTCCTTGTTACAGTCCCACAGTTTTCTTGTTGACCCTATAGGTGAAGAGCTAGGGGTACTGAATCATAACTCTTGTTAATGTAACGTGCCTTTAGGTCAAAGGCAAGTTAGGCGTTAAGCATGGTATGCAAAATAGGAATATCATGGATGGCTAGATTACTGCAGCTTTAGTTAACTAAGTATTTCATTATGAAGAGAAGTGTCTCTGCTTACTGAAGTACTAAAGATTTTTTTTTTAAAAAAAGGTTTATTTAGGTGTCTAAAGTCTGTCTAAAGTGAAAAAAAGCTGTAGGTTCTGAACTCCAACCTTGTGATGTACTTAATGAGTACTATGCCCTCAGGGCCTGATGTTCTTTGGGTCTAATGTCCTGTAAAATACACGGTGCCAGTGCAAGCCCTGGCGTTGCTACATCTACAGAGTAGATATCCTTGCACTTTCCTTAACTAAAACAAAATCGTTATTCAATCCATTGAACCTTTTCAACACTTAGTGAGGAGAAGCAGCAGCGGATCCTTTCCTTACAATGAGAGGGGCATAAGCTGGCAGTCCTTGGGGTGAGACACAAAACTGAGGGCATGTTTGCATAATCTCATGAAACGTAAAGATGCCATGAGAGTGCCACGGGCATAGGACGTTAGGCAGAGCACTGGCCAGCTGTCCTTCTCGGAGGGGTCCAGAACCTGTTTACTTGCAGGACAGGAAGAGCTTAAGCTTACTGACTTCAGCTGGGAGTGAAAAAAGGCCAAGTGTAGACAGTATATCTGGCCAACGACTTTTGTATTGTCTAGCTATATGAAAGTCCTTTATCTTCTCTTCCTGCTCATTATCCTTTAGAAGAACAATTACCCCATATATATTGGATTATTTTGGCTACATATGTATTGGGCTATATATAGCCCAATATAATCTTGGGCTGTAGCCTTGAGAAAGTCAGTAGAAAACGTCTGCAGGTTTTTGTAGTGTGTGAAATGCTAAGATGCCACTACTTTAATTTCACTTATTAAAATGGTTAGTGTGTGTGTGTGTGTGTGTGTGGAGATTAACTGTACGCTACTTAAGTTACAGTTTAGTTAGCTTTATAACTTTTGCCAAAGAACAATTAGATTATCTCTTCCAAAGTTATTTTGTGCCCTTAGCTGAGACTGCCCACTGACTCCAAACACAAACTGACTTTAATAGGGCCATGCATGAACTAATTTAACCCACTTAAATCTGGCTGGGCTTCAGAGCCAGCTGGTGTTTTCCTTGCATGGCACAGCTGAGAACTCCTCAGTCAGCGAAGCTGGGTCTTCCTCTTGCTCCCTCATAATCTGACATGGCATCTCTCTGCAGGCTTTCTGCACCCCCCACCCTCTTTGAATATGTAGTGAGGAGCACTGGTTTTTAAACCAATGAGATTATAATAAATGTTGATAGGAGTCAAATTCTGGAGCTGAAAGAGCTCCCTTTCTGTGACTCGTGTCTATGCTTTCATGGCAAATAAATTTAAAGGAATGGTTTCTGTAGAAGTCCTGTCGTGACTCTAAACTGCATTATTATCAGTATTTTTATCCATACTATTATCCTCACCAATATTTTTAAAACTTCTGATATTATTTTTATGCATGAGTTGTGCCAAAATTCTCTTAACATCAAACTAATTTCTAGCCATTGTTTTCTGATTACAGATAAATAGGGAAACATTAAAAGGGTTATAGCAGGCAAATAAATTATTCTTTATAAAATGATTTCTTCTCTAACTCCATGGCCTAAATTTTACAATGTCACCAATTATTTTGAATTAGTTTTGGGACCCTCACCTGAGTTATAAATGTGCCTGGTTTTGAGAAAACGCTACAATCAGAAAACACTAAGCGATCACCCTCTGAAAATGTGCCCCTTTTCAGGTATCTCAGGCAGAAGATTAAAATTTAGATACTCAAAACACAGGCTGATA
Source organism: Fregata magnificens (assembly GCA_013389945.1). Taxonomy (NCBI): domain Eukaryota; kingdom Metazoa; phylum Chordata; class Aves; order Suliformes; family Fregatidae; genus Fregata; species Fregata magnificens. Next base: position 19,708 of record WAAD01009602.1, read on the forward strand.
TTTGAAAATGTAAAATAAATATAGAAGAAATCCTGTTCCTGTTAAAATTCTTTGTAAAAGTGATTGACTCCTTTGGGGATAGTATTTTACAAGTTCTTAATGTAATAGTTGCTCAACAAACATAACACTTCGTTGCTGTTTTTTTAAACAAGGCATAATATTAAGGATTTTAACTCTCAGAAACGTTTCCCTTGAACATTTTCTGTGCATCCTACTTCCTCCATTCAAAGCTCTGCCCTGTGGTTTGTTTGCATTTTCTTCATTAGATTAAACTAACCCACATGTATCTTAGTATATTTATAGGAAATATCATTCCCTCATGGATACCCTTTGCTGATGACAGTAATGTCTATTTTTAGCTGAACGACATATTTACTGAGCGCTGGTGCAAGTGTTTAGTTTCAGATTTGTAACACAGTCAAGGTTTCTTGAGCTTTATGGACATATTACTATCAGTGATTACAAAGGTGTCAAATACTTGTGTACAAATTGTGTTTATTCTTACCTTTCCAAGATTTATATACCTAAAATTCTGCCAGCTTCAATCCTCAGAATGTGCATAGACTTTTATTCAGTTAAACCCCAGCAAATATATGCCTATGTTAAAAAAAAAAAGCAAATACCAATATTCAATTCTTTTTGCAAAACCTGACAGAGATTTCATTTCATTTCATTGCATTGCAGGCTAGCCACTACCATGCCCAAAACATTACTATAAACGCCTATCTAGAGTAGAAGAGTCTGTCAGTGGATCTCCAGGAGAGCCCTCTAGTGGGAAAAGAGGAGGTTTTTTGGAAGGGTTTTTTTTCTGTCACACCACATAACTGAAATACACGATGGGCCTATGCTGCAATGTGGGGAAAGCAAAGAAAAAAAGGGCATTTTGCTGGAATACTCAGAAGTTAGATGCAAGAAAAAATGGTTGTAGATCAGGCCAGGTCAGAGTGCTTTGTGGAACTGTATAAAATGTGACCGTCACCTTCTGTGTGTGTGTCTTCATTCCTCTTTTCCTAGAGGAAAAAAAAAAAGTTGCTTATATTAGATATGCTGCATCTTTTTTTTATAGCAAAATCCTGCACATCCTTGCATAAACTGCAGGTAGAAAATCCTTGTATAGTTGTTAATTCTTCTAAGAAGTAATTCAGTTTCAGATTAGCCTCTGAGACAGTTCTGTGTTCTTGCTGTATCAGCGTTTAACATAGAAGCCTTACTAAGATCCAGAAAAACTACATCCACTGCCTTCCCTTCACCCACTATGATTCATCCATTCTGATAAGCTTCACCCTCCTCAGTGGCTACAGAAGAAAACGTAAAAATACTCTGTAAAAGGTATTAAAAATGGGAAACCTTCATTTACTTCATATTACTATACCAGCCATTCTCTACAACACTCTGAGCCCTGCAACTCAGCCAGTTCTTTACCCAGCGCATTGTTTACATGCTCATCTCACAGCAGGACAACTTGTCCAGAAGGATGCTGTGAGGAACAGTATCAAAAGCCTTACTAAAATCCAGAAAAACAACATCCACCATCTCCCCTTCATCTACTAGGCGGGTGACCTTATCGTAGAAGGATATCAAAGTAGTTAAACAGGACTTGCCCTTTGTGAAGCCATGTTGTTCACTGTGCCTGATGATTGCATTATCCTTTAAATGCTTATCAATAGCAAACAGTACGATTGTCTACATAATTTTTCCAGGAACTGAGGGTAGACTAACAGGTCCCTGGGTCTTCCCTCACGCCCTTTTTGTAAATTGGGATAACAGTGGCTAGCTTCCAGTCAGCAGGGACCTCCCCAGACTCCCAAGACATTTGCTAGATGGTTGAGAGGGTCCTGCCACAACATCCACTAGCTCCTTCAGGACTCTGGAATGAATCCCATCAGGCCCCACAGACTTGTGCACATTCAGCTGATACAACTGGTCCCTTACCATTTCAGTGTTCACAAACGGAGAGTCACTGTTCCTACACTCATGCTCCGACTCAGGGGACTTGGCTGAACATAGGTTCCAGTATCCCTAGTGCTTGCTTTTTCTTTCTACATCCAGACAGAGTTTGTTACATATATTGGTGTGCTTACAAAAATGGTGGCACTATGTCATTTTCCACCCAAAAGAAAGCTGTCAGGAAATGCCCAACTGATTCATACCAGTAGGATTATTCTGTAGGTCGTTACACAGAGGACCAACTGGTCAATTTTTTTATTTCCCCTATAGAGTGTACCAATTCTCTTTTTGGAAGCACAGCGTGAAAGAATTCAGTGCAGATGTATAGTGTACAATGTGCACACGGGCAGACTCCACATGCAGAACAACGTTCTTTCCATTGCTTTCTTTCATCCCTAACATCTTCAGCAGTGTCTCATCAGAGAATTGTTCTTTCTCTGTTGTCCAGTTCCTTGGAAGAAGGGTAGGGCTGGCACATGGTTTTACCACTAAATGAAAGCCTTCAAAAATTCTCTTGCAGCAAAAATGTCATGCAAGAAAAGCAGTAGTATCCTGCTTGTAGAGGAAAAAAGGGGACTGGGAATGCATTGGATACAGCAATCCTCCCTACGAGCACACATCTATTTGTGTCAGAGATTCTGCAACGCTATGCCAAAATTTACGCTGAAATGCTTTCAAAACACTGGGCAGCATGGGAATGCTGGCAAAAAGAAAGGTAGGGCTAAGATAAACTTAGGCAGAGCCAAGCTGGTTGGGAAGAGACCTCTTTTCTCTCCCTGTGACGTTTCCTGTGTTCAAGTATTGTCACTAAACCTTGGAAGTTAGCAGTCTGCCATGATCAAAGACAAAACTCCAACAGGGAACCCTGAGGAAAACCGGAAACCACACATACATCTACAGGCTTTGTAAGAGGGAGGGAGAAGGAGAATCCCGAAGTCTGGGTCTAAGGCCACAGTCTCCCCTTACATTCCCTAGAACCTTCAACAAGTGCCTTATCTTCTCCCTAACCCGTTTTCTTCTTTGCAAAATTATCTAAATGCTAATGACACACTTGGAAACTATTTTTACTTACTCCTGAAGAAAAGAAGCAAAACAATCCATGTGGCCTACATATTCTCACACGGAGGTCAATCCAGAAGGAAAATAAGGGAGTCGTTCACACCATTAAAGGTGATAAAAAAATGATCTTTATGCTCAAATCTCTAGATTGTAGACTCTCTCAAAAGAAGAGATTTTGGCATCTAGTGGGGATGTTTCTCAAAAGGATGTGACAACAGCATCCTTCCCTGAGGAACATTTCTCCTGAAGTGCTGTCTTGGGAATGAAATGAAAGGCAATGAAACGCAACGAAAAATTTTCAGAGGACATCTAATGCATTTGTAGTGGCACTGAAAGTGAGAAAAATGAGTCAGAAATTTTGCTTTGCTTTCTTCCCAGGCCAGACTGACACATTGCCCAACTCCAACTGGTAACCCGTGGTAGCGAAGACATCTGCAGGATAGAAACAATTGGTATTTTTGTGACATCTTGTGGCAACTGGTATCATCCTTCCTGTTTTCTTTCCATTATAAAAATGATATTAACAAATCTGGACAGTTTGTTTTTCCCATCTGAGAAGATGAAAGAGCTCTCTAACCCTTCTCCAATGTAGTCAGCACAATCGATTGCTCAGGCAATATGTCCAAAGTGGTAGGGGTACTCACCTAATGAAGTGTCCTGCTTGCTGGATTGTAATGGGGCTAATTCTAATCTCACCCTGACACAGCTGTACTATCTTCACAAGAAACCTCTTATATAAACTGATCTAAAGAAAATTGGCCTTTGTCATTTGACATATTCACCTTTCCATAGGAGCGATTCTGCACTAAAGAGTTCCTGTGAATAAGTTCTCTCCCCGTAAATTCTGATAGAATAGCAAAATGCATATATATTTATTAAAAATTTAAATCATTTTGACAAGAACTTTGGCTCTATTGGCATGAGAAAAAACAGTCAAAAAGACAGAAGGAGCTGTAGACGCTTTGGGCTAAGAAGAACTGAAAGAAAAGATGACCTGAAACGCATCTTCTGGCTGACCTCCCATTTTTGATTCACTTGCAGTATTTGTGTCCATCATTCGCATCTTTGCTCCTCAAAGCAATGAGACTTCTTCCCCTTGCTAAAGAGTCACTGTTACAGGAATTACTACAGAACATTTTGTTCCCTCGATCTTTCTATGAAATGTTGGATTCCAAGTGCAGGTAAAGGTAAAGTCACTCTCAAACCTAACTGCACCTACTGTAATTCCTTTCATCATTGCTTTCTCCAGTGTCCATCAAAATATTAATATATAGGTATTACTGGAGATATTGCCTCACCGTGTTCTAGTGTGGCAGTGATTGTTTCTGTTTGTGAATCTAGTGAGAAGAGGGAAGGGAAGGGAAGGGAAGGGAAGGGAAGGGAAGG
>WAAD01009602.1:34326-51400 GCA_013389945.1 Fregata magnificens
GCGGCTGCCGAGGAGGCGGGGGGCACGGGCCGCTCTGGATGGTTGTTAAAATGATCATAGAAAACTTCGAGGCGCTGAAATCCTGGCTCAGCAAAACCTTGGAGCCCATGTGAGTAGTCGCGACCCTTCCTCTCTCCCCCGTCCCCTCCAAAATAAACCTTCCCTTGGAAAAGACGGGGATCCCCAGGGGAGGGAAACGCGGTTGCGGAGAGGCCCGTGAGACGCCCTCCCAGCGCCCTTCCTCCCCGGCCCTCTTCTGTGGGGGCCCCGCGCGGGGCTGCGTCGTTCCCCCCCTCTCCCGGCGCCGTCCTCGGCTGGGAGGTAGGACCGTCTTCCTCCGGAGGATGCAGCTCCCCCCCTAGCGACCGCATTCGTCTTTCCCTTTGTAGCCCAGGGTAAGCGGGAGATAATGTGTTTGCGTGTGCAGCTCGCTGTTCCCTGCTCTCAGCCCTCGTAGAGGCCAGGTTCATACCCAGGGCCTGCCGCCCTGTGCAGTGACCTTCTCTGAGAGAGCTCAGGTGCCATTGGGACGTTTTCCAGCATCCTGGGATCTTCCCAGTAGCGTTTTCCACAGACTCCTCGCATGTCATTCTCAGTCGTTTTCAATATTTGACGCTCTCTTGTTTCCCTCCCCACAAATAAAAATTGCATCAGTCAGTAGAGCTCTTGGGAGTAGGAGCCCCAGAGAATAATTTGTCTATTTGCGAATACCTGCTTCGCCTGTAAGCATAACATTCATGTGAGTAATTGGGGCTCTTCTGCAAATAGTTCACATCTTCCTTCTCTGAGTGATAGTAGAACTGAGACATGAACTTGGTTTTAAAAGTTTCATTTTCTGGAAGTACGGTGTCTATAGACATTTTAGATCAAGGCATGCACTTGACTTGTCATTCTGAAACACCATTTTAACATGTCTGAATTAAATTGCTGTAGCTTGATTTGAATCGATAGAACTAGAACTTAGAAGTTAACTCTGGTATTAACTTTCCTTCTGAGATGTTTGGCCACTGTCGTTTTTACTCTGATGCTATCAAATAGGAAAAAAAAAAAAAATCTGCTTTATGGCTTCCATAGCCATTAGTTAAGTATATGTATCTACATGTATAGTTTGTATGGCTTATGCTGAAATAACTTCAATAACTTACAAAATGCTAGGTCATTTTTAGGAGAGCTTCAGTTGTGTTTTGGGGTGGGTGGGTGTGGTGTTTTTTATTTCCATAGGGCCTAATCCAAACCACACTGAAATAGGTGAGTCTTGAACTTAATTTCAGTGGACTTTGAATTAGGCCTGCAGCAAATTATGCTGAGTGCCTTTTTATAAAAGGTTTGACCCTTAAGACTGGTAGGATTTTTTTTTTATTTGCAAAAAAAATGCATCTTTTTGTAAAGGTGTAGTTTTGGGAAGGTAAATTAATCTTCCTCTTGAGTCAATGTAAGGTAATATTGGAATAACAAAGCACATTGGTATGGTAATACTAGAATAACAGAGCACGTTGTGTTCTGTGGTAATAGATCCAGCTAGTCCTCTGGTGCAGAATGCTCCCTGTTAGTCTCTGGATACTTTCTTGCATGAATATTCTGTTAATGGCACTCAGGAGTTTGGTATCAGTATTTAGAGTGTGCTGGTCAAGAGGCTTGGAACAGGCGATATTTAACTTTGGAAAATCTTGTCATTTCCAAAATACGTGTTGGTAATTTGAAATGATAAATCATACACGCTTACCTCTCTGTTGGTCGGCAACTGGAGATTGATATGTTAGCTACAAACAGTTTACAAGGAGCATTTTTAAATTCTGTGAAATCTGAAACTGGAAGTCCGCTCGTGGTGTTTACAGGAGGGCTTCAGTTGACTTCAGAATTTCTTTATTGAGTAAATACATTAGGTTCTCTTGATTTTGCAGATCTGTATCCAAAATTCATTTATACTGTTGTTCTGCTCATTCCTGAGTATTATGCATCAGGAGCTGAAGTTAAACTTTCACCCATGAATAATAAAAGTTTCCTGTTCACAATATAAAAAGTATCAAAAGTTTGCCAGATGCTGTTTAGCTGGAGGTCAATATAGTTCCTCAGTCTTTCCCCTCAAGCTCTATTCATTAGTGATGTGTAGTAGTAACTTCTTATCCTGGTAAAAAACTCAGGTTGTTCCATGTTTTTCTATTTGTTTGAATATTGAACTGTGATATCTGTTAGTGATAGCAGTTAAAGGATGAAATTGTTTTTTCAGCTTTTATGGTCAGTGCTATTTTCTGCTTTTTAGCACTAAAAGGACCAACATGTTTCTGTTAAATGTGGTGTGTGAGCAGTTCAAATGTGGTTCTCGTGCTGGAAAACTTATGTCGTGGGGTAGGGAATGGCTGACCTGGAGGATGTTGAGTTCTCTGAATTTTTGGCTTTGGGAGGAGACAAGCCAGCAGGGACTGCTAAATTCAACTGTCATTCAGTTTTGTGCACTGTCCTATGTAACTGTACTATTCCAATAAATGTTGGAATTAGTGGAGAAGTGTTGTCATTTCCTAGCAGTCAAATACTCTTGGAGCTGCTTCTGATCTCAGCTATCTGAAATGTGTGCCTACAGCCATAGCTTCTGGCTGTATGAAAATTTTAGTGTGCAGTTACTTCTAAAGAAGTTACTTCTAAAGAAGTAACTGCTGGTGGTGCAGTACTAGTACAATGAGGCCCTAAGTGCTGGTCGTCCGGAGGTGTTACCATAGCCTGAAAATAATTTTTTACTTGTCTTTTCCTTTTAATGAAACAAAAAAATGTGCCAACTGTTTTTATCTCGTGGGTTTTTCAGAAACCTTTAGCTGCAGGATAGGCAGCTGAATTTCCTAACTAGACTAAGGAAGACACCACTGTATTAGATCATTATGGAGGTGCTGTCTTGGTAGTTTTAAGGGGAGAAGTGCATTTAAGAAGATACGTAAATAAATATTATACACACCTGTATAGGTCTATATTTATGTGCTAGTTATCTAGAGCTGAGTAGTTAAAACATGCTTTATTTTCCAAGTTACCCGTTTCCAAGCAGCTAGCGGTTTTTAATCAGGATGTATAGCTTGTTTCAAAGGCCATAACACGTGTGCTTCTGAAACATGATGTTTCAGAACTAGAAGATAGCGATATCCCTAAAGATGGTTTCATTTTTATCATGAAGTTTTATCTTTAAACTATTTTAAAGCATTAGCAAGAATGCTGACTTTTTAGTGTAATGAAACAAGTGTGTTATGTAATTGTATGGACTGGACATAATTTGGTTGTTGGATTGCTTTCACATAGTGCCTCTGGGAAACACTGTTCATGGACAAGAATGTTTGGAGGAGGGGGATGATGGAGGATTTAAGTTTTGGACTTTTTCGTTTGTTTGTGGGGGGTTGTTGGGTTTGGTTTTTTGTTTGTTTTGCCTTTGGCAAAGCCTTGGTGATGCTCTGTACAAACACTCCTTATCTGAGTTTGGTCATGTTGCAGTGAGGCAGAAACTGCAAATGCGTCTGAAGTGCTGGGGCATTTACACAGTCCAGGTCTGCTTGAGGCTGGTAGAACTGTAGTAACTTTCTGCAGCTCTCCAAAGAGAGGCTGCTTTTGTGGTTTTGGAAGTAACTCTTTGAGCAGCTCAGTTTGGTGTACAGAGAATTACTAAATATGCACAGAGAACCATTACAGATACATCTATGTGAATGTAGTACCAGTGTAAACAAAGTGGCAAGAGTATTTTTTTGTGCTGTGGCTGCGCTGTATTTGACTAGAACTATCTTGTATGCCCAACTTCAGTCAGCTCTGTAATGAAGGCATTTGTCAACAGTCGTCTTCGTTGCTTGCAGACAGCAGTATGCTTAGTTTCTAGTGTTATACACTTTTTCTTGTCCATGGCATGGATCCTGTAAAGTGTTTGAGAATAACGTTAAACTTGGAATATAACCTCATGTCTGTCACTTCTAGTTTCTGTATTAACAAGGTCTTCACTGAGCTGTATCTGTTGTGATGGGTTTCTTTTCTGCAAGTCCATTTCAGATCCTGTATAAATTGTGTATATAATCCTTGCTGGAATATCAGGATCTGGCTTGGCAAATTTCCAACTAGGGATGTCTTTGTCTTTTTTAATTTGTTTGAATCTCTACCTGTGAAAAAATTAGCTCTTTTGTACTAATGCTGCACTCACCATTTTGCCTTGTAAGACGTTATAATGTTCTCCCCCTTGCCCTAATTCTTTACAGTGAAAAATTTTCTTGTTTTTAATTACTTTGTGTAAAATAAATTTAATTAAAATCTTCCACTGGCCCACTGAATTTTACTTACAACTTGATTAAGGCTCCCATATCTAATTTTTTCCACTTTGCTGTGTTTATGTTTTTATGAATGCTTGTTCATGTACTAAATCAGACTTGCAAGGAAGATGAAAAAATCTAAAATGGCGTTTATGCAATATTTAGGCATACCTCATTAAAATGGAAAGGTTTTTTGCATTGGTTAATTCTGTAAGTGATGATGGTCTTGTAACTACTTACGTCAGAGGGAATAAAATCCAAATTGTTTAAAGAATATTTTGAGTATATTTATCATTGGAATATTTTATGGAAAACAGTCAGTATGTTCTGGCGTTCAGTTATGCCTTCACTGTGCTATTTTTTGTTTGTCATGCTTTTCAACCTTTCTTTGTTAAATATCATTATATTTTTTTGGCTGTTTGGATCTTTGCTTAATTGTTAATACGTTACTGGTTAGTTATCTTCACCCAGTTACTTAAGAAAGGTAGTGAATAAAAAAGGTTTAACAGTGGTGTAAGGAATATGCTAATAAGCCAAGATACTGAAAGAATAGAAATAAGTTAAAATCAGAAACTTCATCATGCCTTTCCACGTATATGTGGCACACTATCCTACCAATAACACTGATTGGCCCACCAGGAGGTTTCACTCTCGTTTCCCATGAAACTTCCTAAGAATTTCAAAAGATGTTTTTCTTCATTTCACTTACTCTGTTAACACTTTACATTAAGCTATTTATAACTAAGATGCCCGGCAGAAAAGGACCTGGGGGTGCTGGTTGACAGCCGGCTGAACATGAGCCGGCAGTGTGCCCAGGTGGCCAAGAAAGCCAACAGCATCCTGGGTTGTATCAGGAATAGTGTGACCAGCAGGAGTAAGGAAGTGATCGTGCCCCTGTACTCGGCACTGGTGAGGCCGCACCTCGAGTACTGTGTTCAGTTTTGGGCCCCTCAGTACAAGAAAGACGTTGAGGTGCTGGAGCGTGTCCAGAGAAGGGCAACGAGGCTGGTGAAGGGACTAGAAAACAAGTCTTATGAGGAGCGGCTGAGAGAACTGGGGTTGTTTAGTCTGGAGAAGAGGAGGCTGAGGGGAGACCTTATCGCTCTCTACAACTACCTGAAGGGAGGTTGTAGGGAAGCGGGTGCTGGACTCTTCTCCCACGAAACTAGCAATAGGACGAGAGGAAATGGCTTCAAGTTGCGTCAGGGGAGGTTTAGATTGGACATTAGGAAGAATTTCTTTACTGAAAGAGTGGTTAGGCATTGGAACAGGCTGCCCAGAGAGGTGGTGGAGTCGTCTACCCTGGAGGCGTTCAAAAAAGGTGTAGACGTGGCACTCCAGGGTCTAGTTTAGGAGTCATGGTGGTGTTAGTTGATGGTTGGACTTGATGATCTTAGAGGTCTTTTCCAACCCAATGATTCTATGATTCTATGATTCTATGATTCTAAGATAAATAAAGTGCAAATACATGTCATTGGTATGTCCCTCTCAACACTAGTGAAGTTACTCTTCTGCATCTGTTATGAAACTTGATAGTTTGTTCACCTGGCTCATGGAGAGCTGCTGTACTTGAGAAATCGAGGTTCCTAACTTAGAGTGCTGATACTGCTAAGTTTCTGTGTAAAAATGTTATGATAGGATTAAAATATTGATATTATAAGGTGTAGTTAAAAGTAGAAAATAAAGAGGAGAAAAATATTCCTGTTACAGGAAACATTTCTTGTTCTTACACTGAACATCAGCAGTGCAGTGGAGCCCCTTGCCTGCATCACAAGTTACAGAGACACTATGATGATTTTTGCTGTCTGCATTTAATGTGTGTTGGACAACCAGCAAGCTGACAGCTGTTCTGCCTCATGAGAGCTGTCTTCCGTCTAGAGGTGGCATTTTAAGCTGCCAGTTCCTGGTTGCAGCTGTATGAACATGTCAGATCTGGGTGTTATGATAGTGTAGAACTATTGTAGTGACATCAGTAACTTATGTAACAGTGTTGGAGGCTGTTGCATTTCTCAGTGTATTTCTATTTAAGTACTGTTAAAGAGTTAATGAAAGTGAGTATTGCAGGAGTGATCCTTCTCATCTACAGTAGTGTCTCAAGATAAAAGTCGGATCTTGCTGAATGAGTCTGTCATTCATTTTACTGATTGAACGCTATAGGTTTTTATAGATCTTTTTTAGTAGCAGCACAACAGAATGGCACAACTGCCTAAATTAGACTAGCTGCTCTGCCCAATAGGCAACGTACATGTTCCTGCACCCACTCAGCCCTGCAAATACGAAACATGTCTCTCAGCCTTGAAACATAACCATGTCCACCTTGGTTAATGTCAAAAACTGAGCAGTATTCTAGAGAAGTATAAATATTAATCTTTAGGCAACAAAACTAGACTCTGAAATTTAGGTTGTAAATTCTCAGGATCAGAGTATGACAAATAACATGCATCTACATGTTATTTCCTTTACAGAAAGACCATTCACTGCCTGGAGGACTTCAGACGTGCTTTTGCGGTTTCAACGTATTGCAGTAGTTTAAATTTGTCAAGGAACTAGTTTCAGGACTTGCAGCACCTTTTTGGTCTCTACATTCATTTTTAAAAATGAAGAAAAAAACCCCCTCATGTCGTTTGTTTTCCCATTTAAAAAAAGTAGTGTGTGCGCACTAGCTGTGTCCAAAATGAAGTCTAGATTGAGGGTCTTGGCATTAGCTTGAAATAAAGGCAATGAAATATATCTGAAATGAACAAGTAGTGGTTTTGTTACAAGGAAACTTTATGGAAGTTTCTTTTCTGTCCTCATTCCTCTCCCTCCCTCAAGCACACTTTTTCCCCTAAGTAAGTAACGGTGTTCATTTTGTGAAAACTGTCAGATTACAATTTGACAGCTTCAGCATGGGAATTCCCGCCCCACTCCCCCTCCCCTGATGGTAAAAAGGTTATGTACCCTATAGTTAAACACTACTTATGTATATATCTCTTTGGGAATTTGCATATATTTGTCAAATGTTTTCACCAGAGGGTAGACTTTGGAATACTAGATTTTTTTTTTTTCATAGAAAAGGCGTGTAGAAAAGTGTGAATTAAGTTTTATTGCCAAAAAACTTAAAAAATCAAATTCATTTTCTATGTAATGGTTGAGTTGTTGTCTAATAACTATAAAATTTAAGCAGCAGTTTGTTTTGCCATGCCAGTGAGGTTTTTAGCAAAACAAAGGGTTACCCTCTTGTTAAACTGACTTCTGTAGTGTTTAGTATAGCACCATAGTACCATGCATGCACCAAATACTGTAGATGCTACTTTTAAAAAAAATGACCAGAAATAATACTTTTTTTTAAGTCTCCAGTTCAAAGTGCCTACTTCACTTGCTAAGAACTTACTTAAATGATGAATTGCAGCATGAGGAACTTCATAGTACTGGAGATGTGAGGGTTTCTGAGAGGAAAATACCTGGGTTTAGATATTTCAGACCTTTCCTCCAGCTAATTAGTTAATACTTTAAAAGGCTTCAGTTTTGTATATATGTAGTATACCTAGAGTATGTATCTTTACTCATTCTGTGTTTTGTCATGTTGGAAAACGTTACTTAAGGAAGTCAGACTGGAGTAAGATAGGCAATGTTAATAAGCTATTTGAATAGCTGAATTTTTCAGGTATATTCTTACCAACTTCACAACTATCATTCTTGAGTCTACTTGCCATTTTTTAATTCCTTGCATTTCTTCCTTGGTTTAAGAATTCATCAGGCATTTGGGGCAGGGGTGGTGGTGCTGTTGGTGTGAGTATTTTAACAGGAGTCCTAGTGGCCTTACATTCAGTATTTACTTGGTGGAGAGTTCAGAGCCCTGTTTGGGAGACATGCCCAAAGTTCTCAGTTGGTAGTGGAATATTTAGTCCAGCAGAGGCTTTCAGATCTGCCTTCCCTTTTGATACCTTTTATGTTAAAAATACTCAAATAAACAGCATGTTTTGTCTTTCATTTTAATATGTATTTTTGTACTGATGCTTAAACACGTTCATAGGCACTAACCTGGCAAAATATGTCCTCAGCATACTTTATTCAAAGTTTGTGTTTCTTCTCTCTTAAGGCTTGAGAGATAATTACTGCATGCTTCTCTTCAATCTCTCTCTTCTCTTAAATAATGGGTGAGCAATTGGCTGACGAGTCAGGCTCAAAGTGTTATAGTAACTGGGGTTACATCGGGCTGGCGACCAGTCACTAGCGGGGTTCCGCAGAGATCCATCTTGGAACCAGTGCTCTTTAATGTCTTCGTATGTGACTTGGATGCAGGACTCGAAGGATTACTATCAAAGTTTGCCGATGACACAAAATTGGGAGGAGCTGTTGGACACTCTCGAGGGCAGAGAGGCTGTGCAGAGAGATCTGGACAACTTAGCTGAGCGATCACCAACCATATGAAGTTTAACAAGGGCAAGTGCCAGATTCTGCACCTGGGACATGGCAACCCTGGATGTACGTACAGTTTGGGGAACGAGAGGCTGGAGAGCAGCCCCACGGAGAAGGATCTGGGGGTTCTGGTTGACGGCAAGCTGAACATGAGCCAACAGTGTACCCTGGCAGCCAAGAGGGTGAACGGTGTCCTGGGGTGCATCAAGCACTGCATTGCTAGCCAGTTAAGGGAAGTGATCGTCCTGCTCTACTCTGCACTCCTGAGGCCTCATCTTGAGGACTGTGTGCAGTTTTGGGCGCCACAGTACAAAAAGGATAGGAAGCTACTAGAGAGTGTCCAAGAGGAGAGCCACGAAGATGGTGAAGGGTTTAGAGTGGAAGCCATATGAGGAGCAGCTGTAGTCACTTGGTCTGTTCAGCCTGGAGAAGAGGAGACTGAGGGGAGACTTCATCGTGGTCTACAGCTTCCTCACAAGGGGAAGAGGAGGGACAGGTGCCGATCTCTTCTCCCTGGTGACCAGTGACAGGACCCAAGGGAATGGCAGGAAGATGTGCCAGGGGAGGTTTAGGTTGGAAAAGGTTCTTCACGCAGAGGGTGGTGGAGCACTGGAACAGGCTCCCCAGGGAGGCAGTCGTGGCACCGAGCCTGACAATATTCAAGAAGTGTTTGGACAACACTCTGGAACACATGGTGTGAATTTTGAGGTTGTCCTATGCAGGGTCAGGAGTTGGACTCGATGACGCTTGTGGGTCCCTTCCAACTCAGGATATTTTATGATTCTATGACCTTTTAAAATGGTTCTTATGCAATATTTATGTACAAAGGTATTTTGTTGCTTTAGCTTATCTGCCTTGTTGAATTACTTTTAGCTATTTTGGCAAAGTCTAAGTCAATATAAGCTCTGTTGTTAATAAGGGGGCTTGTATGTACAGCTATACCAGTAACATTTTTTTGCGAACAACTTTAATATGTATTCCACATCCACGGAATTTTTAAGTTACGGCTGATGCCAGTAATAGCATGGTGATTTCAAAAATCAATAGTGGGTTCTCAGAACATATTTAGTATTTTATATTTTAAAATATGTAGATCTGAGTATTGGAAACAGATTGAGTGGTGTTTAATGAATTGCAAAGTATTCAATTTAAAAAAAAAAAAAACCTGTACAGAGAAGTGAGTCCTCTTCAGCCAAATTACTTTCCCCTTCTCAAACATTCATTATTTAAAAAAAAAAAATTATATATATATTTAAGGCTTCAATTTACTCGTAACAACTCCAGCTTTCCTCTTCTGCTTTATTTTCCTTATTTGAAATAGTAATTTCAAATGAGATCAGAAACAAAGGATTTTGAAAGCGGGATTTTGAGCTTTTCTGCAAGGTTTGTTGCAGTTGTGAACTCTTGCTCCTACAATTTAATGAAATAGGTGACTGGGTGTTGCTTTCCTTTTTGAAGCTTTTCTCTGGTGGTTAGCAGTTAGAGGTATCCAGATCATTCTCTGAAGAACATGTAGAGCTCTAGTAAGAGAATTCTTCCATCTCTGCCTGTATATTAAATATTGTTTATTAAAACAGGATTACCAGAGCAATCTTCCTTGTTTAATACAGAGCAGTAGACACTGCATATTCTCTGACTGATAGAGTACAGATCTGCAAAAAAGCATTACTAGAGGTGTATAGACAACATTTCAGAATTCAGTTTGAATGAAAAAGTAGAAAGGAATTGCTTTTAAAAAAAGCAGCTCTCCCCCAAACAAAACCATTAATGGTAATATCCAGAACTCTTAATAGCTATAAAGAAAATTTTCAGGTAGACCTCCTGTATTCACAGTTCTGTAAAGCTTAAATTTCTTTTTTACTTCATGAAACCAGTTGTTCGTCTCTTCCACCGCTTCAGGTTGCTAGCAATTTAATTTTAGCATCATCTTAAAAAAAAAAAAAAGGGCAAAGTATTTTATAAGAGTCTGAAAAGCAGTAAAAGATCAGACTATAATCTTGTTAAATCTATCTAAAATACTAGCTACAGAAACAAGCATCATCTTCACAGTAGTGTGGAGAAAACAGATCAGTTTGGGGTTTTTTTTTTCAAGCTTTGAACAGATATAGAAGAGACTTCTGTTTCAAGTTAGTACATAAAAAAGAAAGTCAGCTTTCAGCTGTGTAAAGATCATTAGCAGTTTCATTTTAAAAAGTGAAATCACATAAAATCATACTGTCAATTTAAAAAACATTTTCTTCATCTCACTCTACTACAAAATGCATTGTATTCATTATTGCTTAATTAGCATCAATTTGAAGTAATTCGTCTGTTAGTATTTCTTAAAAAATAGTATTTGTTGAATAGCCAAAATAAATATAGAGTTTTAACTTGAAAGCATGTAAGTTATTCTGGTTGTGTACAGGGGAATATCTGCACTGACATATTGAATAATAATAATAGAGTTCAGTACGATTGTTTTGCATTGTTCATATGTGGTTGTATCACATACGGAGTGATAAATGCTAAGACAGTGCCACAGGAGAAAGTGATTCTATATTTTGGAAATTAAAAGCACATTTATATACATTTTTTTATGGAGGATATTTTCTTGAGAGTATCTTGGAGTTGGGTGGATGGATTGAAATTCTGAGGTCATTCTGGGGTGGACAATATTGCTAAGATTTCCAAAATAATCGGGGGGAGCACTAATTGTTTGTTATTTTTAAACAAGTTTTTTTTTTGTTTGTTTGGGTTTGGGGTTTTTTGTTTGTTTTATTTTTGTTACACCTTTTGGAGTCTAGGTGGCTTTCCAGACAAGATTTTCCATTTTCTACCCTGCTTGTGAGAGAGGAATTACTTTAAACCGAATATGAGGTGGTTGTATAGTCACTACTGTAGGAGCTGGAGAATTGCAGTAGCTAACAGCAGCGGGTTTTTACCTTATAGACTGCCTTTTTTTTTTTCCTTTTTTTCACTAAATAATTTTGAGTGCATGTGTCATCATTTAAATCAGTTGTAGCAGATTTTGAACAGTGACAGCTGACCACGTTATCAGATGAGAACCAAATTTGTGGAAATTGAAATGAAACAATTCAGCTTGTAATGTTTTATCTGATTTTTGTGGAGAATAGAAAGGAGAAGAAAAGAATTGAGGATTATCATGTGAAAAGTGTCCCCTCCCCCCGAAATTGTTTTCCTGTTATGACTATACATAGATAATATGAAAATAGCACACTAATTTTCTGAGGCATGATTCAGCTTGAAACTGGGAGAGGACTGAAAATCCTCTGTAGTGACATTGGAGTTGCATTAAGGAACAGTTAAAAAAAAATTTTGCAAATTCAGGCATCGAGAAGTTATGAAATGCTGGTGTTAGGGCCTTGTGGGGGCTGTGCTGGATGAGAACCCTCACTGCAGCCTATGACAAACACTGTTCAACATCGGGCTTTCAGATTATCTGCTTGGATGATGTGCTCATGTGCTAGCAGTGTAAATGAGACTGTGGAGTCTACCACTCTCACTGTAGGAGGTTATTTATGTGCCTGCTTCCGAGATGGCTTGGTGCTTGGACAGCATTTTCTTCTGGATAAAGAATTGTTAAATCTGCATGGGGGCAAACCAGATGTGATAGTTAAAGGAAAACATTTCTGAAGAATTTTCAATCGGTGTGCGAGTCTGGTTTTTGCTTAACCATATATTTGCATTTTGTCAGTTTAGTGTGTGCAGGTTCTTCTGGAATGTAGGCTGATTGTGAACTCCCATCTCCTGTATCTATGAATAATGCAGACTAATACAGAATACTGTGGTATGTCCCCTAGCAGCTCAAGTTGCTTTTACAGCATGAAATTCTGCTATTGCCTGCTTTCTAGAGGATGCTGAGTTATGTTTGAAGCTTTGACCTTTAACTTCAGAGCGTTCTGCTGGGCCCAGGCTATCTAGAGGATCTCCTGAGGGTGGATACTGCCAGATCTGCTTCCTTTGCTCTAGTGGATATGTTTGCGTGGAGGATGTTGCTTGCTGCGCAGGAGATAGCTTCTTTGGAGAGAGGAATTATGTAGCGTGATATGGTGAAGGATTTGGTTTCTTCTGCCCAGTGTCTAAAATACATGTCATTTAAATGATCAACATTCAGATTTATAATTAAGCTTCAGCATTGAAACGTCACTTGTTTTAGTGTGGAAGAGATTGGGAACTGCAGTTTTATTCCATCATTGTGACTAGTGGACTTATATGCTGGAAGAGTATTTGTGTGATATTCATATTCAGTGCAACTCCCTGACCACAGTTTAGTTTTACTTCTCAGTTATTTTTGCTAGAAAGAATGTACAGTTAGGATGCATCAGTGCAATTTTTTTTCCCCTTGTAGGTCTTTAAAACACTAGTGTTAACTTTGATCACTACCCAAACAAGCTGTCTGTCTGTATCACATGACCAGTACACCTGTGTTAAATCCTGCCTGGTTTTGTGGGGTCTGAGGTCTTCCTTTGGTGTCTGCTAAATGATGGGATTAAATGGTTTAAGAAAATGCTGCTGTTCTGCCTGATAAACCAGTGTCTAACCATTTCATTAGTTACTGTTTTTTAGTTACAAAGTGTGAAATAGTTTTCTGCAGTATTCTTGCTTGCTTTGGCAGGTTTTACTCTATAACACCACTACAAAGTTCATTGTAGATTACTGTCTGTGAAACATTATGATAAAATTATATCAGTTATATTAAATAATGTTCTACTTAATGTGGATGTACAGCTTACTCTGTTCTGAGTTCTTTGCTGATGTGCATGAGACCATCAGCTTGTACACTGAAGTGCTCCATACTTGATTTTAGATTGAATTTAGATGTCTAAAATGGATAATGATCCCCTAAATTTCACTTCATTGTCTGTGTACCTCTTATGGAGATTTCCGTGACAATATTGTATGAACATTTTTTCCTAGGCTTTCGAAATTAAGGTTTTTCAGTTAATCTGCTTTTTATGGTGTTTATATGTAGGTAGTAATAAGATTCTTTAAAAACATATTTAAGAGAGTCTCTCTGGGAGTCTTTTTTTTTTTTTTTTTTTTTTTTCCTTCTCTAGTTAGAANGGTTTTTTTTTTTTTTTTTTTTTTTGCAGCATAGATCACTTCTGCTGTATCACTGTATTCATTTGTAATTAGGTAGACTTTTCCCTGTTAACAGTCACTTAGTATTACACTCAGAATTACTGATTTCATCACTGGGAAATTATGGAAATGTTTGTAATTGTTTTTAAGACTGTTAGGCAGTTGGAGCTGTTTAATTCTAAATAGTTCTTTCTAGTTTGGTATGAGGTGCTTCGTGGAATATTGTTTGGAAATATTCTAGGCAATTGCTTCTCTGGAAATGAAAGGTGATACTTAGCGATCTTACGTATCTGGACTCTGTCTTAAAAAATAGCCCTGAGTGTTTTTCAGTTACTTTGGTAGGAAAGGTTTTGGTCTTTTATATGTATTGGTCGTACCAGTTTCAGACATTAGCTTCTGTAATTTAATTGCTTCTGATTTTTTTTTTAATTAATCTATTTGCAGATGTGATGCAGATCCGTCTGCCCTAGCTAAATATGTTCTGGCTTTGGTAAAGAAGGATAAAAGTGAAAAGGAACTGAAGGCATTGTGTGTTGATCAGCTGGATGTATTTCTTCAGAAAGGTATGGTCTTTGTCATAACAATTAAGCTTGAGTGAAAAGTCTGTCTTGTTTAATTCATTCAAACAATCTTTTACCATAGAATCATGCATTTATCTCTTTATTAGCTTTGTTACTTTGAAGTATGTAATTCAATTTTCATGAAGCAATTTGTTTTAAAAAACAGGTGTATAGCACAATATGTATATATTAGGTATATGTTTTATGTCTGTTGGTATTCCTGGAATAAAATTACGAATGCTAAGAGTTACTGCCAGAACTAGAAGTATTTGAGCACTGTATATATTCCAGAAATACTCTTCCAGATGTTTTATTAAGAGACATTAAATAATTCAATGATTTAAAACCTTTATGAAACATTGTCATTATTGACTTGTTTCTTGACTCTGTAAATGTCCTTTTTAAATATAAAATTAGCAGCAGAGTATTTAAAAATAATTCTCTTCATTGTTTTAACTTTTTGGTGAATGTTGATTTTTTTTTTTAAATGTATTTGTTTTTAAAGCAAGTTTAACTGAAGTTTTGAATAATGGATATTTGTACACTCTTTACTTTTAGAAACTCAGATATTTGTGGAAAAACTCTTTGATGCTGTGAATACAAAAAGCTATCTACCTCCACCAGAACAGCCATCGTCAGGAAGCCTGAAAGTAGAATTTTTTCAGCACCAAGAAAAAGAGACAAAAAAAGAAGAGGTAGGCATTGAATTTGTTTTAAATTTATGTCTTTTTTCCTTGTTCCTGTAGTTTGCTTATGCAGTTCAACTTCATCATGTTTATTTGTTTATTAATAATAGTTCCCAAACTTATACTACAGCATTAAAATGTCAGAAGATTTGTACCTAGTATGTTGAGTAGTGCTGCACAATTTTTCTGAACATAAGTGGGTGCTTCAAAGGTAAACCAAAGTGATTCTGACTAGGCAAATGTAAATAGAGTTAGTGAGTGGTGTAGGAGTTGCAGTACAACCTACATTAGTTCTTTGCTCAGTACTGCTGTTGTAGCTATGCTGCCCTTTAATTCAGCATAAATCCAGGCTGTCATTCCAAATGGCAGGCCTCATTCCTCCAGTTGCTTGATCCAGATAACATCCTTATTCCGACACAAGTGTTCATGTTGTTCTTTGAGCCAGAACAGTAGGTTTGTCCTTTCCAACAGCAGCCTAGGTTTGCCTGCATGAAAGCGTTTAACTGTGATCTGAACCAGCTAACCTGCTGATGAAGAAAAGACCTTACTATGTCAATTGTTGAATACTCATGTCTGCCCAGATCTGTCACTGCACCTTAGTATGGGTTTTTGTCCACCTGTAGCAAAAGCAGATGTATTTTCAGTGTAGCAGAATAAGGATTGCTTATTCTGCTTTATTTTCTCCCAGCCTGTGCTTTGAATATTCCTAGCAATAGAAATCTAATGCGTTATGAGGATTCTCTAATTGCATTAGATGCAAAAATGTTGTTTCAGTTCAGTGTTACTGCTGACTTGCTCAGCATTTTGGGTTGTTTTTATTGTGCAGAAGTCTCCGTGATCGTGTACTCATGTTTTGATCTAATGTATATACTTTAAATTCAGATAGTTAAAGAGGAAGAGCGAGAGAAGAAGTTTTCTAGAAGATTAAATCACAGCCCTCCTCAGTCAAGTTCTCGCTACAGAGATACCAGGTAGTAAACTTTGCTTAACCTCTTGTATTATATCAGTTATCAGATGGATTTGGATTTTTATGGTGTTACTAAATTGAATATTTTCTTTTTGTATGGTCACCTAATAAGCCTAAAAATAAGACTTATTGCTTTTATGCATATGTAGTTAAATGGTGAGTATATAAGTGACAGTGTAAACTGAGTCATGCACAACTGTCACATTTGAGTTTTATGATTAATTTTTATGTTAGATTTATATTTAGGTTTATTACAACACTTACTCTGCTCAGTATTGAGATTGAATTGTGATAATTTTAAATTAGAAGCCTTCCCTTCAGTAGCTGTTAACCTTTTTGGTGTTTCCACCTTGGGGAAGGTGCAATATTGGGCAGAAACAGAATTTTACGTACATTTTACAATCTTACGGATGGCAAAAGTAAAATGCATAAACCAAATAAAAGAATTTTAAAAGTCTTCTGAGAAGAAAGGAAGGGCCTTAGCTAGATTGCATTTGTAGCTTTTCTCTAATTTTCCATTGCCATTCTTGAGGTTTTTAGTGGTAGTTAAGGTTTTAAATTATGGCTTCATAATTCTTGTAATTAACCTACAAAATTGCATGTTTAGAAGCCGTGACGAAAGGAAAAAAGATGAACGTTCTCGGAAGAGAGATTATGACCGAAATCCTCCCAGAAGAGATTCCTATAGGGATCGATACAACAGAAGAAGAGGGAGGAGTCGGAGCTACAGCAGGAGTCGAAGTAGAAGTTGGAGCAAAGAGAGATTGCGGGACCGGGATCGAGACCGGAGCAGAACACGAAGCAGAACACGAAGCAGAGGTACCAACAGTTGGTCTCTAAAATACGGTGAATGTTGCCTACAAAATGTAGACAGTAAACTTAAACGCTATGTTCAAGATGTACCAAAATTTCCTCTATTGTTCTTGCTTCTTTGTTCAAATTTAGCTTGGTTTTCTGTGGAAGTAAGGCATATGTGATTACGTTTTCAGTGCTTGTTTTCCCCTCTTTCCCTCCATTCTTCTCTAATACCTTTGACTGTGTGGGCCACTTTTAAGGAATGTTGTAAGAGAGGAAGAAAAATCCAAATTAATTGCATTTCATTAAGTTTTAGGA
>WAAD01009603.1:0-13447 GCA_013389945.1 Fregata magnificens
TCAGCTTTGAATTTTCAGCTGGCCTCATCAGTACTGAAGTAGTATAATGTTTGTTAGACACGTCCGTAAGATGTTTTGTGTGCCCAGTGATTTTGAGCTACATGATTATAACATAGATCATTGATAATAGTGGAACATTCTTGGACTTTCTCAGCTGGGATAGGATAATAAATCTGTCACAATGAATCCTGAAGTGGAATATGGATCATATGGTGAGATACTAAAAAAAGTGCAAAAAATTGTAAGTGTGAGGTGTCGGTGATCAAAAAACATTGATTTCCTGGTGTTTCAGAAAACAGAGCTGGGATAGAACATGGATAGACTGAGCTGTCACTTCAGGATGAGCATATATATTCTACTACCACCAAGTGCCACCTGTACTACAGAGTAGTTACACAAGTAAATTGCAAACTCAGGAAATCTGCCCAAGTAATCCATTTTATGGAGTTAAATATGACTGTGCTTATAACCTGTGACCTCCATGCGGGGAGCACCTGCAAGATGTTCCACGTGGAATCAATGGCTACAACACTGTGAGTTTATTAAACCATCCTACTACAATGTCAGTGTTTTGAAAAAACTCCGCTGTATACAAAACATGGAAATATCAGCCATGCTGAAGAAAAAGTATGTTTATGGGCCTCTCCAGAAAAACAATACCCGGTTATTTTGGTGCCAACCAAGTAACATTTTAGGTTAGTACCTAGAAAGTGTGCTATAATTTTACTTCATGTTGTGTGTTGCTCTATGCATGACCTGTTTTCTACTCTCCCCTGGTCCAACTTCTAGCCCATAGGGCTAGAAAGTCTTCCATTCTATACCCAGCCTGACTGTTCTTAGAAGAGGCTCTATTCAATGATTTACTGCAAAGCCAGTGCCAAAAGCTGACATTTCTGTCAGCTTACACATTCTGATTACTAGGTAAGTGGAAAATGCAGACATCACCAAAAAACATATTTTGTCTCCTGTTTCTTCTGAAGACTTGTGTTAGGCTTCATTTCCTTCCTGTGGGTCACAAAAAAAGGAGTCTGAGCCAAACAGTAACCTGTCCATAGCAAAACTTGCTGGTAAACATGGAAGCAAGACATTGCAAAGGTCACCAACTCTGCAAAGTCAGCATAACCTTCCACCTATTGATTCTGCAAATCAAGAAATTCACAAGCTGCTGCAAGTAAATCCAAATCCTATAAATATCAGGAACATGAAGGTTCCAGTAAATAATTCCTGCCAATGTCAAGTCTATAAACAACTTGTTAAAACAAGTCAAACTGTCAGACATACTTTATATTTTCAGTACCCTTTCCAGTACAGGAGATAAAACAAGGACTTGCTGATATTACCATACAGAAGGCTGCTGGACATGCTGGTGCCTTTCCAAAGGTCCTTAAGAACTTTGGACCAAAAGGAAGGTTCTGGCAAATTTATTTACAAATACTCATCTCTCTGGCAAGCCACCCAAAGAATAAAAAGTTGGAAAAGTTATGATCTTGTAAGCAAGCAAGGAGTCAATTTTATCATCTAGCAGTCAATATATTTGACTGTATAGTGCTTGTCACAGCTTGTTAGAGGGCTTCTTCCTCAAGCAACATAAACCAGGCTTGGAAACAGCTGTCCTAATAGAACAAGCAGAGATCAGATTTAGTAACAATAGTTCTGGTAAGCTTCTAGCATAGTCCACCTTTACTGAAGTCAGCTACTGAAAGAAATTTAAGGAACAGTTGCATTTGTTATGTTCAATTGGCAACCTTTGCAGGGAGAAACGTCTGTCAGTTGAGCTTATTTCTATGTTATCAAACATCCTTAACTTCTGCACAGCTCTTACACTGTTGAACAAAGTGCCCAGCCGTAGAAAATCTGCATACTTAATCGAATTTCTGAATGAAGGGCTCCCCCAAGACCCACTACTTCTCAATCAGTGGTACTCTACCTACCAACTCCTACAAGTTTATGTCTGCAAATGACTTTGCACTTGCAATTGAGTCTGGTGCCTGCTCCGAGGTCAGCAGACATTTCACTGTGATCCTCAGAGCATGAGAATATATCTGTCCTAGTAGATAAATTAGACCAGGGAAGCTCAGCCCTGAAGAGAAGTCACATTGACTAGCTCATATCTCCACGGAAAATCCTCTTCCCCTGTGGGTACAGGATGGCTACATCTATACTACCTTTTGGGAATGGCCTATTGGGAATAGCTGCTTTGTGCAAGAATATCCAGGCATTTGTCTGTTAGCTGGCAGGCAAATCCCTAGCTGGGAGGGGCTAAGCTGTGCCAATGAGTATACTAAAAGATAAATAGCAAGAACAGTTGTGATCCAGCGCCCAACTCCATGCTCCAGCCCTGTTTTATTCCACAGCATAAATGTAGGCTTAGAGGCCAACTTCATAGTTTGGAAACTAAATCCACCAAAACTTCTACTTTCTCCCAGGACAGGCAGAAAATCATAGATAGTTAAAAGAGGTAGGAACTGGTAGGAAGTCATAAAAAGTCTCAAAATGTTTCTTCAGGAATGCAAATTAAATTCCTGAATCGGAGAATAATTCAGGTTAGAAGGGACTTCAGGAGGCCATCTAGGCCAGCCTCCCGCTGTAAGCAGGGTCAGTACTGAACATGGACCAGGTTAGGGTTGCCTGCTGAAGTGTGTTGGAATCTGACTGAAAGCCGCTCACAGCTGCTAAATGCATTTTGAGAAAAAACAAAATACAAGAGGCCGGATCTACCCATTAGAAGGTAATGTGAACTACCTGGTGTAACAATGTTATGTGCCCTGAAGATTTTAAAACAAGGATTCATCCTATCTACAGCAAAGGACTGCTCATCTGTTTGATATAACAGCCTTCATACATAGTTGATCCCCCCTGAAATAAATAGCTCTTTGAAAGTAATAAGCAGTGCATTAAACTCAAATCCAATTCCTTGGCTTTCAATACTATTGAGCATTCTGCCATCCAAATATTAAACGTGAAGCAGCTGCACTATAAGAGTGCCAGAAATTTATGGTCAATAAAGATCTGCCACTTGAGGCTTGCATAAGAAGAACAAGCCATCTGCCTAAAATCCAGAAAACTGCTTTAAATATATGCCTCAAATCTTTGGGCAGAACATAAAGATCTAACATCTTAATGGCATTTAGTATAGGTATCCAGTAGTATCCTAAGTAAGAAATGCATTTTTAATCCCACATAGTAATGCCAGGATTTACCTTACTTCAGCAATAGAGTTTTTTCTAAACTAATTTGAGCCAAAGAAGTCATGGAAGGTGTACACATCTTCTGCATAAGCAGGGATAACTTTTTGAAGATAATTTCAGAGAACTTAATAATTTACAGTTTTAAACAACTCTGGAATGTGCAGTGATGTAGGAAATATCAAAGAAATTAATCAGGCCATCCCAGAGCCTGCAGTAGGTTTTCTGTGAATATATAGTGTGTTGCTGCTTTTTTGAATGCTTATTGTAAGAGAGAAAGAGAATGTTGATACATAAGTCTATAGATAAATGTTATTTTATAACTTATCAGGTATTTCCAATTTATATATAAGGCATCTTTTATCATTTCTGCATTTAAGTGCTAGGAGTTCTGTGGGCAATGGATCTACCACTTCCGTAAAGGTTCCCTCTTACTACACAATGAACCAAAAACAGGTGATGGAAAATTTCTATCCTTTCTACTAGAGATAATGAAAGCATGGGAAGAAAAAAGTTGTGTAAGAACTATATTCAACCTGTGGAAGTCAAAGGCCCTGTTAAAAAGTTAAAAACAGGAGGACGAGTGTCCTATGTTGTTACTAGGAATTTTTGGAACAATATTGCTTTTTTAATGAAAGAATACTGTAATACTTCTACAGAAATGTGAGGAGGATAATAATTTCCATCAAGTCCTTTTTAAGGATTCAAGGTTTAAAAACAAATCTTAAGTTACAGTTGCAGAAAAAAAGGTATGCATTACAAAAAGGATAAAGCAAAGCTCATCCTACGGCAACAGGCGTGAGGATGCTGATCTCTTTTGTTTAATGTAATTTTTGTTCTCAAAGATGCCTAAGCTTTGGATATGCAAATTATCTATAGTATTCCAATCTTCTTATAGACTGATATCTATGAAATGCCTCTTAATTTAGGGATTAACAATATATAGATATGTGAACATTCACCCATAACATGAAGCAATCTTCCTTCATGAAAACAAGCTATGTTACAACACCAGAATGTACCTTGAAAGGTTACTTTGGAACTGTTATCAGAGATTTTTCTTTTCTTCATAAAAAGATAATTTTAAAATTTTTTTTTTACTACCTGTCATATAAGACACAGTGCGTAGCTATCTGGTACTATGTACAATTGTGTAATTGTGACCCCGCTGCAATCAGTCTAACATGGGCTAAATTTTCTAGAGAAATTTCCTAATGTGATATTATTTATAATCATCAAGAACACCGCAGGGGCTTTTTCGTAATTAAGTTTTAACATGGCAAGAAGAAAAAGGCCACATGGCCATCTAGTGTTTACTGTGAGAAATGCAAGTGATCAACTTCAAAACATTGCTCCCCATTTGACAATGACTTGGCAGATCTCCTTTAACAGTGAAAACGCTTTCAGGGTGCACGCTATTTCTGCAAAGCTGAAACCTGAAGTTCTGGCTGTAACTCTGAAACCCGTAGTAAACAGGCTTATTTCGCCGCTTCAGTTATTCCTGTTAACTGTATCCTTGTGCCTAAACCTCCGCAGCATGCTCATCAGTATGGAGCAGAGATACTGGGGCACTCAGCAAGGATTTTCAAAGGCTCTCTCAGGCGCTGAGTCAATACACTGAATTTTGGCAGCAGCCAAGTGCCTAACTCCATTTGCTTATGTAAATAATACCAGCTGATATGCTGATACCCCAAATTACTATTCAAAGCCAGATAAAGATTTCTTGCCTTCTCATGTGCACAGGCTCTCTAAAGCCCACGACTACATCCAGACTGCTCTGAAAGAGGGTTATGCTGAGCAGCCTGGCAGCTTTCCACCACGCAAACACACCAGGCACACCCTGGCATGTGGGGTCCTAGAACGTGCTGCAAGTCTCAGGTTTAGTCTTGCTCTGAGGACAGATTCAAACCCACAGCAAAAAAGATAAAGACAGATGTAACAGGATTCTTCGGCTGCAATATGACCTGGTGCTGAACCAGAGCAAGTATTTACAGAAGATCCGTAAGTCGAAGCATGCTTATGGCTGTCAGTGCATGTCAGGGTGGAGTTATGATAAACAATTGTTGCAATTGCATGGCAATGTTTGCCTGTACATTCTATAAAGTATTCAGTGCAAAAAATTTCCATTCCGCCACACACAAAAGTCATTTTGTTTCCCTTGAAGGCAAGAGGAATTTTACCATTGACTTTGGCAGCATTACATTTCTGATGAAATTACTTCATTTGTGTTCACGCAGATTTATCACATTAGTTGTCCGCCACAGAAGTGCAGAAATGATCATAGACTCACATAGTATGTTAGGTTGGAAGAGACCTCCAGAGGTCATCTCTTCCAATCCCCATGACAAGCTGGAAAGAAGGGAGGAGCTCTTCTCCTGCCACCAGAGTACTTCCTGACAACATCACTCAGAAACTCAGGCTGAACATTTTTTGCAAATGATAATATTTTTAACAGACACTTTCTACTTCAGCATGCTCTGCCTGTCACTGCGTGGTTCCACATAAAAAGCAAAAGTACTGACCGAAATCCTTCAGGAAAATTGACAGCCCCTCCCAGGAAGAGAAAACTCTTGTGAAAGCTACTTTTAATGCATCTGAAGATGCAAGAGACACAGCTAAACATCTCATCACTACTTGTTCATTAGGAATGGCCCTTTTGTGCATAGTGAGTTTTAATTAACACTACCTTTGTCCCTGCAGGGGGTACTCCCAATGACAGCTGAGTTTGCTAGTTTACTGCCACTGGGTAAACACCGCAATGTCTGCCACCAACATGGATCTCTTCTCCACTCATAAATGTGGGTTCTTGTCCTACCTCTGCCTCATTTGTTAATTATGGCCACCGAGAATTGTGCCATGAAGCTTTATTTGAAAGTACTTCCAGCATAAAGATGGAAGAAATTAAATGACATTATAGCTAATGAGGGACCACCTGAGCCCTATAGCAATTTCTACAGGCACATGGGATCTGGTGGGCTATTCAAGAATGTAGAAGAAATATCTGAGGTGATTTAATTCATTAAATAATTCCCTAGATTCTCACTAAGTACTACACATACACAGGTCACAGTGTTCTCCTTTTCTTTTTTCCAGTGTACAATTAATGAGATGGCACACTGAGGAGTGGTTGGATTTAAATATAAGAAGAGATGCCACATATGCAAATGTCCTGAAGGAAACCCAGACAGGCATTCCACAGGGAAAACATCAGCGTAACCTGGCACGACAGCATTCTGCAGTCTAGGTAACTGGATTTATTGCAGATAAGAGAATATTACACTAAGCCAAAGAGGAAATCTTTTAAAAACTATCTCAGGGATTGGAAACACATCCTCCAATACATTTAGTAAAAGATATATCTAAGTCCCTGTAACATTTTAAAAAATCTCATCATCTTATCCTATCATCCAAATATTTATTTCTGTCAAATTTCAAAAGACCAGATTCTGTCCTAAGAGAGCTGCAAAGAACAGTTCACCGTAAAGAAAATAGTAGGACTTAAATAGGATGGGAGTACTACAAGCACTTCTGACTAAGTGCAGTATGTCCAATATACCCTCTAGCTCTTGCCCCTTTAGTGTCTAGATAAGGGATGGTGTAGAAAGCATAGATAGCACTGTAGCTCATTTCCAGCCTAACCTCTCAGCTTTCCTTCCCATAAAACCCCAGGAAAAGAGGCAGGACTGTTGACTCCTGTCTTACCCATATCCCATAGCATGAATACAGCCCAAGGGCCTAAACTTGCTTCTGCTAAAAACTGCGTTGGTTCTACTTCCCCCCCCCCCCCCCCCGAAAAAACTGAAATGAGAGACAAAATCCTCACCTTCCCCAAAAAGTAGAGGACAGTGTTCATGGCAAAACTCTTCGCTTGGGACAGAAAGCAGAGGTTGCAAATGTTGCAACCCTTTGCTGGTTGCAACTACGTCACGGACTAATGGAGGACAAAAGGGGAGTTTGGTGCAGTCTGCTATGGTTTTAGGACTGTATAGCCACATCACATGTGTACTGGCAGTCAAGATCATGCCAGTTGCCAGTCCTACATGTGTCTATACATCTACACTTAAAAGGCAGTGCAATGCAGATATCTGTACCAACACCCCAAATGGTCTCACTGCTGTTGACAAAATTCCCTGCATGCAACAAATGCAAACTCCTGGGGATCCTCATGTCCACGCTGCAAGTAGGGCACAGGGGATGGTGGCCTTGCAGGACACCTCTGCTGAGAAGGAAACTGCTTTGAAATTGTCCTTGCTGCACGAGAATGTGTACACATCAACCCAAGAACAGAGAGAAGACAAGTTCTCACCCAAACAAGAATCCCTCTGACACACCAGATCACTATTGTAGATGCGGCTCTGATTCTTCTATTCTCCTCCTCTGGACTTTGATGAGAATAGCTCCATGTTCACAAAGAAATACAGAAGTACACCTGTAAAGAGATCTGAGACAGGTGCTATTTTAAGTAATTTCTCTTCAAACATTTCCCTGCAGGAAAGACAGACCCTTCAGCAATTGAAGAGTGAATCCTGGCACAGTCTTACCTCAGCTTCATACCTGACTCCCTTATTGCCACTGTATCGGAACAGTTCATAATCTCTCTGTATTTGTCTGTACCCTATACCACTCCGAGATAGGGAAGTATTTGCATATTTTCCTTCCAGACAAGAGAGAGGTACAGAGACATTCCTTTCTTTGGCTGAGATCTATGGCAGAGAGGACACTGAATGAAAATCTTTGCAGTCACAAGGCCCAGAGTGCCATTACCTTTCACACTTCCGGTAAATACATACAGACTTGATTAGTACTATACTATGGTGTAAAACTCATACATTAAAATATCCTTGTCAGAGTAATGAAATTGTCTCCCACTTGCTCATTTACTGAATTTTCTCTGTTTTCCCCAGTAAGCATAAAGCTTTCAAAATCTTACTACCAGCTTGACGGAAGCTTAGTATATTGCATTTAACCTCCTTAGTTGTTTCAAGGACTTCCTCATGCCTTTTGAACTGATATTTGATGCCATTTTGCAAACGACACGGCTTAGGGGATTGGTAACAGGATACAGGGCCTTCACTTGCAGGTCTGTGGTGGCCATCTACCTTCTGTCAATACCGATTACAGTAGGGCGTGGTTGCTTGCCAAAAATGAATTGGAATTCCGACTCTGCTTGCTAATTGACAGCAGCTGCATCAGAAACCACCCTGACAACTGACATCTAAGTTATGATGCCTCAATGAAATGGGTGAAAGAAGAAGTACCAGACTCCATTCTTATCCTTCTGGGACAGGGTTGGATCACTAGATAATTTGTGGAATTACATACTTCCCATACAGTACCTAGTCAATGACCAAATAAGGAACTTCACTTTACAGGATTGTCAATCTATCACCTTTCAGGAGCATTAAGTTCACTTAAAAAAATTAACTTTAGCAGAAAAGGATGTTATTGCTTTTACTGAGGTCACTGAAAGGGTAATACCATTCTCAGTGATGCTAATGTGAAGGTACAGGGGTGACATGAGTTAATTGCACAGTTACCACTCTATTATTGATCTATACTCTCCTGACATTTACAGAGAAATAAAATGGAGTTTACATTTTACACACTTTCACAAAATATAAGCCACAGAAACTACTGTAGAGAGTTGAACTTCAAATTGTTAAAATCGTTACATGCAAAGGAATGAAATTAAGAAAATACATAATTTCTTCCATGAAGCATTAAAACTACAATTAGAGGTTTTGAATGAAAGCAGGGAAAGGGGATTTGTTTACTGAAAAAGTTTACACTTCCGATAGCTATGTGCATATAGAAATGCCTCTGTAACTAGCACAATTGTCATAATTAAGGCCCACAAGAGGGCTGCATAAATGTATTTCAGCTATACATTTTACTCTGCATATATTCAAGTGTCAAAAAATAAGACAAAATATGCATATAACAGAATTGGTGTAAATTTACCTGTTTGAACTCTGACAGTAACTCTAAAGCATGTGAATAGCTGTTCTTCGCTTGAAAGAGTTTCTTTTGCCAGCCTATTCAGTCTGGTAACTCGGTTTGGTCACTTTTGTTCAATTCACAAGTCAGGATAAGAGACTTTTTGAAAGCAAGGTTTCTCAAGAAGCTTAATCTGAAATTTTCTTCAGCATAGGGCTCACTTAAGATTCATGTTTCTGAATCCCCTTCCCTGTTTCATACAACACTGTATGATGAAGGGTATCAGGAAGCAAGTCTGAAATTCACTTCATAGTACAAATCTCCAGCCCCGAGGCTCGAACACAATAACAGAAGATGAATCTGGTGCGCACCAATAGTTCAGATGCAACTCAGGTCCTGGAAAAGTAGGTTCCAGTGCAGATGGTTCTTATCAAGCACCTGAAAAGTATATCTTAGGTCTACTTACACACTTGTTCCGTATACTTATCTGAATTCCTGTGCTAGACCTGTGGAGCATGCAGATTCATCTTTAAGGAGTCTGGGGCCTCTTTCCCTTATTGTGCGAGTCTGGCCTTCTCCCCAGAACTTCTATTTGTCCCAACATGAGGAACATCCCATTATAACAGATACATGAATCAGGAACTGGAACACAGAGCGCCTAAAAAACTTGGCAAAATATCACACAGTAAGTCTATTGAGAAAGCAGAGGAAGTAGTACATCTGTACAAATGTATAAATATATATATAGATCATCCCTCAAAGACAAATCAGCTGTTCCGTGATGATGGTAGCATAGACAATAGAGAAGCAGCTGCTCCCCAAGGGCATCTTTCTTGGGGGATTCAATGTATTCCACAGTGGGGAGAGAATTTCCTTTCAATGTACTCTTTCCCAGCATGCCTCTTCTGGTTTACATCTTTTGTATTACAGAGGCAAACCAATAACTCTTAAAACAGCTATTTTGTAATGAGTTTGATGCATTCCATTTCTTCTAACCAACACATCATCCTGACTTAAATGGTCTTTTTGTTTCCTTTTCTCAGAGAAAGGTGGACACTCGCAAATTCACTCATGTTAGCATGGTATCAAACTACACGTACAAACTTCCTAGGAAAAAACAGTCTGAGTACTTCACTAAAACATCCTACTGTCAGGCTGGCAAAAACATGCATCGATCTTTCCCATCCCTTGAAAAAAAAATGCTTGTTTGTACAAATCAGTATGAAAAAATACACTGAAAGTTAGCAAGTATTAATTTATATAGTGTGATATGATTTATGGAGTGTGGTTATTTTTATGGTGACCTCAACATACTTCCTGGGGTTAGTGACTGAATTTTACAAATGATTTAATAGGTAAATATATTGTCTCTTAGCAATCTTAAGTGGTTTGCTTTTACACTTTTTTTTATTAAGCTTTTAGACTTATGTAAAATATTTAAATAAATGACAACTTTAGGTTCATTATCTAGAATATAAGAATGCCCATACTGTAATTAGGCTTTAGGTTAGACTTAAGGGAGACTGCGTTGTATCACACAGTTCTTACCGAAAATGTAAATGTGGAGTTTTAGATCTATAGCTATATTAAAGAGCAGTGGAAAGACAAACTTATCAAAATGCCATTCTTCCCCATTTTTTTAATTACCTTAGAAATTAAAATGGGCTTATATTGTTAACATAAATATGAACATAGTAGTGTTTGATCATGTGTTCTGAATGCTGCTGTGCTCTATACAGAGCATGAGAAATATAGAATCATAGCTGTAGCTGAGTTCTCAATAATTTTGGTAATTATATGAGCACATACAAGGTGGAGGTCCATAGAAAACCGCCTACCTCTTCTGGATCTGGTGACTTCAGAACCTGAAGACAGAGAGAGGTTCCCCCCTCACAGATTATTAAAGTTATACCTCCAAATTCTCCAACACTGTAGTTGACCCTGAACACAGCCACTCACCTTCTGCTGCAAGCTGCCTGTCCTCTTTTGATCTGTATTTTGAAGATTATATCCCCTCTCAGATCTCCTATCATAACTGCATGCATGTCCAGTACTGTTAGAATCATCTGATTAAAAAGCAAACAAGATGACATAATTTTTAAGTTAAGCTGGATCATTTTGATGTGGTTACATCAGGAGTGGTTGGTCGCACATCTCAGGAACTGGCAGCTTTCAGCTGGGCGCGGGGTGAAGAGCCTAGGAAGAAGTGCTTGGAGCAAGGCTGGGACTGGCAGGGCTCTTCAGCACTCACCTGGCTCAGCGCCGGCAGCCTCAGCTGCTGTGGCCAACACTCAGGCCTTCTTCTGCACCAAAGACCTGAGCCATGTGTTTCCGAGTGGACTGTGTTGAAGTGGTTAAAGTGCAACCAGTTCAACTGAAACCAGCTGTGAGGAGTCGGCATCCATTTTCCTAAAGCAGCACTTTCCAGCTGGTGATCTGTGAATCGCTGTGGTACGTGCAGGTTAAGGAGGATGTAACGAATAACTATGAAAAGTAAATAAAAACATGAGTATTGCCATGAGTCTGTACCTCCACTGAAAAGAAAAGGTGGGGATCTACAAATGGAATAAATTAAAATCCATTCTTTTAAACAATTTAACACCCAGAATGGGCTCCAAAGCTATTCCGTAATTCTTTAAATCCAGTGCCAAGCACAATGCATTCTGGGATGCTATAAAAATAGACGGTAAACTTCAAGATTTAGACAAAGTGGAATTGTCTCATCTTCTCTGCATCTACGTAAGAGTAAAAATAGCCCAGACAGACCACTTAGTTTTAACCCTCGTTATTAACCCAGACAAATGGAATTTGTTTAAATGGTTCATTAGACTTCTAGGGTGCTTTTTTTCCTGCAGAGCCCAACTGAAAACATTGCAGAAGTTTTCATCAGTTGATGTCATGGAGACTGAATTATTCCCAATTCTCAGCAAAAGATGATTTTCATATGCCATGTCTACACTGTCAGTATCAGTGTATACACACTGTTTATCAGTATACGCAGTGTGAATTATACTCAGTTATCAGTAAAAGATCATTTTCTTTTGCCCTTCCTACATTTTGAATTCAGTCATCCCTAACTGAATCAATGAGGTGGAACTACTTTGCGTACAAATTATGTATCCGATGCACGCTCATCCTGTTAATCTCTGCTCCAGCCTGTTTCAGTTTTGCTGCGTTCTCATATTGGTACTGTTTAAATCTCTTTCAACAGCAATGTCCTCTGCTTACCTATCCTACAGTTTCCAAGGTATCTCCCAAGACCTGTGTCTCCTGGGAGGCAGTCTAAGGCGACCGCTGCTTGCTCAAACATAGAGGGAGAAGTTTTCGCTTGAGTAAGGATCATTTCGGAATATCCCGTATTGGACAGAGCATGTAGACTAGCAGATATGTATCCAAGTTGAAATTGCCATGCGTATAAACCCTTTTGATCATTTTTATAGATAAGCATGAGGTATACTCTAAATCATGTTAAAGGCATCAAATAATGGTAGAACAATACACTTCACAAGTGCAGACCAAGCAAGAAATCCTTAGAAAGCCGATTGGTTATGACCAGTGCTTTTAGATATGGTATACTGAAGTACTTAAAATAACTATGAAATATTTTTTGTTTAATCTTTTGTTCATGCACGCATCTCGACTATATTTTGGGAGGAAAAGAAATTAATCACGATTTGCATAAAGCATACCATGAACATGGCCTGGATTAAGCAACAAGGTCAAAATGATATCTCCAAATATGCAGTTACTGTCTTCATCTGGGGAATCGTTTTCATTATATTTGTTCTTATTACATCAGTAACTGCATTTGTGCTTCTGAGCCCTTTTTCCTGCTTTAGCCTAGCAGGATTTCTAATCAGAAAAACAAACACTGTGAACATGATTTGTACTTCCACACATTCACTACTGTTATGTTGATGACAGTGTCCTAGATGATGATGTGCCCCCCACCCGCTATTTGCATGATGAGAGGATGTGCTTTTTCCAGGGAAGGAATTGATAGGATCACTGTCATGGGTCAGGTGGAACAAACAGGACGGAGACCGTGGCTCTTATACTCTATTTAGCAATCTATCTATATGATGAATATTTGTGGGGTGAAAGGGTCAAGATGGGGGGGGGGCGGGGAGTGAACGNACGTGGGACGCCTCGCGTGTAACATTTTGACACGCCGGCAGGATTTTGCTCACTTTCTCACTTAAAGGCAGTCGTTACGGCTGGGGCGGTAGCTCCCCCCTCGCTGCAGCTGCGGCCAGCCTGCCGTTCTGCTGCGCGGCGGCCTCCCTGCGCCCGGTGGCGGAGGCGGTGGGGGGCCGGGGGGGCCG
>WAAD01009603.1:28516-60977 GCA_013389945.1 Fregata magnificens
TGCAGCATGAAAAAATGTGACATGCCATGTTCTTGTTGCATTGCCGTAGATTTCTTCCAGTCAAATACTTTGGAGAGGGAGGGGGTTATTGTTGAAGGAAATTTATTCTTCTTTTATAACTTACTCTTGGGCAAGGAGCAGGAGCATCATTCTGTGTGTTAGGGGATGGATTACAGTCTGTACATCTGTAGGACTGGAGAGCTTGGCTTTAGGGCAGAAGGAGATGTAGCTGAATCGAAAACAGATGAAAGCCAAGATGAGGAATTTGGTGAAGATGTGTGTAGGGCATATTTCCAAAGGCTCTGCTCTCCCACCTTGTGTTTGGAAGGGATGAAATGAAGTGACGGGCCTCCAGCACCTGGAGTCACTATGACCAGGAAGATCACAGTTCAGACATCAGTCACAGCAACTACTCAACAAGGTTGGACTTCTAGGTGGAGGTATCTTCGAAAAGGGACAAAGTCTGCAAAACTTTCCATTGTTAGGTTTGGGATTCTGAGTAAGCTGTTGCCCTCACAGTTTTTTGGGGAAAAAAGCACACTCTGGCTGTGTGCCAAGGAAATTTTTATATACAGAGAATGTTTCAGGAATCAGCAGGCAGTTTGCAAACAGATGAGATGCAGGAGGAGAAGAACCAGACTGATACTGAAATTATGAAATATGGAAGCAGTTGAGAAAGAGCAGAGAAGGGGTAAATAATGAGAGAGATGCTTTGTTTGGGCATCTCGGGCTTTGGTGTCGTAAGCCTCGAACTAACTTGAACAGCAGGGACAAAGGAGAAGGAGATATGTTAACAGGTGTTAAAGTGTCTACAGATAAGCATCACTGAAGCTGGTGTGGTGGCTAAGATTATAGGTGACTGATGACCTCAGGTTCCATGCTTAGGAAGTAGTAAGGTGATGACCTGGGAGAGAACAGAACAGAGGGCTCAGAACTGAGCCTTGCAGGAGTCCACAAAGGAAAGATTCTCTGCTTAGAAGAAAACAAAATGTTGAAACATGAAAAATGAGCAGTGTCCCGATAAAGTAGTAGCAATAGATTGATGTTACAGTACAGTAATGGGAAAGTTGAAAGAATTAGAGAAATGTGTATATATTACAAGGTATGTATACATATGCATGTTAGAGGCTTACTTTTAATATATTGCAGCCTGTCAAGTTCATTAATGTCTCATTCTATACCATATGCACACTTATGGAATCACACCAGGCTAAACCCAATAAGAAAGAGGTACTACCCTGAAAAGTCATGGAGAAATGCTAGCAATTTTTCACTGCAACCGAAATTTTTAAAAGCGCAGCTGAAGAAGTAAAAAACCGGATTTATTAATAACGTTACCTATTTGCAGCTGAATAAAGAATTCTAAGCACAGCTTTTCAACAAAATGAAACTGTTTTAATAGTCATGGAGACTCAAGGAATATCAGCATCAATATGCTATTATTAGTACGTCACTGCTACCATGTGGCATGTGGGAATATTCGCACCAATTCTGCCCACTCTGTTGCTGATTTCTCTGCTGGCTGAACTTCAATTAATTATTCAAATAATTAATTACACCAGTTTAAAATCACTGTAATAGAAGGAAAAATTAATTCCATCATTTTCATTAAAATGCACTATCATTGTGTGAAACTAATTTTTTCATTCAGTGCTAACTTCCTTTCCATGTAGTTCCACTGAAGCAATTGTATGGGCTTGCCTAGCTTGTACCTCAACAATGGCATGGTATGGATACAGACAATTACTTGTTCTTGATTGCAAAAATTACTTACAGCCACCATTATATGACAAAGTATTTTCTAACTGTAGAGAACCTTAATAGATTCTTTGCTCAGTCCTTTTAACTCGCAGGTTCATGTTCCAGCATTTATAAATGTTTGCTACATAAATGCTTTATTTTTGGTGTTTTCCAGATTTTCATTTGAAGGAAAAGCTTCATAATCCAGTCCTATGAGTTACAGCTATTAGTGCTTTCTTGGGGAGGCTTTAGCAAGTGGGGCTCTGTAGAAGCTATTGGAGGTATATGAATAGGAGAAAAAAAACGCATGCAGAGACTTGAAGACAGCAATTACAAAGATTTTAAAAGGCAGTATAAGAAAGTGCAATAAATGTCCTAAATTTTGAAACAAAAAATATTTGTCCCTATCTAAAACTTCTTTAAGCTGTCAGATCCTCTGCAGCTCAGTGCTTTGTGCAGAGGTATAGATGACAAGAACGTAAAGGTTTTTCTTGCCTTACTGGTTACTAGGGCTGTTAAAAGTCTGAGAGAAGACTCAGATGAGCACAAAGGATTTCTAGGTGTTACCATTAGGGTAGATAATTACTGTTTATAACAATAATAGTTTAGCAACAGTAATTCCACCAGATGTGTGACAGTCTGCATCCCCATTTATTTAAACAATAAAATTTCAGCTGTTTGTATTTCATCTGGAAATCACTTTTAAGATCAGGAACTGTATTTCAGCCAAATCAGTGATTAACATTGACACTCCAATGTCCCTGGAAGGAGGTCTTGTTTTTATTAACACTTTCTCATTCAGCAACGAGAGAAGTGATAGCACCTTCCCATAGTTCAGGTTTACTTGATGAAGCAAAATAACTTGCAGACCTTGTGAGAATGGGACCCATAGGATTGGTTGTGGTCCACTTTCTCATTTGTGATTTTCTCTTTTTCATTTTGTTTGAGATTGAATTTGAGAGAGAGCTTTGTTCCGGACAGTAGTTTATGGCAGTGGACTGAAGAGATGAGATTTCATTGAATCATAGAACTAATACACAAAGAGAAAATATGTGAAAATTGAAATGACAAGGTAGAGTAGCTTGGTTGTTGAGGTAGATAAAATAACTAGGTTCTCAGGGAAATGAGGTTGGGATTTTCTTCCTGAACTAGATTTAGTTTGAACAAGAACAGTTGAGATAGAAAACCTAGACACTATAAAAACTTGATAAAAACATAAAAAAATATTTGTCCCGCTTTTTCTTGTAACTTTGTGTTGAAGGGTCTGTAATGGTATGATTCCACAGCCCAAAGAAAGCAAATCAGAGTCCATTTTTGTCAATGTAACACAGCTAAAGGAATCATAAATAGATTTGATTAGAGTGGATTTTTTTGTACTTTATTTACTATGCAACATTGCTGTCAGAGCACCTTGAGATATTGGAATGGACAGGAAAATCAGTAGCACTCAAAGAAATCTGTGTGTTCTGCCAGCTGGTTTTTGGGGTTTTTTTAATCTAGAATAATAGTATATTTATTTTTCTTCCTTTTTCCTTTAGAATCACTGGGGCAAGTTGTGACTGATCTAAGACATGTGAAGTACCCCTTTGTGAACAGAAGAATAAAGTCGGCCTGATGCAATCATGCTGCAGCACTGACAGAGATGGACTGTTTTGAGCTGAAAAAGCCAGGAGTGCTGCCAGGGCTCTCCAATTGCCAAATAATTGTCCCCTCCTCTCTCATGTGGCTGGAAGAGAGAGAATTATATTGCCTTTGATTAATAAGGAGTTAATTTCAGTAAAGCTTCCTTTAACTCTTTTACAAAGAGTTTTACAAAGAGAGGGAGAAAGCAGCGGGCAGTGGCCTTGGTGGCACACGAGGGAGTACGCTGCACCCTAGGGAATGCAGAGCTTTGTAGCAAGTAGAACAAGCCTGGGCTGAACCCCAAGCAGGACAGTATTTCCAACTTTCTTATGTTCTTGCTTTTGCTACCTGAAAAAAATGTCCATTACAGTCAAATCTCATTGACTTTGAACTCACGAGGACTGTAACAAATTTGTCAGGTTTTGTCAATTTGCTAAGGTTTTCTGCAGAAGTGTGCTTTTTCATATTTGTTTGCTTTTAAATTTCTCTGTTACTTTCACTAGATTCCCATGCAGTACTGTTTACAACTACCCTGGACAATTTTTTTCACTCTACCAAAATTATAAATCTGGCACAAAATAACTACATTCTCATCTTGGCACTTTCAGCTACCAGTTACTTCACTAGTGAGGAACACTTAACCTAATGCGGCTGTACTGAGCTCCTGCGTGTCTTCCTCACATAAGCGAATGGTGACAACTTACACTATAGTTTCACTCTTCCGTTTTGCTGCTAGATAAAGTCTTATGTTGACAGCTGCCTTAATTTAGAAGTATCTATGGAGCTATACAAAAATATACAATGGGAAAATTTAAAAACCAGTAATTTAATTTGCTGACTTCTAACTTACCCTACATCTGAGGTTCAGAGAAGACCTCAAACTGATCTGAACCATTACTATGTTTTTCATATATTACAGTGATGCTTGTTGGCCTCATGAGGCTGAATGCTGTTTGCTGCCATAATAAAAAGGTAGCCTTTGCTCTAGGATCTTTAGTGCTTGCTAAAGTATTATCAGTAAAGTTAATATTTCTACTGCACACCTGACTTTCAGAGCCCCTTCCTTTCTTTATTTGCCAAAATAAATCAAATCAGCTTCGTTTTCCACATGTGGAGTTTTCTAGCAAAACTGGGTTAGATTTTGAAAAACAGAGTTTACTCCATCCGCGTGTTTGACAGGCTGACAATATGCAAAGGAGGCAGAACTTCTAACTTTTTGAAAGTATTATAATTTGTTGTGGTTTACAACATACCACAGTGTTTTTTTTGTGTGTGTGTGTAAAATTAATTAGCTTGTCCTCTTTTGAAAGTACCAGTGCCTCTGTTTTGGGAAAGCTGATGGCTGGATGTTTGGAGGTGTTAAGTAAATGTACTAGAGGAGGCTAATGCATAACTTTGATGAGCCGTATAGTATAATTAAGACCTACAATGTCTGCTGTAACCATCACAGTCTCTATAATAAATTGACCAAACATTGCAAAATAATGTAGAAGTCAGATTTTTTTATTTGCTGATGATATTTTACCAATCCTGTCCCCCCATGCTTCTTGCTGACACCTGCTGAGGTGAGTTTTTATTTGACGTTTATACCTGGTCCAAAGGAACTTGGCTGGAAGTGACTTTGAGTCCTCTGGGGACAGCTGGTTATTTGTTAAACAACCGAGTGGGACTGCCAGGTTCCTTCCTTAAAAACCGTGAAGTTAATTAGTGACTACAGTTAGAGCAAGAGGGTGATGAGGCATATTTAATATGAGTGAGAAGAGTGATTGTCATAAGAGATAGGTAAGTTGACTAGGGTAGTATCTTCATTAAGTTCACTTTCTCATTCTTATGCAGTACAAACATCATAGATACAAACAGCGCTGGTAACTTCCCTGTCTTCCTGCCTTTACGAGAACGCTGCTGTAGTTTAGGTTGCACTGCGGAGACTGGAAGTACCTCTCTCACGTACGTTGAGAAACGGACCTTCTGGGATCGCTGGGAGGTACTGGTGAAGGAGCATGACACTCCTGGTAAAGCTACTCTTGGTTTCACCACAGGTAGTAGGTAATAAACTAGAATGGTATTTTGAGGCCTCAACCACTCCAATTTCATATCAACTATTTTATTATAAAGTACCTTTTGTTGTGTTTGACAATTAAACCTTTTGAAAGTAGACTTTTACTCCTTGGTTCAATAACAAGTCTCTCCAATATTTTAACTTAATTTTTATATGTATATATACACACATACATGTATACATATATATAGACATGTATTTTATGTGTGTATATATATAAATTTTAAATATATATACATTTCAGTAGGATCGAAAATGCAGTGGTCATTGTCCAGTAATGGAGGAAGGCATAGCCCTTGCCCACAAAACATTTGGTGAATGTTTTCAACTGACTTAAGAAATGAAGTTGTTTTCTACAGTTAGCTTGTCTTTATTCTTATCAAAACTGTGGGGCTTTCCAATATCAGGACACTTGGTGGGTGGATACTTCTCAGAAGAATAGAGGACTTATCAGTGTTTGCTTAGGATCTATTACATTCTCAGCCATAAAAGTAGCTATGCTGTCTATAGCACTCATAAATCTTCACCTAGTCAAGGCTACTGTCTCTTTCTTCATGCAAGTGTGCGTTTAAAAAATGAGCATAAACCAATTGCATGAAGTAATTATAATCTCAAAACACCTAACTTCTTCATCGCTGGTTTTGAAAAGTGGTACCATAATTCAGTTTGCAAAATTGTCCAAATTATTTATCAGCCCTGTCACAAAATCTCTCTCTTTACCCTTATAATGCAAGCGTATTGCTTGGGCACATACTCACCAGAGGGCACTGTTACACATATTCTTGCAGATAATTTTTCTTTTGGTGAAAATAATGTCTGGTCTTGGAAGAAATGGTCTCTTGGTGTTAGATTTTGATGCACACTTTTCTTAGGGGAGTTGTTGTTAATAAGATAGTTTGAACTGTTTTATTCTCTTTATCTAGGTAAAGTCTTGAGAAGTCGCCAGTGCTACCAAAGCTGACATTTCTGTAGAGGGCCCATCTTTATGTACGCGAATTAACTAAATTATGTCAAACTCCATGCAATTTATAAAAAGTGAGTCTAAAAAGCCCTGAGATTTTCACTGAAACGGTAGCAGAAGGGCAAAGACCTTTCTGTTGTTCCTATTTATTTTTGTTGAAGAGAATGGACAGGTAATATCAAGTAAAACCAGTACTTCAACTTTAGATAATTATTATGTCTGCTGTTTATTAATTAAAAGCATATACTTAGGCAATATGATTACACAAGAGATCTCTGTATCAACACAGCTACACAGATTTGTATTGTTATTAGGTGAATAAAGAGAGTTGAGAAAACTAAATAATGGTAATGTTTATGCTTCAGGCTATATCTTATTGTGGAAATAGGCTAGTTTTGCCAGATCTCTTAAGACAAATCTTAGTCCAATGTCTTTTCTGCCTGATTATGTGTTTCCTGAATTTTTATTATATTTTTTGTACCAAAAGGTGTTTCAAGTTCTCTGATATCTGGTTGGGCTTTTGCATGTGTGTTTTTACTTCACTTTGGTTTAGTATTTCCCAAACATCCCCAAACCACAAAAATGAAATAATATGCACCGTATAAAAAATGGACCTTCCACCACAAATTAATGCAGGCATTTGTTAATGATCAGATACGTTTCTACTGTCTGTGCTCCAGTGTCTATTTTTTGTGGACTTCTATGGCTTTTTGATCACAGAGTGGATTTTTTGTTTTTAGGTGAGTTATCACTGGTCTGTTTGGCAGTGGCTGCAGAGAGAGAGCTGCCATCTAGAGCCCGAGGTGGGTGGGCCACACTGGGGTGACCAGCAGTGAGGTGATGGTTTCCTGTGGCGGTGTGGGAACCGTCTGCAGGGTGGCGGGAGATGGGGAACCAGGATTCTTCTTGCTCTACCTTAAATGTTTTCTGTCTCATGTGTTCAACTTTTCCACATGAGGTTCTTGCACATAGTACTGGTGTAAAACAGGTGTTACTTTCACACTGCTCACAAGGAGGAAGGTACTTGAAAGTATTATTTCAACTATCTTGTCACAGAACAATTCATATTTACTAATCTGTCTCACTAGTCTGTGTCTGTTATGTGACCCTATACCCTTGTATCAAAAGACCAGGATGTTATGGAAAAAGGTAAATGCCATGCAATTTTTTTTTTTTCCCTAAAAAGGGCTGCAGCTGAAGTCTGAGGAAATATGGTGTGAGCCTGATGCACAAAAAAATTTAAATCTCTAATAAAAAGAATTTTTCAGCAGGAGTGAACACTGCATAGGCTTGCAGTTCTTTCAACGAGTCACTAGGTATAGGGAAAAGGATATGTCATTGACATAGGTGTGCCTCAGTGGACCTCCTGGTGTTGTGTGTTCCCTGTGTCCTGGTCCCTGATTGTCCCGTCCTGAGAGAG
This sequence comes from Fregata magnificens, assembly GCA_013389945.1. NCBI lineage: Eukaryota > Metazoa > Chordata > Aves > Suliformes > Fregatidae > Fregata > Fregata magnificens. Next base: position 36,320 of record WAAD01009603.1, read on the forward strand.
CAAGCAAATGCCATACCTCCTCTCCTGTTGACGAGGCCAGTGAGAGGGAAGCGAGGGGACTGGTGCCCTTCCAGACCTCATCCCAACATAATATGCAGCAAAGCTGGGGTACGTCAGGCTTAGGAGCTTTGAAGTGCCTTCTGGTTGTGATTTTAGACATTGTCACAGTATAGTTAATTTTCCAAAAAGCCTTTGGCAAATTTCCTCGAAAAGGCACTTAAAGAAACAAAGCTATCATGGGTTAAGATGGAAGGATTTTTCCTGGATTAATGATTGTTCAATAGATAGAAAACAAAGGGAAGGGCTAGGATTAGGTTTAAGGTTAGCTTTCGTAATGAAAGGAAATTGCTAACGAAGTCACTCATAGACCTGTCCAGATAAACAGATATTCCTGGGACTTCAGTTGTTCAATATATTCATCAGGGCTTCTTGAAAGGGGTTGATTCATGAGGTTGCAAAGTTTGTTGATGCTGCAGACCTACTGCCACATGGTGCATCTAGTGTGCATCCACATCTTGAGTATTGGATGTGGACCTGGTAACCCACTTAAAAGGATGAAAGAGAGCTTGCAAAGATACCCTTTACATGTCATTTAGTGACAGTCAAGATGTCAGCCATCACAGTGATACTGGACAGGTTTTTGTGACTATTTCAATAGCTTTGGGTATGGAGCAGGGTACTAATGAGCACTGACACTTTAGTTCTTTTCTCCACAAACTCTGCACTGGAAATCTTAGTAAAACAGATGTGTTAAAACAGTTGAACAACACCGAGTTCATGGGCCTTCTAAGCATGTCACTTTCTTTTCTATTTAGTGTTTTGCAGTTTCTGCTGATTTTTCTGCAAGCCCATTTGATTGTACTTAGTGCAGCCTTGATGCAGTGCGCATGAATTGCTGTATCAGTGAGATTTGCTAAAATAAGTCATACATGAATTGTAGGCCATTATCTATCATTAACTCATCTAGAATTTCATGGTGAACTAAGTGCTATGCATAATGTGTTTTCTCAATTGCTACTGGCTGTGTTGTCTTAGTATGGCAGAATGTGGCTGATAGTACAGTCACATGCAGTTCAGATACGTGGAAACCAATTTGGGGGAAAAATGGGTTTAGTTAATAATTGCAAATGTTTAAAATTATTTCAGTTATTTCAATTAATTTAGAGGCATTTAAATTAAAAGTTATCATGTATTTGTTTTAGACTTTTCGCATACATTGCCAATGAAATAATCTGCATCCATGCGGAATAAAAAAACCACAAAAACCAAATTTGGGCTCTTTTTTCAGGATATGTCTACTACAAAAAAGGCATTTTCAAGTTAACCAGTTGATGATTATACTCTCCAAGACTTTGTTTCATAAAACAGATTTCATGTTCACCTGGAACTGAACTCTAAGAATTGCCTGCTAGCATTTATGACTGCCTTAATCATTTACAGTTAATTGACAACTGATGAGCTCAACACAAAAAAAGGTCTAGCAAATACAAACTTTTATCATCACAATTCTCTAGGGAATGCTTAGGACTGGGGTTAGATTTTCAAAGGGGTTCATGCATCAAAAGATGCAAGTAGACATCTAGTGAAATACAGCCTACCTATCCTACACGTTGTCTGTAAAATCATCATCTTGTCTGCCAGCAAAAAGGAACAGGGCGATCAAAGCTATCAGAAATAGTTGCAGTTGTTGGTTCTCTTTCCTGTTGAGAATGGTGGCACAGTGAATACTGTGGCTGTGTGCGTGTGTGAAGGGGAATACTCTTTGGATTGGAGAAGTCTCTGTACAAGATACCTGCTCTTATTCAGCCTCTTCTGAATGCCAGTGATCCTGTTCTTCCCTCTTTTTCTCTTTCAGTTGAGAATCATGCTTTTCCTCATGCTGGTTCCCAACGGGATGAGGCCAGCCATTATCAAGATCCGTGGGTTCTCTTACAGTGTGTATTTGCATCGTAAGGTGCCTGAATACTTTTGAAAAATCTCTGCAGCTCCTTTTTGTGGGAGTACTTGATCTTCTGCTGGTCTGTGGTTTGTGTGTGCTTCTCATTTCAGTTTGTCTACTGATGTTTTGTTGAGAAGAGGATTTGCAAGGAGGTCTAAGATCTCTCTGCTCACCACCTTCTTCAGTGTTTAGAACTGGTGGAGATAGAACATTCTGTATGAAAAGAACATTGGTAGGCTGGTATATCTCACTGTTTCTTCTCGTTTCTTTTTGTTTCATCTCATCTCGTCTCATCTCATCATCTCATCTCATCTCATCTCATCATTTTATTTCATTTCCTGGAGACTAGCTACTGCTTTGCACAATGTTTTCTATACCATGTCTTCCAATAATTAATGGAATGTTTCAACTAAAATCAATGACAGCCTATAAACACATTAGTAAATATTTTTATGGCATAAAACAATTGCAGAATTTCCCTTTTATGGCATAAAACAACTGCAAAATTTCTTTTCTTGGTCTGACTAAAATTTGATTATCTTTTGTCAGACTTGCCATCAGGCCATCATCTGATTCTATTTCTAGATTTACTACTATTTCTAGCCTCAAATATCTTTTCTAGTTCTACATATTACTGAGAGTTTTAGATAGCTTTCCTCACAGACTTGTTTGAAGTAAGTATCCTGAATGATATACCTTTTTTAAAGACTGAAATTGATTGCATCCTTTGTCCCCTAATGCTATCTAGGAGATAGTGCATGTTGCTATTGTTTCAGCTGTAGTGCTGCTTTGTAATAATTTGCACATTTTTTGTGTGGATTTGGTTACTAAGTGGTATACTTTATGACTACATTTGGTTAAATATTGGAAGCTTATTGTGTGATCATATTTGTTTAGCTTAATGCAGATATGTTGGAAAATCAAGAGGAGTGGCTTGATAAAGCAACCATCTACTAACACTTCTGGTACAATTAATATCATTTGCTTTTGCATACCTCCAACGAGCAATGGTTTCACTGATGAACTTGTCAGAGTGAGTGGTAAAAGTCTGTGTTCATTAATATAGGAAAATAAAAGCCTAATAGGATTGAAAAGGATAAGGAACAAGGGGACTGACATGAAAGGGTAACAGAATGAAAAATTTCAGGGGCTTCAGTGACTTGTAAGGTGAGACATGATTAATCTCATCCAGAGGTTGTAAAAAAGCTGGTGGATCATTCTGCTCCTCACTGGTCACAAGTTCCCAAAGAGAAAAAAAAATAATCTTGCTGGCTAGCTGGGCAGGTGGACTGCACTGTGCTGCAACTCTGGACCTAATATGTTATTTCGTAGAGAAGAGGTAAAGAATTGGCAGAAAGGGATGTAACTATGAACCTGGGTCCAGTGTTGCTTCTAACTGTTAGAGCTAGGTAGAAAAATTTTTAATTTGCTAAAGTTTTAAAGGACTTTTTTTAACTTTGATTATGAATTTTTTGCATTTGGATTAACTAACATTTTGCTGAATTTGAGAACAAGCTTGCTGCCTCTTTTTTTAATTTTTCATTGTCATTATTTTGTGGATGCTTTTTCAGAAAAATTGTATATATTAACCAAATTTTTGACTTAGCCTAGTAGTTATCATTCTTGTCAGCTATCTCTGATGATATTACTCTAATGACCAAAGAATTAGTATGGTGAATGTTTACAGAATTCTGGAAGCTTTCTTCTTAGAAAATCCAGACTTAAATCTGTTATAGTTATATAAATGCATATTTTCTGGCTTATTTACTATTTAACTTATCAGCACATTTCCTTAAAGATAATTGTATTGCATTTAAACATGACTCTCATAAAATTATCCCTAAGCCAAACAGCATAACCTTCCCTTTCTCTCTCTCTCTATATATACACAAAAGCACACTATATATGTGTGATGAAAATAAAATTGTAATATAAATCTGTCAACATTAATTTTTTTGTATGTTTTGTTAATTTATTTACAGTATGCAGGTAAATTGGCATTGATTTTCATTATGGAAACTAAAATTGTAACTATTAATGTGAATATATTTGCTTATCCAAGACTTCAGTGCCAGCTTTTGCTATTAAGATTAGGTAAAGTACATGTTGGCCACATTTTAACTATGAGTTCTTACAATAGTTTAAACATGTAAGTAAACAAGCCACAGTATATATAGGCAGTGTAATTTTTCTTTTTAAAAGGTCATCTGTGTAAGTCAGCTATAAATAACTTTTTTTTTTTGTTGCCAGTCAAGTCTCATTGCCACTATTTATGTTATGAAAGTTCTATTTAAATATATTAAAAATGTTTTCAGGTTTTTTATTGCTGGATAATTCAGACCCCATTATTGACATTGTTTCCTGATTTATTTTTAGTTTCTTTATTCAGAAAAGTCTTCTACATTTAGGGAGGCATAAAGTTGACAAAAAGCTGCATATGTTTTTCCAACCCTCTTCCAATTGCCTGACACTTTGTCAAGAGTGTAAAATTATGTAGCAGAGAGTAAAATATGGATTAAACAAAATTCAGTCATCCTGAAAGGGGCACTGTATTGTTTTGGTTTTCTCCCATTATTTTCTTCGTCTTTTTTTTCCCCTATCTGTCCATGTTTTGTTCTCCCCTGCTTTTAAGCAAAATGATGTGATTTATACACAGTGTTTTACTTTGGATCCTGGCTCAGTGAAATAATTCAACACATAGCTCTTTTTTATTGTGTTTTTATTTCAGCAAGCCATTTTTTGCACAATAGCATACTGTTTGGACACTTGAAAATTCAAATGAAAAGGGGATTTTTCTCCTCAGAGTGGTTTTTGACCAACTTTTTTATTTAGACCATGCTGTTTGAAGAATGTTGCCAAGCTATATGTGTTTTCTATATATCGCATGCACTTGCTTGTGCAAACACAACCTGTTGTATGTTTTGCCTACAATATTAATGCAACATATGACATGTTATCTGGGTCACGTAATTTATTTGTTCTGAGCAGTTGCTAGTTTATAGCTGGGCTTCCACTAGAAACAATCTCTCTGACAAAAGGCTAACCAAAAAAGGGAATATCTCTGGAAAAGTCTAGAGAAAATGGAGAGAGCAAGAGAAGAACAAGCAATGCAACAGGTGTATCATACAGCAGGGAAATGCAGCTTAACCACCCCCAAATTATTTAAAAGAAAATTCCAGATCTTTTTTTTCAGACTAAAAAGAAGGGATTCAAAGACCAATCCTGTCCAAATTGCCACAGGAAATGCATAATGGCACTCACAGGCAATTTATAAACAACTGTTATGAAGATTTTAAAGAAGAAAAAATAAAAACTGCTGACATTTTAGTACAATGTAATAAGATATCCAACAGTGGCCTCTTCCAGCTTCAGAAATATTATGATTTTTTGATCCTGAAGAATGGTTCCATGAAAGAATTTCTCTAATTTCAATAGTAGTCTAAAGACATGTTGGCTTAATTATATATATCTTTTTATTATGTAGAAGTGATTTTTATACACAGGAATCTAATTAAACAAAATGAGAAAATCAAAAAGAGGAGATGATTGACTGAAAAGGAGCCAGTGGGACAGGGAAAAAAGAAAGAGAGAAACATTGGGAAGGAAAGACTGGAACATACACGGCACATGGGTGAGGTGAAAGTAAAGTGACTCTGCAGACATTTTACATGACATAAAGAGGCAACCCTAAAAAATTAAAATTTATTAATTATCACAAATAGGAAAAAAACAATCAACCATCAGGGATGTTCAAAAGGTGAAACTAGAAATATCCAAACTGGAAGTACGTTACTGTAATTTGGCTGTGACTGTAATTGTGACTGTGACCATAATTGTGACTGTGACCAACCACTGGGCTGTGATTTGTCCCTAGATTTTTTGGTAGATTGTTATTGGCCATTTTAAAATTAAAATGGGTTCTTCTGAAGGACAAGCACGTGTTCTTGGTCCCCGTTAGGAATAACTGCATCAAATTGCACTTTTCTGTGTTATTCAGAAGTCAGTGCAGATTATCAGAATGTCCTCTTATGGGAATTATGTTTCTTAAATCTTAGAGAATAATATAAATGGTGAAGTAAAGATAGAGGAAACTCTACTTAAATAGTTAATAGATAACTATAGCTCTTTAAATTGAAGAGATGTGGTATTTTAAAGGAACGGATTTTAGATCGACATAGAAGTGATTGTAAAAATAATCACAACATGCTATAGTTAGTACAGCTTAAATTTGACTGCTTGTAAAGCATTTAGAGGAGAGGAAAGTCTGATTTACCATCAGATTCACAAGGACACAGTAAGATTTTAAATACCTTTCTTACCACTAAGGATATGTCTACAGTCTAATATTAAACAATGGCCACCAAGCTCTGTTTGGTGTTTCAGCTGTTTTATACACCTAATTTAGACAGTGCACTCAAAGGCTAAGGCGCACATTAACAGATTTTAACACAGCCTCAGCTATGCAAATTTTGCATTATATCTAACTCACATCGAGCCGGGTCAGAGTATGGGCAGCAGAAGTGCAGCCTGTACCCATCTGATATGGCAGACCTGATGTCCACTTCTTCCACCTTTCTGCCTCCCCTAACTCAACTCTTTCAGTATTGCTCTAAAAGCAAATGGATTTGGGGTGAATTTGCAAAGCTTTTTTTTTTTCATAAAACTAATCTTTCTGTGAGGGGTTTTTTTTTGCACTGTTTATGTGAAGGGGGCTTTAAAACATTAAGCATAAGTCTGAGAGTAATGATAACCAGAGACTTGAGACAGAGGGGAATTAGTAGCAGCTCCAGGTATCACCGGGTACGAAGGTCTCTGTCATTAGGGACCACGACTAAATAAACATGCTGGGATATGATTGCTTTATTGCTCTTTGCTCATTTTATGCCATTTTATTGCCTTGCTAACAGCTATAGGATTAGGTGTGTAAGGGAGTTCTGAAAATGTAGAACTGAAAGAGGTATATAAAAAAGTCTGTGCTTCCCATAGAGATTCAAACTTTTCCTCATCGTGGATGATGGAGAGACTAATTCACCTTGCATAGATAAGCGAAGGGAGGGAGAGAGGCACAGAGGGACTTAAAGAACAGATCCATTTCGAGGCTTCATCCTCACTTTAGTACAGCTGATGATTTTTATGTGCCTTTATAGTGGCCCCAGTGGGAGAGGCTGTGTCATTACAAGTAGTGCTTTTTTCCTCCACAATTAGCCAAATGGTATGTTTCTGATCCAGGGTCTATGTGTGAAAATATGCAGATAAGAATTAATTTTATATATATTTAACTGTTCAATAAAACACCTGCTTTTCTGATATTGCCAGAATCAATCTGGTTTACTGGTGTAGCAGTATCACTTCTGAGGACAGAAAGTACTGATGGGCTAATAATTTTACTGCTTTCTATTTTGCATGCACTGCAGTTTACAAGATCAATAAAGAATGTAGTGCCTCAGCAGACCTACAATTTAGACTGTAAGAATCTCTGTTCTTGACTAAAGTCCTGTTGTATCTAAATAAGGGGAGCTAGTTTCATCCCTGGTGTCTAGAAGTGATTTCCTGTGTTGTCAGTTTCTTCCAAGGGAAAGAACGATGTACGACCCACACTGTTTCTAGTAAAGTAAAAAGCAAAGCAAAGAATGCTGTCTTAGTTGAAGCCAGTGGATTTTTTTTTTTTTTTTTTAAATAAGAAAACCTAAAAATGACATGCTGATATTTGGATCTTAATAGCAGGGAGTTGCATTTGGGATGCAGAAAAAAATTTGTCTTTCAGAACTTTATGAGTGGCCAGTGTATATTTTGTTTGTATTTAAGAATTGCTCATAAATGTACAGACTACACATGTATAAGAATGTATAGAATTAATAGGTAGCATTGACATAAATATACATAAACCAAAAAAAAAAAGATAGTGATAGTGATAGCTTAGCATTTAAAAGTGTAGTTCACCCAAGAAAAGTCAGCGAGGCTGACTGCAAGAGTTGTAAAGTGGTTCTCAAGGTTACTACAAAATGTCCCTTTGTTTCCTTCATGCCTTCACCCTCTTGAAACCCTCTCCACATAGTCAAATTAAACTTATTTTTCTTTCAGGCTTTTCTACTACAAATCCTGTTTTATTATGTAGTTTACCCAAGTACCTAAACATTAGAGTCATCCAAAGAGCAGGGAATCTTTTATTCATATGCTTCTATGTCAACAGTTCCACAGTCTTAAAAACCATTTTCTCTCTTATTCCCTATATGTAATCCTTCCAGATAGTATTTCAAGACATTGTATAAATTCTATGCTTTTTTATTCTACAAGTGGAAGAAAATCTGGCATCAACATTGTCTGACGACTTAAGCATTTGCTTGAAGTTTCTTTAATCTTCACAAATGCCTTTGTACCTTGAATGAAAGCACTGTATTCTCAACCTTTATAATCCAAATAAGAATATTCTTTAGGAGCATAGTTGGTTTGCGTTGCAGGTAGCTTAGCATTTATTTTACTCTTATTGGCTGCAGGTATTACCTAGAGGTGAGGATGGAAACACAGCCTAGGAACTCAGCCTTCTGTCATCTGTATATGGAGAACTGAAGCGTCTGTACTCTGCTGATTTCTTTTTTGAATGTAAGTAAAGTTTTGCTGCATGCTTCAATAACCTCCTTGCTTGCTAGAGACTATATCATTAGCTGTCCTATTTCAACACACAACTCTCAGAAAATTATGACCTTTTGGAGACACAGCTGTTGAAAAGGTTCAACAGTTTCATGTGCTCTTGAAAGCCACAGAAATACCTATGAAATTGGAGAAATTGCTGGTAGGTAGGTGGAAGGTATGCACACCCCAAAGATTTTTGCCAAATGATATCATTTTGTTGTTCACCAAAGGCTGTGTGTGCTCCTTATAAGGCAACTGCTTCCTCATCATATCTTACTACTTTCTTCAGTTGTCCAGATTTTCCAATATCCTTCTGGGAAACATGAGCAGAAGGCCTGTGAACCACTAGTTTCTTCTTCCTTTTTTTGATTCGTATGCTTTAATCAGCTAATTAAGGACTTTGTAACTCCAACATGTATTGACCTTGAAGACCGAGTCCTTGAAAGGTGATCATTTTTTCTACTGATTTCATTAGGCTTTGAATGATCAGATATTCTTCAGTTCTGGGCCTTAAATATACAACACTTAAAAAAATATTTTTCCCCTTTCCACTTCCTTGAGTGAATTCTACTGTGAACGTTTCTCTCTGTCCCCCAGTGAACTCCATGATTCATGTTCCATCCTACTCAGCAGCCACTCATGTGTTTCAAATTCAGTCCCACTTGGTTCATCAGGATGATTTTTTGCACATTTTCCCTGTTTAATTATATGAGCCACTTTGGCTCAATTTGTGCAAACATCCTTTGGACTTGTTACAATTTGATTTTCTGTCAAAGATAGTTCCAAAGAAGAGAAAATGATGGGCAGAGGAAATGATGCTGGTGTATATCTTATTTGCAATTCTAATAACAGCTTTGTGAATTTGAACACGTTAGTAAAGAGCACTTCACTCAAGTGCACATTACCGCAGAACTTGGTAAACACGCCTAAGAATAATGCTACTCCAATCTGGGCAAATTAGATGGATAACATCATTTGCAGCAGTTGTTAATTATGTATCATCTGCAGTCACAGCATAATCCTGTTAATTGCTTATCACACTAAGGTTAACTTTCTGTCATTTATATTTGTTTAATTCATAATTAGAATAACACACTTCATATTGTTCACTGACCACTTTAAAAAAAATATTCATGATGCAAATGTTCAGCAACATAGGACTAGAAGAGATCTCATGAGTCATCAACTTGGCTGATGTCACCAACCCATATAATACCTTTCATAAATTTCTCTCCGTGTCTTAAAACCAGTTAGGTTTCTCACCTCTACTACCTAAATGGAGGTTTGTTACAGTGCCATAACCCTGCCATGTTTAGAAGCTTTCCACTTGCCAGCCTCAAATTTATGACTTTGTTCTTATGGCAGCATTGTTTTATTGTCTAAAGAATTTTTTTCCCCTATGATGTTTACCGTGCATGATTTATTTGTAGAATAAACTCCCTCTCACTTTTCACTTCCCCGAGATGGACAAACCAACTCCTTTTAGTCTCCTTCTGTAAGATGTACATTCTCGTGCCCTGAACCTGGCTGGCAAGCCATTAGCGCTCCTTAATTCCAGCTGTAATGGCAGCTTTTAACCCCCTCCTTGTGCAGATGGAAGCAGAAATGCTGTTCACTGTCGGATGAATGACAGATAGGAGGAGGTATGGATGAATGACAGATAGCAGGAGGTATAGATGAGTTCTGCTGGCTCTACAAAATGTGTCCAGAAGTACTGGTGAAAGTGACTGGCTGACTTCTTATTCTGGCTAAGTGAACAGATATGGCAGTATTTTAATTAAAACTGTTTGAGACAGCTAAGTCATAAGTCAATCTTTTCAAACCATGTCCATCATGGTAACTTAATTTATGTATACATCTAAAAAATAGAGAATGCTGTAGTAATTCAGCCAGGGGAGTCTAGAAAGGTATTGTGATTCTTAGGGAATAAAAATTCAATTGAGAATTGAGAAATTGGGGGACACTTGGGGAACAATCCTGTATTGGGGGAAGAATTAGGAGACTGGCTGGAGAGAAGCTCTGCTGAGAAGAACCAAGGCGTCTTGGTAGACAGTGAGCAGAGCATGAGCCAGCAGTGTGTCCTGGGAGCAGAGGGCCAACAGCATCCTGGGCTGTATTAGCAGGATTGAGGGAACTGATTATCTCCCTTTACTCGTCACTTGTTAGATGGCATCTAAACCAGTGCATCCAGTTTTGCCTCCTCCCCACCCCACCCCCTTCTTCCTTCCATGAAAGACATGGATAAACTGGAGGAAGATCAGTGGAGTGCCACCAAGATGGTCAGGGGCTGGAACACCTGCCTGGTTGAGGAGAAGCTAATGGACCAGAGCTGTTTCAGCCTGGAGTTGAGATGGCTTTGGAGGAGGGGGCCTCACAACAGCCTCTGGTACCTCAAGGCAGTTTGTGAAAAGATGGAGCCAGGCTTTTCACTGTGGTGCAGGTGGGAGGACAAGAGACTATGGATGTAAGTTGAAACAGGAGAATTTCAAACTGGATGTAAGGAGGAATATCCCCCTGCTGCGGGCCAGGGGGGACCAGGTCCAGCAGAGGAACAGGGTGCTCAGAGAGGCTGGGCAGTCTCCATCCATCAAAGTATTTCAAGATATGACTGGATAAAGACCTTAGCAACCTGGTCTGACCTGCATTGAGGAGAAGGTGGAACTAGATGTTTTCCTGAGGTCCTTGAAATTAAGGATTAAGAATGTATTCAGGATTCCTCATGTCCATAGTGGTATTTCATATAGTTCCTCCTTTGGGACTCATAAAACTGATTATCGGGTTTCATACAAATGCCCAGCTTTTTAGTTCACTTCTGTATCTCTTCTTTCTTGACTGAATTTTATATTCAGGTTCCCTTCAGGAAATAACATCAAGACAGTAACATTTTTTAAATTCTTTTTCTTCCTTCTTCTCTTTGAAACATTATAGCACAGCAATCTGCTACAATACTACTTTAGTCACTTTAATTCTCTTCAGTCTCTGAAATTAGCAAAGAACCCAGTGTCCTGTTTCACCTCTGAGTCTTCTCTTTGCTTTTCTCTGCTAACAAATTAAAAATACGACTTCACTTACGTAAAATAAAACTGCTTACAACAAAGACTGTGTCTTTATGTCTTTTTCAGATTCAATGATTCTGAAGACTTTGGGGTCTCAAAGTATTTATTTCTGCTGCACTTCCCAGGAATGGTTGGATTTCAGATTTTTTTTAACCGTTCCTTCCAAGAAAACAGTAGACAACAGTGCTGTACTTTTGTTTCTTTTTTTTTTCCCCAAGAGCACTATGCAGATCAAATGAGACAAGTCACATCAATCTTCAATTAGAAAGTATTTATCACGTTTTCTATCCCTAACTTTTATTATATGTCAAAAAAAAGCATAACAAAGAAGTTTCAGTGTTTTACTTGTACTTATTCAAATGCCCAGGCAAGGCCAAGTTTTAGCAAGAAGTTGCATTTATATAAGACCAAGCAGGACACCCGCTTCAAACAGCCAAGGTTGATATTCTCTTTGGTGCAGAGATTGTGGTGTTGCTGCTAGGTATAACAGTCAGTCTACTACAACAGTGCCTCCAACTCTTGACCTTGCATCACCTAAAAAATAAAATCCTGTTACCCCTATTTTTTCCACTCACATGCAGATTCTGAAAGTTTTCAAGTGACCAGTTTGTTGTATCTGTAATAAAACCTTAACATAAATGGTTAGGATATACCCAATAGTGACCTTTTCATCACCTGTCTAAGTGAAGTCATCTTTGCTTGCACACCACTGCTACTGACTCAGCCTTCCTGATTCCTAAACAAATTTGTTCTGCAGTTCTTTCTGATTAGGACGTTCTTTTCTGCTGTGATTTTGCTTCTTTTTGGAAGTTGAAAGACTAACTGTTCACAAGAAGTTACTTTTGCCGTTCTCACAAATCACCTATGGGTATTCAAATACTAATGTGTTTTAAATGCTGATTTATCTACAGAACTTATTGAAAAAAAGTGGACTGTCACCTTAGATATTTTCTCACGTGTCTAATTAAAGCAATGTTATCTGGAAGACGAATCAGTTTTAGGTGTTGTCAGGGCATTTAATCAGTAGAAAGTACAGTTTACAACTGCTTTTTCTCCTCAATCAGATGAAAAGATGTATATCTTTACTGCATTGTTTTGAAAAATCACCAAAACCTTAGAGTGCAACAGCTTTTGTTTGTCCTCTGAGATAAATTTAGCAGATTAGTTGTGATTTCTCCTTTTGTTCAACTAGAGTGTAGCTTTGATAAGGCAGCCTAACTTCAAGTGGAAAGCTGTTCATGCAGCTGTATCTACACTGTGGGGTAAGTGCACCACAGTCTTGGCCCCAGGAGGTGCATGTGAATAGTGTCTCAGCAGAGTGGGGAAGTGACCTGTGTCCTCCGCGTGCCTTGTATTTGTGGTTTCCCAGGCCACAGAGGGTATCAGCTAGGCTCTGAGCCTGTGTGCATGCTTGGTGTACCTTCCAAAGGAAATTATAGAGGCCTATCCTCCAGGGATTTTGGGTACACATTCACAAACTGGGACTGCAGGCAAGACCGTGCAGGACAGCTGTCCCACATTTAGGTACGCTAACTTAACATTTGCTTTGTCGCTTTCTGTTCTGAGGAATGTTCTTCACCTAGCTTATTTTTGGATTATATTACATGTATCTCCATTTTTATCAAACACAGAGGTACCTGGGTCTGATTCTGTTAGTCTTCACTTGGAATAGTGTCCATCATTTTATGATTGTGCACATGTTAAGTTGGCTGACTCTCTTCCTGAAGATCAGGCCCTCTGAAACGTGCCTTAAGCTGGAGCAAACATCCGTTATGGGAACTAGGAGTATAACGATATTTTTAATTTGTTTTAAAATGTGATAAAGGATGTTTTTTTTCTGGCATTCATCACCTGTAACAGGTGGGTTATATGTTATACTTTCAGTTTTGAGAAAGTGCTCAGGTGGATAGTGCAGGAGGTAGGTGTCCTTCCAGGGTCTCCACCTTCAGCTCTCTTCTCTGATTTTGGGGAGTCATTTGCGTAGATTCCCTCCACCTAACTCTACGTGTCTGTTGTATTTGTGTGGCCGCTTTGGTTAGACAACCAGTGGGAAGAAATGAGTGTTTTGAGAGGCGATTCAGTTCAACTGAATCTATCAAAGATAGGTTTGATGAATCTGTTTAGAAGCGCCTGTTTCTGATCATTGTATACAAAGGGAGTTAGGCATCTAGTTTGCATGCAGATGACTATATTGTAGACATGTGGACTCAAGTGCCGTAAACACTATCTTTAGTTGCCCTTTGCCTCAGTTCTCTTCACAAAAAGAGGAATACAGTCTGGCCCTCTCTCACAGATAAGGAGATAATGTTACTGACTGCAAGGTTCTCAGATAAAATGATGGAGCCTATCTACATGAAGACATTAAAAACAAGGAATATGGCCACATGAATATTGCTGATGTCCAGAAATCCACCCAGACACAGCTGTTATCTATAATATTTAAGGGAGAACTGATCATGTAATGTACCTTATTGCAGTTACACATAACTTTTCAGATTGGATCTTGATGATTTGCATTGTGTTTTTTATTCATAACTGCACCTAAGGCTGTTTCCCAAAGTTTCCTCTTACCTGCTCTTAAGACAGAGACTAAGTACAACTTTGCAAGACTGCTTCTTTCACAGTTTCCATGCCAGTGATTTTTTTCCTGCTCAGCTTGATCAGTGTTCTGGCTTTATTAATCAGAGACATGAAGCCCATCTTATTTTTCTAGTATTTATCATCAGCTTTTAAAAGGGTTTTTTACTGATTTTGAGCTTATTAAAATCACTGTTAAAAAATCTGTTGGGAGCAGATATATCTGTATTTCTTGGAAGTCGCAGTAGTTAATATTTTATTCCTACCTGGGAACACACCTAGAGTGTTAAATTAAGAGATAACCACTGGCCAATTCCAGAGTGGATCTGTATGTGCACAGCAAAGAATAGACTTAAGCTCCTTCTCCAGAGGATTCTGTTTTATGTGCACTGGGGTCTGAATTTACTGCACTTACAATGCAGATGCCTCTGCCCATAAAGATATCAAGTGTCCAGGGCCTGCCTGATTCTTGGGACAGCCTTGTTGTTTGTATTTTCAAGGAGATACTGTTGTCATTTCCTGTTTGCTGAAACCAAGAATGAATTTGTTCTCTTAAAGGAAAATAATGTAAGAATTTTAGTGTGAAATTTCTTGGTTTATGACCTAGTATAATGGTTTCCTTGGCCCAATTTAGGATTTTTAGAAGCTTTGGATTTTTAGTTTTGATACGTTTTACAAGCTAGATTTTCAGCAGTGCTCAATCCCATCATATATTATTGTTCTCAGAGGGAAAAGTATCCCTTTGAAAATCATGGTATTTTACATGCATGCCTCACCAGGAGATTGTTCTAAAAATCTTCATAGATGCATAAAATCGAGTTATTTTGTTACTTTAAAAAGCTGATCCAAAATATCACTGAAACAGAACGTATGCCTTTATGCTTTCATATTGTTCCTTTATTTGGGTAGTATTTTGAATTTTCTGTCCCTTTGCCATACTTTCAGTTTAAACTCATAGTCTTTAACATGCTCCAAAATTCTCGTTAACTGATTTTCATAACAACAAAAATGAGAGAAGTTGTCAAGCTAAGCATAACCATGCCAGTGTCTTGGAAGAGTTAAGCCGAGTGTGTTGACACAACGTTCTTTCTGCAGGAATGTGATGAGTCAGTTTAGACTTTAGTTAAAAATTTTAATTTTAGACAGAGTAACTGAAAATAATGGGACTTGTCTGACTATTCAGTTATTTAATTAGCCTTTTATGTAGGACCAAGAGTTATATAGTCACTAACATGGGTAGAAGTGTATTGAGTTTGTTTTGAAACATTATGTAGAATATATAACTCATTTAGCAGGGGATAGAATATAGAAAGTAGAGGACTTGCTGTGATTAATTCATCACACAGAGAAGAAAGATTCTAGGCAAGCTGAAAAAAAAACCCCCAAAAACCTTGCCTTGGTATTGGTTAACCTTTTTTTGAACTCTTTTATTGTGTGTGACAAAGGCAATGGTGTTTATCTGTGAAAAAAAAAAAAATCTCATTATATGGTATTTCTCAAGATAAATGTGGATAAAATGTAAGTAAAATTTATCTATCTGGCTACATAAAACATTGTTTATGAGCAAGTTTGCATTAAAACCTGCCAAGGAGGCTTATTAAGAAATTACTGGTCACCTGGGTGTGACTGAACAAGAGTGTTTAGTCTTGCTTAACAGTATCACGATGACTTGGTTTTATCTTACACCTGAACTTTTTCCTCTTTCCTTCTCATTTCATTCTGCTCTCCAGGACAAGTGTCTGATTAATTTTCCTGTGTGTATCTGAAAATAATAAGTTACCTGATTTAAGCAAATAATTAACAAGTGACTCCAGTCATTTAACTGTAACTCAGCAAATCTCACCACAAAACTGTATGCTACAAAAATCCTTTAAGCCCACTAAACTGGCAACACTTCACGGCTATTGTGAGTTTTCAAGAATAAAATGAACGGAAGAATATTAACTTAAAATAGAAATATTAAATACTAAAGTCTACCTAATAGTAATTCACATACCAAACAGTAAACCTTATCTGTTGCTATGTAAAAAGCAAGCGTATCCTATTTTTTATCCTTCCTCCCCATGAAAACACACAATTTTCTAATAGTGCCTGCTAACCCCAGATAGGGTTGGCAAATTTACTGTTAATTTGCATACAAAGCAAGCACAGGAATGTACTGAAGTGGCAAAATACAGATTTACTACTTGCTCATGGAGAGAATCTGCACATGGACAATACAACACCAAGAATTACTAGGATCCAGTATGTAGGAGGGAGAGCTACCCCCTGTCAAATCCATTTTTGTAGGTATACTCAATGATAATTCAGGAGGCAAATCCAGCTGTTACAAAAACACTGAAAATAAATTCCTATGTGTACATATATATACATACACATACTTATACACATACATTTGTATATATAAACCAAGATTTTAAACTTGCATAACATTTGATATCTACATATGTTGCAGTCTACTGTGGACAGCCTCCTGGAACAGCTCGGTAAAGGAATATAACTATTCTGTGTCCTCAGTCTTTACCTCCTAACCCCTGTACCTGGCATACTGTGTTCTGTCATCAGGCTTTCACTTCACCGTTAGCTATCCCTCTAAATCTTCCCTTAGAAATGGGCTGCTTCAACAGGCACCATCATGGCCTTGACTCTTCCATCACCCAGACACGCTGCTCCCCATCAGCACAGTTGCACAGCTACTAGTTGCCATTTCGCGGTGGCCTGCACGCATTGGTCCCTATGTGACCTCTTGGCTATGAGATGGCTTTTCCTGGACTATTTCCTACTCTTCAACAGTGGTATTATTTGGTGAAAGGCTGTCCAAAACCCCTATGCTAAGTTGAAGGCTGAGAAATCTCAGAAGAAAGTTTTTAAGTATTATCTGCTGACATACAATTATTAGAGGTGTAATCCAGCTTTCCTTAGCTGAAGAAATTCACTGCAACATGAGAATAATAAAGAAGTGAAATAATAACAATAGCAAAAATCTTCCTGATTCTGGTAGGTAACCAAGGGCTGGAGAGTGCAGCTGCAGGACCACCACACACAGATACACCACTGGTTTCACTGAACCACTGACAGAAAGTAGCACAGCACATCTGGAAAATGGAGAAGATATTACCTTAATAATTTTGGTCTGTGCAGAGTGTGGGTGAATGCAATATGAGAATCATCCTCAAAACACACCTGTCTGTTAAAGAGAGAGCGCAGCTAAGGGTTTGTGATCTGGAATGTGTCTTTTACTTTGTGAGATGCTACCCAAGGCACACACTGATGTACTGTATGTGTAAGTGATAAATAAAATTAGACAAATCAGATAGCTTTGTTTACCTTGACCTTAAGTAGTGGATGTAACATCTTCCCTTTGCATATGGCACCACTATATTACTGTTGCTATGCTAGTAGCATATCCCCTCAATGACAATGTGATATATAAAGTGAATAAATAATTTATCCTTTTAGAATAAGCTGCAGAGAATAATATTTGGAATAGGGAGGGAGGATCTGAAAGTGGGCTATATCCTCAGCCATTGTAAATTACTTTCAAAATTATCCTGCAGCAACTCTTCTTCAGGCTCCAAATATTTTAGAGTTTTCATATTCCTTTGATATTTCCCCTCAAGTACAGACAGGGCAAAGACACTAGTGGATGCCAGATTAAAATTGTAAATTGCACTTCATAGAATTTGGAGTGTTAAATCTCCTACTCATCTTTGAAACTCTGATGTAGACTAGTCATTGACATCTTCATAACTATTTTGGCAATATTTACAGCTTGCAAAATGTGCTAAATAGGGTGGGTCCATAGTGTTTGACAAGTCAGAAGCCAGGCATGTTCTTTGTTTTCTGTGTTTATTCATATTCACGGCTGTTGAAGCTGTAGCCCAGTGTTCCGCAAGACAGATACTTTATGAAGCCAAAAGCATAAATTCAAAGACAATTCAGAGCTCGTAGTAATGGTCTGTTCCCTGTTATGTCAAAATGAAAAAAAAAACCCTCATCATAACTTATTAAAGAAAGCTATGTATTTTTGCTGTATGATACAGTGGAGCTCAACATAATGAATCACCAATTCAAATGAAAAAGAGGCAGATTCAATATGTGCAAGAATCTCATTTTTATAGAAAGCCTGGGGTGGTCTAAGTGTCTAAAAATGTGTGTAATGGAAACAGGCTTAGCCTAGATTTCCCACAAAGATTTGTACATATGTTTCACCTGGCATGATTTGTTGCAGCTAATCTTACCACCTTGCCTAATAAGTTGTGCTGTGAAAACCTGTTATTTAATTCTGGTACTGGCTTTGCTTTTCTAGTGTTTTGTTTAGCCACTATATTTTTAGGACAAAGTCAAAAGGAAGATGCAAAATGAAAAGACACAGAAGCATCTTAGTGCCATAAATTTACTCGGTAAAGCTGATAGTTGATGCTGAGTTTGAGAAGTGCGTACGAGATGGTGCCTTTGATCATCTTACTGGAAGCAGTTGTTGTGCTGTGCATTTACTCTCATGATTCACAAATTGTTCTGAAAAATCCTTTAACATTAACCAGCTCAAAGGCAACTTTGTCCTTGTTTGGCTCTGAACTTTTTTTTTGGGGGAAGAGGGGCATGACAATGTTAAGAGACTTGCTGTAATGTTTTAGAATTGTGGAGGACTGTAGCCATGTTTCCATCATGGTATTTAGGTCTTAAGCACAAAAGGCTATTTATTTTCCAAGAAGTCTAAGAAGTTTGGTAATACACATTTGATTCAACTCTAACATTTTTATTTAAAAAATAAAAACCCAGCAATCTCTATCAAATAAAGTAATACCACAGTGTTACAAATCTTTTCATGTCAAACACATAATTATTTTATATGTTTTAGAATACAAGCAAACATTGCCCAGTCATTACCCATGGACCATTTATGAAATAGTTGGGGGTGGGTGGCAACAGAGCTGATGTGATGGTGACTGGCAATGTTCTCCCTGGCGCTGAGGATGTGTTACAGGAGAGGGACACTCAGTCTCTGGTATTACATGGGCGTGTGTCTTTGTAAGTCAAAGATGAGATTCCCTGCTGGCGTGCAGAAATTTGCACACCACTTCCTGGGTAGCAAGCTTTTGGCAAATAAACTCTTCAACTTGGAGATCTTTGGCAGAGTTTACTGTAGTAAGGTGACGTTCTGGCTCAGCTCGTATGGTTTCATTAAGCTTGGTCAGTACAGACTCCCTGTGTACCTCATCTCACATGTGTGCCAGCAAATGGGAGGAGAGACATATAAAAATGTGTGTTTTACCAACATACTGGATAAATATGCCAGCTTATTGACAAAAATAGGATGCCTTCCAAGTATGTCCACCACAACTCACTGTACTGGCAAAACAAAGAAATACTGTGAAGATGTACTCCTTACACAGAACACCTGGGAAACATGAAAATAACCCTCCAAACTTTTAATGAAGACTTTCTTATAGGGACCTACATTTCTTACTAAGCTGGCATAATAAAAGGACATATTGCTACTTATAAAAAAAAAAAAAAAGCCAAAAATGTTTTCAGTAGTGATAATCGTTTGAGATTTGTTTTTATTTTCAGGAAGGCTTTTATGGAAAGAACCTTGATTTTATTAGCTTGTGTTCTATTTTATACCACAATCAGAAAGAATGATTACATTTAATATGGGGAGCTGAACAATTAACAGAGTTAATAGTCTTAAAGATAAGATAGGAATGCTTTCTGTATGTGATTGTGAGGCCATCAGGTCTAAAGAAAAAACTCAACTAAACCACATGAACAAAAACATTACTGTGTAGCTTTCTCTTTCTTCACAATTACTGCAAAATTTATTTTGAAAAATCATTTCTCACTCAAATTTACAGCATCACTTATCTGAAAGAAGTGTTTCACAATTTGACTAATTATACAATTTTAAAACTTCTGCTTACCTAAGGCTAATATTTCTTGGCTGTCAATAGTAGATGACTTGACTTAGAATTTGAAAGACCTCATACTACAAGCTTCAAGGTCATTCAGAATTTGAAAAAATTCAGGTGTCAAATATGAAAAGAAATTTGCTGTGTGGAGGTCTGAATACTAGTGAACATTATAAAGTTTGGAGTGACATAGGACCAAAAGCTGTTCATCATTAGCTTCTTTCCTCAACTGCTGTAATTTCAGGACTGCATTCTGATCCACCTAAGGCAGAAAGAAAACATATTAATATTTTATGGTAGTAAGTTAGTATGCATTAATTGTTCATGATTTATTCCATGATGCCAAAAATCCCCCAGAAAGCAGATTTTTATGAATGCAAGATCTGACTGTCAGAAGTTTCCTTAGCAAAACATGAAAAAAAATAGTATAAAGAATGGTTTTCCTATCGTGTACATTTTTCCATATTAAAAAATCAATTGAAATGAGTTTTTATATGACAGAAGTATGAAGGGTCAATTCATTCCCTCTCTTTAGTAGTCACTGAGGGGCCTGTTTTGGCAGCACTGAAGAAGTTCTGCTAACAGCAGTGGGAATAGCAGGATTTGATCGTGTCATATATGATATCTTCCGTCTTACATTCATTCCCTTATTTTAAAGTTGCTCATATGCCAGAGTGTTTTGGGGACTGGAGTTTTGAAATAAAACTCAGCTAGTCTTAGATATGTTTGTATTTGTCTGGCATACAATTTTGGTATGAAAAAGCCAGAGATTGTTTATAGAAAATCTTACTGAAACTTATGCACTAAGGAACAACAGATAATTCTAGTTAACAGGTAAACGTTTGTATATTATTTTAAATAGCATATTGAATGCAATGAATTATTTGTCATGTAACTAGTAACTAGTTTTGTAGCAAACACTATACAAATACAACAAATTGTTGTAGTAAATACAACAAATTCTGCTACTGAAGAAACTTTTTTAAATGAACCATGAATTTCTTCCATGATTGTAGGCATGAAATATTCTAATATTTCAGTCATAATTAGGCCACTGGACTCCACTGGGGCCAGGGGGATAACTGGCCTAAGACTGTATCCGTGTGTCCACAAGGAGACAGGATGATTCGTGCCTTTCAGGTAGCCCTGGGGACTTGAAAATTAGAAGGATGAGTCTTGGAATGCTTTTTTCCTAGGTCTTTTTCTGTGAATTTTCCTTTTTCATCAGTAGCTTGTCTGTCACCAATTGCTTTTCTTTTTTTTTTTAACCAAGGAGTTTTTTATGGTGACATTTTGCCACTACTTTTACTGAACAGCAACTGCAGGCACTCTTTCCATTCAAATAAGCATTTTAATGCTCTGTATACAGTTATTGGCTCTTGTTAATGAAACGTAAATTGGACAGTTTTCCTATATATGTAATCTTTAATGTAACTGTTGGTCAGCAGTGTAAAGGATAGTCTTCTGTAAAGAATTTTTTGAGAAGTAATAACATTTGAAATTCTGCTATCCAGCATTTAAAAACACCTGATTAGCAAGTGACATTCGGCTATCTTTTGCACAGATTCAAGCGGCTTTACAGGATGGTTTTTAACTGGGTTTGTGCACACCTTGTGTACCAACTGAGGAGCAGTGGACCTAGCCAGAGATTCTTCTTTTCAGAGAAGGTGAATGATTTTTTTACCCTGTGCATCTGAATGGTGCCTGAAAACAACATGCTGCCATCACATCTTGTGTGAACAAGAGTTGGAGCAGGAAGCTACCTTCTGAGAGTGTGCAAGGTCCGCTGCCTAGAGCCATCATAGCAACGCAGTATGTGATAATGGGGATCTATAAACTGGCTTTTCTTGCTGCAGAGCTTGTGTTGCTTGAGGCTTTGGTTAAGCGTGCCTACACAGCCAGCTCATTGCCACTGTTAAAGAACACTCACAGTTGTAAAAATAGGAGGTTTTGCAGCTGTCTTTTAAAATATGATGATGGATGTTTTGGGTATGAGGATAGTCCATAATCGTATCACGCTTCCTTATTGTTCTGAAGAGAGAGAGCAAAATGGCATATGAACCTACAGTCTCTACATAAAACAACAAGAGTGGTTTGTTTAGGACAGTTTATACCATGCATTGACAACAAAATGTGTAACAGGGCATAGGAGATAGGAAGCTTCCTGCACGTCCTTGGGTTCACTCAAGAACTGGAACCAGTGCAAATCCTGATAAGGTTATTCCATAAAGCATTCCAAGATTATCGTAAGGGTTGCACTGTATCATAAAAGGAAAAAAAAAAAACCAGGTAGAATATAGCATGCAGAAGCAGTTTTCCAGCTCCTCCCATTGCAGCACGTAGGTGACACACTTATAGTTAACTTTGGATTATCAATCACTGCGAAACAGAATGGGAAGGTTGTGCATTTGAGCAGCTTTTTCACTGGTTTTGCATTCAATGATGAGGCTTTCGGAACCAATACTAGACATGGAAATGGCAAACTACAGTGAAGTTTTAGATCCGACGTATACAGCACTGGAGTTCGAAACTATGCAGATTCTGTATAATGGCAATGGTGAGTTCTGCTCCGTGACGCAAAATCAAGCCATTTAACAGAAAAAGTGAAGTTTGGTAATGCTATAAGGTGTTAGCTAAATGTTTTGTTAATGGAGCATTTGGGGGTTGTTTTCAAACTACAAATCTGCTCTTTTACATTTCATCACTAGCTCTAAGTTAATAACATTACAATTCTTCAACATTAAGGAAAATAAAAGAGAGGTTATATGTAATAAAGTAACTGAACTGTACTGTCACCAGTCAGTTAATCAAAGGAAGAAAATGGTGTATTCAGCAGTTGTTTTATTTACTGTAAGACAAATGAATAACTAGTATTGACAGTTTGGACATGAAAGTATATTTCGCATATAACACTCAGAAGAACAGGATAAAATTATCCAGAGGCTTGTGAAAAAAATTAGCAACTGTTTTTTGGTGCCTAGTTTCTGATTGTTGGACTAATATTTTATTTATTTAAATGTTAATCTAGCCTTTCTAGGTATGTGTATATATGAACTAGAGTGATGTTTTTAAAAAATCACAATGACTTTCTAGAGTCTAATATTTAGCTGAGAAAAACTATTTGCGTTTGGCTAATGTAACACTTTAACTTTAGGTGGAATTTTTAATGCAATAAATTTTTGAGAAATTGTATCAACAAATTATGCTTGAAATAGGAAGCACACCATTTCATTCTGCCATCACTGAGTACTGACCAAAAAAAAAAAGAAATGTCAGTCTATTAAAGTGAAGAAAAGTATCAGGCGAATGAAACCACTCTAAAATGGCTTTCCAAATCTTCTAATACACTTTAAAATTGTTTTATTGTATCATAAAGTATAATCCATAGATCTATTGTAGTATGTATTTTTAAAAGGCAGAACAAATATTTAGTGATTTGCAGGAGAAATACTTAGCACCTGCATTTCCATATATTCCTGCCATGTAGAACCTAAGTTAGTTTTTATTGTTGGGCTTGAAGTTTTATCTGAATTTCTAATGTTACTTTACAGCAAGCTTAGTAAACAGAAAGGTAGATTTGGTTATTGATTTAGGAAGGGAAAACAGACCTTTATGCCCTAAGTGATTTTGAAGCTATCAACAATGATTATGTAACTTTTAGATGATTTCTCTGCTTTTTGTTCTAATATGGGTGATTTCATTGGTCATTTGTTTTTTGCTGAATAGCACCCTTGCAGATCTGTTACTGTTACATAAAATGGGAAAGCAGATTAGGGAGGTTGTGCTGCGTTGCATTATGTGTTGGTGATAGAGCTAGTTAAATTATTCACTGTAAGTTATTAGTTTGATAATTATCAGTTATTAGATGTAGCCTTTTTCTGTTTAGAGTTTGCTTTGATTTTAGCCTAAGTATTTTCTTATAGAATTTATGAAAACATTGTCTTGTAGCTACAGTGCTAGTCTGGAACTGAAACCTGCCTCTTATGAACCTTCCTATGTGTCTTTTCTAGCTGTCTGAATTAATTAGAAACATTCAGAGAAGTTTAACAAGCCACATTCAGGCAGATTATGCAGTTCTGTTGAAATCAAAGAATTTTGCAAAATCAGGTCAATTTCCCTGACATTTTCTTTCAGAATAATACCAAGAAAAATAAGTATATCCTTATATATACACACAACTTATATTGCTATGAAATATTTCATCATTAAATTTAAATATTGTATTTTTAATTATTCTACTGTATCATTATGATGCAAAATTATGAAACTCCAAAAGAAAGGTTTCATATTTTTCTAGCTAAAGTAATTCTGTAACCTGTTTTTAAAAATATTTTTCCAGTCATGACAAACCTAGTTTTAAAATAAAACCTTTACAGAACTGAATTCTTTCTTACCTTTAAGACTTCATTTTTATTTAATCAATTTTTAATACAATTCCTATCAATTATGTCCTTAAAACAGAAAAAATGTTGCTGCTTCTCTCTTCGTCTAAAGAACTCTGTTTAAACTGTAAGCTCTTTGGGACACAGTGAAAATTTTATATT